>JAVHZZ010000023.1:1800000-2360000 GCA_036250195.1 Mixophyes australis | reverse complement strand
TTTATGATTCAATTCATGATTCATGATTCAATTCATGATTCATGATTCATGATTCAATCCATGGTTCATGATTCAATTTATGATTCAATTCATGATTCATGATTCAAATCATAATTCATGATTTATGATTCAATTCATGATTCATGATTCAATTCATGATTCATGATTCAATTCATGATTCATGATTCATGATTCAATTCATGATTCATGATTCAATTCATGATTCATGATTTATTATTCATGATTCAATTCATGATTCATGATTCAATTCATGATTCATGATTCATGATTCAATTCATGATTCAATATATGATTCAATTCATGATTAATGATTCAAATCATAATTCATGATTCATGATTCAATTCATGATTCATGATTCAATTCATGATTCTTGATTCAATTCATGACTCATGATTCAATTCATGATTCATGATTCTTGATTCAATTCATGACTCATGATTCAATTCATGATTCATTTCATGATTCATGATTCATGATTCAATTCATGATTCATGATTCAATTCATGATTCATTAATTGAATTTATGATTCATGATTCAATTCATGATTCAATTCATGATTCATGATTCAATTCATGATTCATGATTCAATTCATGATTCAATTCATGATTCAATTCATGATTCAATTCATGATTCATGATTCAATTCATGATTCATGATTCATGATTTAATTCATGATTCATGATTCAATTCATGATTCATGATTCATGATTCAATTTATGATTCATGATTCAATTCATGATTCATGATTCAATTCATAAATCATGATTCATGATTCATGATTCATGAATCATGATTCAATTCATGATTCATGATAAATAAATCATGGTTCGATTCATGATTCATGATTCATGAATCATGATTCAATTCATGATTCATAAATCATGATTCGATTCATGGTTCATGATTCATGAATCGATTCATGATTCAATTCATGATTCATGATTCAATTTATGATTCATGATTCAATTCATGATTCAATTCATGATTCATGATTCAATTCATGATTCATCATTCATGATTCAATTCATGATTCATGATTCAATTCATGATTCATGATTCAATTCATGATTCATGATTCATGATTCAATTCATGATTCATGATTCAATTTATGATTCAATTCATGATTCATGATTCAAATCATAATTCATGATTTATGATTAAATTAATGATTCATGATTCAATTCATGATTCATGATTCAATTCATGATTCATGATTCATGATTCAATTCATGATTCATGATTCAATTCATGATTCATGATTCATGATTTATGATTCATGATTCAATTCATTAATCATGATTCAATTCATGACTCATGATTCAATTTATGATTCATGATTCAATTCATGATTAATGATTTAATTCATGATTCATTTAATGATTCATGATTTATGATTCAATTCATGATTTATGATTCGATTCATGATTCATGATTCATGAATCATGATTCGATTCATGATTCATGATTCATGAATCATGATTCAATTCTTGATTCATGATTCATAAATCATGATTCAATTCATGATTTTCATGAATTATGATTCGATTCATGATTCATGATTCAAATAATGATTTAATTCATGAATCATGATTTATTTCATGATTCATGATTCATTTCATGATTCATGATTCATGATTCAATTCATGATTCATGATTTAATTCATGATTCAATTCATGATTCATGATTCCATTCATAATTCATGATTCAATTCATGATTCATGATTCAATTCATGATTCGTGAATCATGATTCAATTCATGATTCAATTCATGATTCATGATTCAATTCATGATTCATGATTCAATTCATGATTCATGATTTAATTCATGATTCAATTCATGATTCATGATTCAATTCATGATTCATGATTCATGATTCAGTTCATGATTCATGATTCAATTCATGATTCATGATTCATAATTCAATTCATGATTCATGATTAAATTCATGATTCATGATTCATGATTCAATTCATGATTCATGATTCAATATATGATTCAATTCATGATTAATGATTCAAATCATAATTCATGATTCATGATTTAATTCATGATTCATGATTCATGATTCAATTCATGATTCATGATTCAATTCATGATTCATGATTCATGATTCAATTCATAATTCATGATTCAATATATGAATCAATATATGATTAATGATTCAAATCATAATTCATGATTCATGATTCAATTCATGATTCATGATTCATGATTACATTCATGATTCATGATTCAATTCATGAGTCATGATTCAATTTATGACTCATGATTCAATTCATGATTCATTTCATGATTAATGATTTATGATACAATTCATGATTTATGATTCAATTCATGATTCATGATTCATGAATCATGATTTGATTCATGATTCATGATTCATGAATCATGATTCATGATTTATAATTTATGAATCATGATTCATGAATCATGATTTGATTCATGATTCATGATTCATGAATCATGATTCATGATTTATAATTTATGAATCATGATTCAATTCATGATTCATGATTTGATTCATGATTCATGATTCATGATTCAATTCATGATTCATGATTCATGAATCATGATTCATGATTTATAATTTATGAATCATGATTCAATTCATGATTCATGATTTGATTCATGATTCATGATTCAATTCATGATTCATTATTCAATTCATGACTCATGATTCAATTCATGATTCATGATTCAATTCATAATTAATGATTTAATTCATAATTCATTTAATGATTCAATATTTATGATTCAATTCATGATTTATGATTCAATTCATGATTTATGATTCGATTCATGATTCATGATTCATGAATCATGATTCGATTCATGATTCATGATTCATGAATCATGATTCAATTCATGATTCATGATTCATGATTTAATTCATGATTCAATTCATGATTCATGATTCAATTCATAATTCATGATTCAATTCATGATTCATGATTCAATTCATGATTCGTGAATCATGATTCAATTCATAATTGAATTCATGATTCAATTCATGATTCATGATTTAATTCATAATTCATGATTCAATTCATGATTCATGATTCAATTCATGATTCGTGAATCATGATTCAATTCATGATTCAATTCATGATTCATGATTCATGATTCAATTCATGATTCATGATTCAATTCATGATTCAATTCATGATTCATGATTCAATTCATGATTCATGATTTAATTCATGATTCAATTCATGATTCATGATTCAATTCATGATTGATGATACATGATTCAATTCATGATTCATTTCATTAATCATGATTCATGATTCATGATTCAATTCATGATTCATGATTAAATTCATGATTCTTGATTCAATTCATGATTCAATTCATGATTCATGATTCATGATTCAATTCATGATTCATGATTCAATTCATGATTCAATTCATGATTCATGATTCAATTCATGATTCATGATTTAATTCATGATTCAATTCATGATTCATGATTCAATTCATGATTCATGATACATGATTCAATTCATAATTCATTTCATTAATCATGATTCATGATTCAATTCATGATTCATGATTCAATTTATGATTCATGATTCAATTCATGATTCATGATTCAATTCATGATTCATCATTCATGATTCAATTCATGATTCATGATTCAATTCATGATTCATGATTCATGATTCAATTTATGATTCAATTCATGATTCATGATTTAAATCATAATTCATGATTTATGATTCAATTCATGATTCATGATTCAATTCATGATTCATGATTCAATTCATGATTCATGATTCATGATTCAATATATGATTCAATTCATGATTAATGATTCAAATCATAATTCATGATTCATGATTCAATTCATGATTCATGATTCAATTCATGATTCTTGATTCAATTCATGACTCATGATTCAATTCATGATTCATGATTCAATTCATGATTCTTGATTCAATTCATGACTCATGATTCAATTCATGATTCATGATTCATGATTCAATTCATGATTCATGATTCAATTCATGATTCATGATTCAATTTATGATCATTATTCAATTCATGATTCAATTCATGATTCATGATTCAATTCATGATTCATGATTCAATTCATGATTCATGATTCAATTCATGATTCAATTCATGATTCATGATTCAATTCATGATTCATGATTCATGATTTAATTCATGATTCATGATTCAATTCATGATTCATGATTCATGATTCAATTCATGATTCATGATTCAATTCATGATTCATGATTCAATTCATAAATCATGATTCATGATTCATGATTCATGAATCATGATTCAATTCATGATTCATGATAAATAAATCATGGTTCGATTCATGATTCATGATTCATGAATCATGATTCAATTCATGATTCATAAATCATGATTCAATTCATGATTCATGATTCAATTCATGATTCATGATTTATAATTTATGAATCATGATTCATGAATCATGATTTGATTCATGATTCATGATTTATAATTTATGAATCATGATTCATGAATCATGATTTGATTCATGATTCATGATTCATGAATCATGATTCATGATTTATAATTTATGAATCATGATTCATGAATCATGATTTGATTCATGATTCATGATTCATGAATCATGATTCATGATTTATAATTTATGAATCATGATTCAATTCATGATTCATGATTTGATTCATGATTCATGATTCAATTCATGATTCATGATTCATGAATCATGATTCATGATTTATAATTTATGAATCATGATTCAATTCATGATTCATGATTTGATTCATGATTCATGATTCATGATTCAATTCATGATTCATTATTCAATTCATGACTCATGATTCAATTCATGATTCATGATTCAATTCATAATTAATGATTTAATTCATAATTCATTTAATGATTCATGATTTATGATTCAATTCATGATTTATGATTCAATTCATGATTTATGATTCGATTCATGATTCATGATTCATGAATCATGATTCGATTCATGATTCATGATTCATGAATCATGATTCAATTCATGATTCATGATTCATGATTTAATTCATGATTCAATTCATGATTCATGATTCAATTCATAATTCATGATTCAATTCATGATTCATGATTCAATTCATGATTCGTGAATCATGATTCAATTCATAATTCAATTCATGATTCAATTCATGATTCATGATTTAATTCATAATTCATGATTCAATTCATGATTCATGATTCAATTCATGATTCGTGAATCATGATTCAATTCATGATTCAATTCATGATTCATGATTCATGATTCAATTCATGATTCATGATTCAATTCATGATTCAATTCATGATTCAATTCATGATTCATGATTCAATTCATGATTCATGATTTAATTCATGATTCAATTCATGATTCATGATTCAATTCATGATTGATGATACATGATTCAATTCATGATTCATTTCATTAATCATGATTCATGATTCATGATTCAATTCATGATTCATGATTAAATTCATGATTCATGATTCAATTCATGATTCAATTCATGATTCATGATTCATGATTCAATTCATGATTCATGATTCAATTCATGATTCAATTCATGATTCATGATTCAATTCATGATTCATGATTTAATTCATGATTCAATTCATGATTCATGATTCAATTCATGATTCATGATACATGATTCAATTCATAATTCATTTCATTAATCATGATTCATGATTCAATTCATGATTCATGATTCAATTTATGATTCATGATTCAATTCATGATTCATGATTCAATTCATGATTCATCATTCATGATTCAATTCATGATTCATGATTCAATTCATGATTCATGATTCATGATTCAATTCATGATTCATGATTCAATTTATGATTCAATTCATGATTCATGATTTAAATCATAATTCATGATTTATGATTCAATTCATGATTCATGATTCAATTCATGAGTCATGATTCAATTCATGATTCATGATTCATGATTCATGATTCAATTCATGATTCATGATTCAATTCATGATTCATGATTTATGATTCATGATTCAATTCATGATTCATGATTCAATTCATGATTCATGATTCATGATTCAATATATGATTCAATTCATGATTAATGATTCAAATCATAATTCATGATTCATGATTCAATTCATGATTCATGATTCAATTCATGATTCTTGATTCAATTCATGACTCATGATTCAATTCATGATTCATGATTCAATTCATGATTCTTGATTCAATTCATGACTCATGATTCAATTCATGATTCATGATTCATGATTCAATTCATGATTCATGATTCAATTCATGATTCATGATTCAATTTATGATCATTATTCAATTCATGATTCAATTCATGATTCATGATTCAATTCATGATTCATGATTCAATTCATGATTCATGATTCAATTCATGATTCAATTCATGATTCATGATTCAATTCATGATTCATGATTCATGATTTAATTCATGATTCATGATTCAATTCATGATTCATGATTCATGATTCAATTCATGATTCATGATTCAATTCATGATTCATGATTCAATTCATAAATCATGATTCATGATTCATGATTCATGAATCATGATTCAATTCATGATTCATGATAAATAAATCATGGTTCGATTCATGATTCATGATTCATGAATCATGATTCAATTCATGATTCATAAATCATGATTCAATTCATGATTCATGATTCAATTCATGATTCATGATTCAATTCATGATTCATGATTCAATTTATGATTCATGATTCAATTCATGATTCAATTCATGATTCATGATTCAATTCATGATTCATCATTCATGATTCATGATTCAATTCATGATTCATGATTCAATTCATGATTCATGATTCAATTCATGATTCATGATTCAATTTATGATTCAATTCATGATTCATGATTCAAATCATAATTCATGATTTATGATTCAATTCATGATTCATGATTCAATTCATAAATCATGATTCATGATTCATGAATCATGATTCAATTCATGATTCATGATAAATAAATCATGGTTCGATTCATGATTCATGATTCATGAATCATGATTCAATTCATGATTCATAAATCATGATTCAATTCATGATTCATGATTCAATTCATGATTCAATTCATGATTCAATTCATGATTCATGATTCAATTTATGATTCATGATTCAATTCATGATTCAATTCATGATTCATGATTCAATTCATGATTCATCATTCATGATTCATGATTCAATTCATGATTCATGATTCATGATTCAATTCATGATTCATGATTCAATTTATGATTCAATTCATGATTCATGATTCAAATCATAATTCATGATTTATGATTCAATTCATGATTCATGATTCAATTCATGATTCATGATTCAATTCATGATTCATGATTCATGATTCAATTCATGATTCATGATTCAATTCATAATTCATGATTCAATTCATGATTCATGATTCAATTCATGATTCGTGAATCATGATTCAATTCATGATTCATGATTCATGATTCAATTCATGATTCATGATTCAATTCATGATTCATTATTCAATTCATGATTCATGATTTAATTCATGATTCAATTCATGATTCATGATTCAATTCATGATTCATGATACATGATTCAATTCATGATTCATTTCATTAATCATGATTCATGATTCATGATTCAATTCATGATTCATGATTCAATTTATGATTCATGATTCAATTCATGATTCAATTCATGATTCATGATATATAAATCATGGTTCGATTCATGATTCATGATTCATGAATCATGATTCAATTCATGATTCATAAATCATGATTCGATTCATGATTCATGATTCAATTCATGATTCATGATTCAATTCATGATTCATGATTCAATTTATGATTCATGATACATGATTCAATTCATGATTCATTTCATTAATCATGATTCATGATTCATGATTCAATTCATGATTCATGATTCAATTTATGATTCATGATACATGATTCAATTCATGATTCATTTCATTAATCATGATTCATGATTCATGATTCAATTCATGATTCATGATTCAATTCATGATTCATAAATCATGATTCGATTCATGATTCATGATTCAATTCATGATTCATGATTCAATTCATGATTCATGATTCAATTTATGATTCATGATTCAATTCATGATTCATGATTCAATTCATGATTCATCATTCATGATTCAATTCATGATTCATGATTCAATTCATGATTCATGATTCATGATTTAATTCATGATTCAATTTATGATTCAATTCATGATTCATGATTCAAATCATAATTCATGATTTATGATTCAATTCATGATTCATGATTCAATTCATGATTCATGATTCATGATTCAATCCATGGTTCATGATTCAATTTATGATTCAATTCATGATTCATGATTCAAATCATAATTCATGATTTATGATTCAATTCATGATTCATGATTCAATTCATGATTCATGATTCAATTCATGATTCATGATTCATGATTCAATTCATGATTCATGATTCAATTCATGATTCATGATTTATTATTCATGATTCAATTCATGATTCATGATTCAATTCATGATTCATGATTCATGATTCAATTCATGATTCAATATATGATTCAATTCATGATTAATGATTCAAATCATAATTCATGATTCATGATTCAATTCATGATTCATGATTCAATTCATGATTCTTGATTCAATTCATGACTCATGATTCAATTCATGATTCATGATTCAATTCATGATTCTTGATTCAATTCATGACTCATGATTCAATTCATGATTCATTTCATGATTCATGATTCATGATTCAATTCATGATTCATGATTCAATTCATGATTCATTAATTGAATTTATGATTCATGATTCAATTCATGATTCAATTCATGATTCATGATTCAATTCATGATTCATGATTCAATTCATGATTCAATTCATGATTCAATTCATGATTCAATTCATGATTCATGATTCAATTCATGATTCATGATTCATGATTTAATTCATGATTCATGATTCAATTCATGATTCATGATTCATGATTCAATTTATGATTCATGATTCAATTCATGATTCATGATTCAATTCATAAATCATGATTCATGATTCATGATTCATGAATCATGATTCAATTCATGATTCATGATAAATAAATCATGGTTCGATTCATGATTCATGATTCATGAATCATGATTCAATTCATGATTCATAAATCATGATTCGATTCATGGTTCATGATTCATGAATCGATTCATGATTCAATTCATGATTCATGATTCAATTTATGATTCATGATTCAATTCATGATTCAATTCATGATTCATGATTCAATTCATGATTCATCATTCATGATTCAATTCATGATTCATGATTCAATTCATGATTCATGATTCAATTCATGATTCATGATTCATGATTCAATTCATGATTCATGATTCAATTTATGATTCAATTCATGATTCATGATTCAAATCATAATTCATGATTTATGATTAAATTAATGATTCATGATTCAATTCATGATTCATGATTCAATTCATGATTCATGATTCATGATTCAATTCATGATTCATGATTCAATTCATGATTCATGATTCATGATTTATGATTCATGATTCAATTCATTAATCATGATTCAATTCATGACTCATGATTCAATTTATGATTCATGATTCAATTCATGATTAATGATTTAATTCATGATTCATTTAATGATTCATGATTTATGATTCAATTCATGATTTATGATTCGATTCATGATTCATGATTCATGAATCATGATTCGATTCATGATTCATGATTCATGAATCATGATTCAATTCTTGATTCATGATTCATAAATCATGATTCAATTCATGATTTTCATGAATTATGATTCGATTCATGATTCATGATTCAAATAATGATTTAATTCATGAATCATGATTTATTTCATGATTCATGATTCATTTCATGATTCATGATTCATGATTCAATTCATGATTCATGATTTAATTCATGATTCAATTCATGATTCATGATTCCATTCATAATTCATGATTCAATTCATGATTCATGATTCAATTCATGATTCGTGAATCATGATTCAATTCATGATTCAATTCATGATTCATGATTCAATTCATGATTCATGATTCAATTCATGATTCATGATTTAATTCATGATTCAATTCATGATTCATGATTCAATTCATGATTCATGATTCATGATTCAGTTCATGATTCATGATTCAATTCATGATTCATGATTCATAATTCAATTCATGATTCATGATTAAATTCATGATTCATGATTCATGATTCAATTCATGATTCATGATTCAATATATGATTCAATTCATGATTAATGATTCAAATCATAATTCATGATTCATGATTTAATTCATGATTCATGATTCATGATTCAATTCATGATTCATGATTCAATTCATGATTCATGATTCATGATTCAATTCATAATTCATGATTCAATATATGAATCAATATATGATTAATGATTCAAATCATAATTCATGATTCATGATTCAATTCATGATTCATGATTCATGATTACATTCATGATTCATGATTCAATTCATGAGTCATGATTCAATTTATGACTCATGATTCAATTCATGATTCATTTCATGATTAATGATTTATGATACAATTCATGATTTATGATTCAATTCATGATTCATGATTCATGAATCATGATTTGATTCATGATTCATGATTCATGAATCATGATTCATGATTTATAATTTATGAATCATGATTCATGAATCATGATTTGATTCATGATTCATGATTCATGAATCATGATTCATGATTTATAATTTATGAATCATGATTCAATTCATGATTCATGATTTGATTCATGATTCATGATTCATGATTCAATTCATGATTCATGATTCATGAATCATGATTCATGATTTATAATTTATGAATCATGATTCAATTCATGATTCATGATTTGATTCATGATTCATGATTCAATTCATGATTCATTATTCAATTCATGACTCATGATTCAATTCATGATTCATGATTCAATTCATAATTAATGATTTAATTCATAATTCATTTAATGATTCAATATTTATGATTCAATTCATGATTTATGATTCAATTCATGATTTATGATTCGATTCATGATTCATGATTCATGAATCATGATTCGATTCATGATTCATGATTCATGAATCATGATTCAATTCATGATTCATGATTCATGATTTAATTCATGATTCAATTCATGATTCATGATTCAATTCATAATTCATGATTCAATTCATGATTCATGATTCAATTCATGATTCGTGAATCATGATTCAATTCATAATTGAATTCATGATTCAATTCATGATTCATGATTTAATTCATAATTCATGATTCAATTCATGATTCATGATTCAATTCATGATTCGTGAATCATGATTCAATTCATGATTCAATTCATGATTCATGATTCATGATTCAATTCATGATTCATGATTCAATTCATGATTCAATTCATGATTCATGATTCAATTCATGATTCATGATTTAATTCATGATTCAATTCATGATTCATGATTCAATTCATGATTGATGATACATGATTCAATTCATGATTCATTTCATTAATCATGATTCATGATTCATGATTCAATTCATGATTCATGATTAAATTCATGATTCTTGATTCAATTCATGATTCAATTCATGATTCATGATTCATGATTCAATTCATGATTCATGATTCAATTCATGATTCAATTCATGATTCATGATTCAATTCATGATTCATGATTTAATTCATGATTCAATTCATGATTCATGATTCAATTCATGATTCATGATACATGATTCAATTCATAATTCATTTCATTAATCATGATTCATGATTCAATTCATGATTCATGATTCAATTTATGATTCATGATTCAATTCATGATTCATGATTCAATTCATGATTCATCATTCATGATTCAATTCATGATTCATGATTCAATTCATGATTCATGATTCATGATTCAATTTATGATTCAATTCATGATTCATGATTTAAATCATAATTCATGATTTATGATTCAATTCATGATTCATGATTCAATTCATGATTCATGATTCAATTCATGATTCATGATTCATGATTCAATATATGATTCAATTCATGATTAATGATTCAAATCATAATTCATGATTCATGATTCAATTCATGATTCATGATTCAATTCATGATTCTTGATTCAATTCATGACTCATGATTCAATTCATGATTCATGATTCAATTCATGATTCTTGATTCAATTCATGACTCATGATTCAATTCATGATTCATGATTCATGATTCAATTCATGATTCATGATTCAATTCATGATTCATGATTCAATTTATGATCATTATTCAATTCATGATTCAATTCATGATTCATGATTCAATTCATGATTCATGATTCAATTCATGATTCATGATTCAATTCATGATTCAATTCATGATTCATGATTCAATTCATGATTCATGATTCATGATTTAATTCATGATTCATGATTCAATTCATGATTCATGATTCATGATTCAATTCATGATTCATGATTCAATTCATGATTCATGATTCAATTCATAAATCATGATTCATGATTCATGATTCATGAATCATGATTCAATTCATGATTCATGATAAATAAATCATGGTTCGATTCATGATTCATGATTCATGAATCATGATTCAATTCATGATTCATAAATCATGATTCAATTCATGATTCATGATTCAATTCATGATTCATGATTCAATTCATGATTCATGATTCAATTTATGATTCATGATTCAATTCATGATTCAATTCATGATTCATGATTCAATTCATGATTCATCATTCATGATTCATGATTCAATTCATGATTCATGATTCATGATTCAATTCATGATTCATGATTCAATTTATGATTCAATTCATGATTCATGATTCAAATCATAATTCATGATTTATGATTCAATTCATGATTCATGATTCAATTCATAAATCATGATTCATGATTCATGAATCATGATTCAATTCATGATTCATGATAAATAAATCATGGTTCGATTCATGATTCATGATTCATGAATCATGATTCAATTCATGATTCATAAATCATGATTCAATTCATGATTCATGATTCAATTCATGATTCATGATTCAATTTATGATTCATGATTCAATTCATGATTCAATTCATGATTCATGATTCAATTCATGATTCATCATTCATGATTCATGATTCAATTCATGATTCATGATTCATGATTCAATTCATGATTCATGATTCAATTTATGATTCAATTCATGATTCATGATTCAAATCATAATTCATGATTTATGATTCAATTCATTATTCATGATTCAATTCATGATTCATGATTCAATTCATGATTCATGATTCATGATTCAATTCATGATTCATGATTCAATTCATAATTCATGATTCAATTCATGATTCATGATTCAATTCATGATTCGTGAATCATGATTCAATTCATGATTCAATTCATGATTCATGATTCATGATTCAATTCATGATTCATGATTCAATTCATGATTCATCATTCAATTCATGATTCATGATTTAATTCATGATTCAATTCATGATTCATGATTCAATTCATGATTCATGATACATGATTCAATTCATGATTCATTTCATTAATCATGATTCATGATTCATGATTCAATTCATGATTCATGATTCAATTTATGATTCATGATTCAATTCATGATTCAATTCATGATTCATGATTCAATTCATGATTCATCATTCATGATTCAATTCATGATTCATGATATATAAATCATGGTTCGATTCATGATTCATGATTCATGAATCATGATTCAATTCATGATTCATAAATCATGATTCGATTCATGATTCATGATTCAATTCATGATTCATGATTCAATTCATGATTCATGATTCAATTTATGATTCATGATTCAATTCATGATTCAATTCATGATTCATGATTCAATTCATGATTCATCATTCATGATTCAATTCATGATTGATGATTCAATTCATGATTCATGATTCATGATTCAATTCATGATTCAATTTATGATTCAATTCATGATTCATGATTCAAATCATAATTCATAATTTATGATTCAATTCATGATTCATGATTCAATTCATGATTCATGATTCATGATTCAATTCATGATTCAATTTATGATTCAATTCATGATTCATGATTCAAATCATAATTCATGATTTATGATTCAATTCATGATTCATGATTCAATTCATGATTCATGATTCAATTCATAATTCATGATTCAATTCATGATTCATGATTCAAATCATAATTCATAAATCATGATTCGATTCATGATTCTTGATTCAATTCATGATTCATGATTCAATTCATGATTCATGATTCAATTTATGATTCATGATTCAATTCATGATTCAATTCATGATTCATGATTCAATTCATGATTCATCATTCATGATTCAATTCATGATTCATGATTCAATTCATGATTCATGATTCATGATTCAATTCATGATTCATGATTCAATTTATGATTCAATTCATGATTCATGATTCAAATCATAATTCATGATTTATGATTCAATTCATGATTCATGATTCAATTCATGATTCATGATTCAATTCATGATTCATGATTCAATTCATAATTCATGATTCAATTCATGATTCATGATTCAATTCATGATTCGTGAATCATGATTCAATTCATGATTCGTGAATCATGATTCAATTCATGATTCAATTCATGATTCATGATTCAATTCATGATTCATGATTCAATTCATGATTCAATTCATGATTCATGATTCAATTCATGATTCATGATTTAATTCATGATTCAATTCATGATTCATGATTCAATTCATGATTCATGATACATGATTCAATTCATGATTCATTTCATTAATCATGATTCATGATTCATGATTCAATTCATGATTCATGATTCAATTTATGATTCATGATTCAATTCATGATTCATGATTCAATTCATGATTCATCATTCATGATTCAATTCATGATTCATGATTCAATTCATGATTCATGATTCAAATCATAATTCATGATTTATGATTCAATTCATGATTCATGATTCAATTCATGATTCATGATTCAATTCATGATTCATGATTCATGATTCATGATTCAATTCATGATTCATGATTCAAATCATAATTCATGATTCAATTCATGATTCATGATTCATGATTCGATTCATGATTCATGATTCAAACCATAATTCATGATTTATGATTCAATTCATGATTCATGATTCAATTCATGATTCATGATTCAATTCATGATTCATGATTCATGATTCATGATTCAATTCATGATTCATGATTCAAATCATAATTCATGATTCAATTCATGATTCATGATTCAATTCATGATTCGTGAATCATGATTCAATTCATGATTCAATTCATGATTCATGATTCAATTCATAATTCATGATTCAATTCATGATTCATGATTCAATTCATGACTCGTGAATCATGATTCAATTCATGATTCAATTCATGATTCATGATTCATGATTCAATTCATGATTCATGATTCTATTCATGATTCAATTCATGATTCATGATTCAATTCATGATTCATGATTTAATTCATGATTCAATTCATGATTCATGATTCAATTCATGATTCATGATACATGATTCAATTCATGATTCATTTCATTAATCATGATTCATGATTCATGATTCAATTCATGATTCATCATTCATGATTCAATTCATGATTCATGATTCAATTCATGATTCATGATTCATGATTCAATTCATGATTCATGATTCAATTTATGATTCAATTCATGATTCATGATTCAATTCATGATTCATGATTCAATTCATGATTCATGATTTATTATTCATGATTCAATTCATGATTCATGATTCAATTCATGATTCATGATTCAATTCATGATTCGTGAATCATGATTCAATTCATGATTCGTGAATCATGATTCAATTCATGATTCAATTCATGATTCATGATTCAATTCATGATTCATGATTCAATTCATGATTCAATTCATGATTCATGATTCAATTCATGATTCATGATTTAATTCATGATTCAATTCATGATTCATGATTCAATTCATGATTCATGATACATGATTCAATTCATGATTCATTTCATTAATCATGATTCATGATTCATGATTCAATTCATGATTCATGATTCAATTTATGATTCATGATTCAATTCATGATTCAATTCATGATTCATGATTCAATTCATGATTCATCATTCATGATTCAATTCATGATTCATGATTCAATTCATGATTCATGATTCAAATCATAATTCATGATTTATGATTCAATTCATGATTCATGATTCAATTCATGATTCATGATTCAATTCATGATTCATGATTCATGATTCATGATTCAATTCATGATTCATGATTCAAATCATAATTCATGATTCAATTCATGATTCATGATTCATGATTCGATTCATGATTCATGATTCAAACCATAATTCATGATTTATGATTCAATTCATGATTCATGATTCAATTCATGATTCATGATTCAATTCATGATTCATGATTCATGATTCATGATTCAATTCATGATTCATGATTCAAATCATAATTCATGATTCAATTCATGATTCATGATTCAATTCATGATTCGTGAATCATGATTCAATTCATGATTCAATTCATGATTCATGATTCAATTCATAATTCATGATTCAATTCATGATTCATGATTCAATTCATGACTCGTGAATCATGATTCAATTCATGATTCAATTCATGATTCATGATTCATGATTCAATTCATGATTCATGATTCAATTCATGATTCAATTCATGATTCATGATTCAATTCATGATTCATGATTTAATTCATGATTCAATTCATGATTCATGATTCAATTCATGATTCATGATACATGATTCAATTCATGATTCATTTCATTAATCATGATTCATGATTCATGATTCAATTCATGATTCATCATTCATGATTCAATTCATGATTCATGATTCAATTCATGATTCATGATTCATGATTCAATTCATGATTCATGATTCAATTTATGATTCAATTCATGATTCATGATTCAATTCATGATTCATGATTCAATTCATGATTCATGATTTATTATTCATGATTCAATTCATGATTCATGATTCAATTCATGATTCATGATTCAATTCATGATTCATGATTTATTATTCATGATTCATGATTCATGATTCATGATTCAATTCATGATTCATGATTCAATTCATGATTCATGATTTATTATTCATGATTCAATTCATGATTCATGATTCAATTCATGATTCAATATATGATTCAATTCATGATTAATGATTCAAATCATAATTCATGATTCATGATTCAATTCATGATTCATGATTCAATTCATGATTCTTGATTCAATTCATGACTCATGATTCATTTCATGATTCATGATTCAATTCATGATTCATGATTCAATTCATGATTCATGATTCAATTTATGATTCATGATTCAATTCATGATTCAATTCATGATTCATGATTCAATTCATGATTCATGATTCAATTCATGATTCATGATTCAATTCATGATTCATGATTCAATTCATGATTCAATTCATGATTCAATTCATGATTCATGATTCAATTCATGATTCATGTTTCATGATTTAATTCATGATTCATGATTCAATTCATGATTCATGATTCATGATTCAATTCATGATTCATGATTCAATTCATGATGCATGATTCAATTCATAAATCATGATTCATGATTCATGATTCATGATTCATGAATCATGATTCAATTCATGATTCATGATAAATAAATCATGGTTCGATTCATGATTCATGATTCATGAATCATGATTCAATTCATGATTCATAAATCATGATTCGATTCATGATTCATGATTCATAAATCGATTCATGATTCAATTCATGATTCATGATTCAATTTATGATTCATGATTCAATTCATGATTCAATTCATGATTCATGATTCAATTCATGATTCATCATTCATGATTCAATTCATGATTCATGATTCAATTCATGATTCATGAATCAATTTATGATTCAATTCATGATTCATGATTCAAATCATAATTCATGATTTATGATTCAATTAATGATTCATGATTCAATTCATGATTCATGATTCAATTCATGATTCATGATTCATGATTCAATTCATGATTCATGATTCAATTCATGATTCATGATTCATGATTTATGATTCATGATTCAATTCATGATTCATGATTCAATTCATGACTCGTGATTCAATTCATGATTCATGATTCAATTCATGATTAATGATTTAATTCATGATTCATTTAATGATTCATGATTTATGATTCAATTCATGATTTATGATTCGATTCATGATTCATGATTCATGAATCATGATTCGATTCATGATTCATGATTCATGAATCATGATTCAATTCTTGATTCATGATTCATAAATCATGATTCAATTCATGATTTTCATGAATTATGTTTCGATTCATGATTCATGATTCAATTCATGAGTCATGATTCAATTTATGACTCATGATTCAATTCATGATTCATTTCATGATTAATGATTTATGATACAATTCATGATTTATGATTCAATTCATGATTCATGATTCATGAATCATGAATTGATTCATGATTCATGATTCGTGAATCATGATTCATGATTTATAATTTATGAATCATGATTCATGAATCATGATTTGATTCATGATTCATGATTCATGAATCATGATTCATGATTTATAATTTATGAATCATGATTCATGAATCATGATTTGATTCATGATTCATGATTCATGAATCATGATTCATGATTTATAATTTATGAATCATGATTCAATTCATGATTCATGATTTGATTCATGATTCATGATTCATGATTCAATTCATGATTCATGATTCAATTCATGACTCATGATTCAATTCATGATTCATGATTCAATTCATAATTAATGATTTAATTCATAATTCATTTAATGATTCATGATTTATGATTCAATTCATGATTCAATTCATGATTCAATTCATGATTCATGATTTAATTCATGATTCATGATTCAATTCATGATTCATGATTCAATTCATGATTCATGATTCAATTCATGATTCATGATTCATGATTCATGATTCAATTCATGATTCATGATTCAAATCATAATTCATGATTCAATTCATGATTCATGATTCAATTCATGATTCGTGAATCATGATTCAATTCATGATTCAATTCATGATTCATGATTCAATTCATAATTCATGATTCAATTCATGATTCATGATTCAATTCATGACTCGTGAATCATGATTCAATTCATGATTCAATTCATGATTCATGATTCATGATTCAATTCATGATTCATGATTCAATTCATGATTCAATTCATGATTCATGATTCAATTCATGATTCATGATTTAATTCATGATTCAATTCATGATTCATGATTCAATTCATGATTCATGATACATGATTCAATTCATGATTCATTTCATTAATCATGATTCATGATTCATGATTCAATTCATGATTCATCATTCATGATTCAATTCATGATTCATGATTCAATTCATGATTCATGATTCATGATTCAATTCATGATTCATGATTCAATTTATGATTCAATTCATGATTCATGATTCAATTCATGATTCATGATTCAATTCATGATTCATGATTTATTATTCATGATTCAATTCATGATTCATGATTCAATTCATGATTCATGATTCAATTCATGATTCATGATTTATTATTCATGATTCATGATTCATGATTCATGATTCAATTCATGATTCATGATTCAATTCATGATTCATGATTTATTATTCATGATTCAATTCATGATTCATGATTCAATTCATGATTCATGATTCAATTCATGATTCAATATATGATTCAATTCATGATTAATGATTCAAATCATAATTCATGATTCATGATTCAATTCATGATTCATGATTCAATTCATGATTCTTGATTCAATTCATGACTCATGATTCATTTCATGATTCATGATTCAATTCATGATTCATGATTCAATTCATGATTCATGATTCAATTTATGATTCATGATTCAATTCATGATTCAATTCATGATTCATGATTGAATTCATGATTCATGATTCAATTCATGATTCATGATTCAATTCATGATTCATGATTCAATTCATGATTCAATTCATGATTCAATTCATGATTCATGATTCAATTCATGATTCATGTTTCATGATTTAATTCATGATTCATGATTCAATTCATGATTCATGATTCATGATTCAATTCATGATTCATGATTCAATTCATGATGCATGATTCAATTCATAAATCATGATTCATGATTCATGATTCATGATTCATGAATCATGATTCAATTCATGATTCATGATAAATAAATCATGGTTCGATTCATGATTCATGATTCATGAATCATGATTCAATTCATGATTCATAAATCATGATTCGATTCATGATTCATGATTCATAAATCGATTCATGATTCAATTCATGATTCATGATTCAATTTATGATTCATGATTCAATTCATGATTCAATTCATGATTCATGATTCAATTCATGATTCATCATTCATGATTCAATTCATGATTCATGATTCAATTCATGATTCATGAATCAATTTATGATTCAATTCATGATTCATGATTCAAATCATAATTCATGATTTATGATTCAATTAATGATTCATGATTCAATTCATGATTCATGATTCAATTCATGATTCATGATTCATGATTCAATTCATGATTCATGATTCAATTCATGATTCATGATTCATGATTTATGATTCATGATTCAATACATGATTCATGATTCAATTCATGACTCATGATTCAATTCATGATTCATGATTCAATTCATGATTAATGATTTAATTCATGATTCATTTAATGATTCATGATTTATGATTCAATTCATGATTTATGATTCGATTCATGATTCATGATTCATGAATCATGATTCGATTCATGATTCATGATTCATGAATCATGATTCAATTCTTGATTCATGATTCATAAATCATGATTCAATTCATGATTTTCATGAATTATGTTTCGATTCATGATTCATGATTCAATTCATGAGTCATGATTCAATTTATGACTCATGATTCAATTCATGATTCATTTCATGATTAATGATTTATGATACAATTCATGATTTATGATTCAATTCATGATTCATGATTCATGAATCATGATTTGATTCATGATTCATGATTCGTGAATCATGATTCATGATTTATAATTTATGAATCATGATTCATGAATCATGATTTGATTCATGATTCATGATTCATGAATCATGATTCATGATTTATAATTTATGAATCATGATTCATGAATCATGATTTGATTCATGATTCATGATTCATGAATCATGATTCATGATTTATAATTTATGAATCATGATTCAATTCATGATTCATGATTTGATTCATGATTCATGATTCAATTCATGATTCATGATTCAATTCATGACTCATGATTCAATTCATGATTCATGATTCAATTCATAATTAATGATTTAATTCATAATTCATTTAATGATTCATGATTTATGATTCAATTCATGATTCATGATTCAATTCATGATTCAATTCATGATTCATGATTTAATTCATGATTCATGATTCAATTCATGATTCATGATTCAATTCATGATTCATGATTCAATTCATGATTCATGATTCAATTCATAAATCATGATTCATGATTCATGATTCATGAATCATGATTCAATTCATGATTCATGATAAATAAATCATGGTTCGATTCATGATTCATGATTCATGAATCATGATTCAATTCATGATTCATAAATCATGATTCAATTCATGATTCATGATTCAATTCATGATTCATGATTCAATTCATGATTCATGATTCAATTTATGATTCATGATTCAATTCATGATTCAATTCATGATTCAATTCATGATTCATGATTCAATTCATGATTCATCATTCATGATTCATGATTCAATTCATGATTCATGATTCATGATTCATGATTCATGATTCAATTCATGATTCATGATTCAATTTATGATTCAATTCATGATTCATGATTCAAATCATAATTCATGATTTATGATTCAATTCATGATTCATGATTCAATTCATGATTCATGATTCAATTCATGATTCATGATTCATGATTCATGATTCAATTCATGATTCATGATTCAATTCATAATTCATGATTCAATTCATGATTCATGATTCAATTCATGATTCGTGAATCATGATTCAATTCATGATTCAATTCATGATTCATGATTCATGATTCAATTCATGATTCATGATTCAATTCATGATTCAATTCATGATTCATGATTCAATTCATGATTCATGATTTAATTCATGATTCAATTCATGATTCATGATTCAATTCATGATTCATGATACATGATTCAATTCATGATTCATTTCATTAATCATGATTCATGATTCATGATTCAATTCATGATTCATGATTCAATTTATGATTCATGATTCAATTCATGATTCAATTCATGATTCATGATTCAATTCATGATTCATCATTCATGATTCAATTCATGATTCATGATATATAAATCATGGTTCGATTCATGATTCATGATTCATGAATCATGATTCAATTCATGATTCATAAATCATGATTCGATTCATGATTCATGATTCAATTCATGATTCATGATTCAATTCATGATTCATGATTCAATTTATGATTCATGATTCAATTCATGATTCAATTCATGATTCATGATTCAATTCATGATTTATCATTCATGATTCAATTCATGATTCATGATTCAATTCATGATTCATGATTCAATTCATGATTAATGATTCAATTTATGATTCAATTCATGATTCATGATTCAAATCATAATTCATGATTTATGATTCAATTCATGATTCATGATTCAATTCATGATTCATGATTCATGATTCAATTCATGATTCATGATTCAATTCATAATTCATGATTCAATTCATGATTCATGATTCAATTCATGATTCGTGAATCATGATTCAATTCATGATTCAATTCATGATTCATGATTCAATTCATGATTCATGATTTAATTCATGATTCAATTCATGATTCATGATTCAATTCATGATTCATGATACATGATTCAATTCATGATTCATGATTCAATTTATGATTCATGATTCAATTCATGATTCAATTCATGATTCATGATTCAATTCATGATTCATCATTCATGATTCAATTCATGATTCATGATTCAATTCATGATTCATGATTCATGATTCGATTCATGATTCATGATTTAATTTATGATTCAATTCATGATTCATGATTCAAATCATAATTCATGATTTATGATTCAATTCATGATTCATGATTCAATTCATGATTCATGATTCAATTCATGATTCATGATTCATGATTCATGATTCAATTCATGATTCATGATTCAAATCATAATTCATGATTCAATTCATGATTCATGATTCAATTCATGATTCATGATTCAATTCATGATTCATGATTCATGATTCATGATTCAATTCATGATTCATGATTCAATTCATAATTCATGATTGAATTCATGATTCATGATTCAATTCATGATTCGTGAATCATGATTCAATTCATGATTCAATTCATGATTCATGATTCAATTCATGATTCATGATTCAATTCATGATTCAATTCATGATTCATGATTCAATTCATGATTCATGATTTAATTCATGATTCAATTCATGATTCATGATTCAATTCATGATTCATGATACATGATTCAATTCATGATTCATTTCATTAATCATGATTCATGATTCATGATTCAATTCATGATTCATGATTCAATTTATGATTCATGATTCAATTCATGATTCAATTCATGATTCATGATTCAATTCATGATTCATCATTCATGATTCATCATTCATGATTCAATTCATGATTCATGATATATAAATCATGGTTCGATTCATGATTCATGATTCATGAATCATGATTCAATTCATGATTCATAAATCATGATTCGATTCATGATTCATGATTCAATTCATGATTCATGATTCAATTCATGATTCATGATTCAATTTATGATTCATGATTCAATTCATGATTCAATTCATGATTCATGATTCAATTCATGATTCATCATTCATGATTCAATTCATGATTCATGATTCAATTCATGATTCATGATTCATGATTCAATTCATGATTCATGATTCAATTTATGATTCAATTCATGATTCATGATTCAAATCATAATTCATGATTTATGATTCAATTCATGATTCATGATTCAATTCATGATTCATGATTCAATTCATGATTCATGATACATGATTCAATTCATGATTCATGATTCAATTCATAATTCATGATTCAATTCATGATTCATGATTCAATTCATGATTCGTGAATCATGATTCAATTCATGATTCAATTCATGATTCATGATTCATGATTCAATTCATGATTCAATTCATGATTCATGATTCAATTCATGATTCATGATTTAATTCATGATTCAATTCATGATTCATGATTCAATTCATGATTCATGATACATGATTCAATTCATGATTCATGATTCAATTTATGATTCATGATTCAATTCATGATTCAATTCATGATTCATGATTCAATTCATGATTCATCATTCATGATTCAATTCATGATTCATGATTCAATTCATGATTCATGATTCATGATTCGATTCATGATTCATGATTTAATTTATGATTCAATTCATGATTCATGATTCAAATCATAATTCATGATTTATGATTCAATTCATGATTCATGATTCAATTCATGATTCATGATTCAATTCATGATTCATGATTCATGATTCATGATTCAATTCATGATTCATGATTCAAATCATAATTCATGATTCAATTCATGATTCATGATTCAATTCATGATTCGTGAATCATGATTCAATTCATGATTCAATTCATGATTCAATTCATGATTCATGATTCAATTCATAATTCATGATTCAATTCATGATTCATGATTCAATTCATGACTCGTGAATCATGATTCAATTCATGATTCAATTCATGATTCATGATTCATGATTCAATTCATGATTCATGATTCATGATTCAATTCATGATTCATGATTCAATTCATGATTCAATTCATGATTCATGACATGATTCGTGAAAAATGATTTAATTCATGATTCAATTCATGATTCATGATTCAATTCATGATTGATGATACATGATTCAATTCATGATTCATTTCATTAATCATGATTCATGATTCATGATTCAATTCATGATTCATGATTAAATTCATGATTCATGATTCAATTCATGATTCATGATTCATGATTCAATTCATGATTCATGATTCAATTCATGATTCAATTCATGATTCATGATTCAATTCATGATTCATGATTTAATTCATGATTCAATTCATGATTCATGATTCAATTCATGATTCATGATACATGATTCAATTCATGATTCATTTCATTAATCATGTTTCATGATTCAATTCATGATTCATGATTCAATTCATGATTCATGATTCAATTTATGATTCATGATTCAATTCATGATTCATGATTCAATTCATGATTCATGATTCATGATTCAATTCATGATTCATGATTCAATTCATGATTCATGATTCATGATTCAATTCATGATTCATGATTCAATTTATGATTCAATTCATGATTCATGATTCAAATCATAATTCATGATTTATGATTCAATTCATGATTCATGATTCAATTCATGAGTCATGATTCAATTCATGATTCATGATTCATGATTCATGATTCAATTCATGATTCATGATTCAATTCATGATTCATGATTCATGATTTATGATTCATGATTCAATTTATGATTCATGATTCAATTCATGATTCATGATTCATGATTCAATTCATGATTCAATATATGATTCAATTCATGATTAATGATTCAAATCATAATTCATGATTCATGATTCAATTCATGATTCATGATTCAATTCATGATTCTTGATTCAATTCATGACTCATGATTCAATTCATGATTCATGATTCAATTCATGATTCTTGATTCAATTCATGACTCATGATTCAATTCATGATTCATGATTCATGATTCAATTCATGATTCATGATTCAATTCATGATTCATGATTCATTTTATGATCATTATTCAATTCATGATTCAATTCATGATTCATGATTCAATTCATGATTCATGATTCAATTCATGATTCATGATTCAATTCATGATTCAATTCATGATTCATGATTCATGATTTAATTCATGATTCATGATTCAATTCATGATTCATGATTCATGATTCAATTCATGATTCATGATTCAATTCATGATTCATGATTCAATTCATAAATCATGATTCATGATTCATGATTCATGAATCATGATTCAATTCATGATTCATGATAAATAAATCATGGTTCGATTCATGATTCATGATTCATGAATCATGATTCAATTCATGATTCATAAATCATGATTCAATTCATGATTCATGATTCAATTCATGATTCATGATTCAATTCATGATTCATGATTCAATTTATGATTCATGATTCAATTCATGATTCAATTCATGATTCATGATTCAATTCATGATTCATCATTCATGATTCATGATTCAATTCATGATTCATGATTCAATTCATGATTCATGATTCAATTTATGATTCAATTTATGATTCATGATTCAAATCATAATTCATGATTTATGATTCATTTCATGATTCATGATTCAATTCATGATTCATGATTCAATTCATGATTCATGATTCATGATTCATGATTCAATTCATGATTCATGATTCAATTCATAATTCATGGTTCAATTCATGATTCATGATTCAATTCATGATTTGTGAATCATGATTCAATTCATGATTCAATTCATGATTCATGATTCATGATTCAATTCATGATTCATGATTCAATTCATGATTCAATTCATGATTCATGATTCAATTCATGATTCATGATTTAATTCATGATTCAATTCATGATTCATGATTCAATTCATGATTCATGATACATGATTCAATTCATGATTCATTTCATTAATCATGATTCATGATTCATGATTCAATTCATGATTCATGATTCAATTTATGATTCATGATTCAATTCATGATTCAATTCATGATTCATGATTCAATTCATGATTCATCATTCATGATTCAATTCATGATTCATGATATATAAATCATGGTTCGATTCATGATTCATGATTCATGAATCATGATTCAATTCATGATTCATAAATCATGATTCGATTCATGATTCATGATTCAATTCATGATTCATGATTCAATTCATGATTCATGATTCAATTTATGATTCATGATTCAATTCATGATTCAATTCATGATTCATGATTCAATTCATGATTCATCATTCATGATTCAATTCATGATTCATGATTCAATTCATGATTCATGATTCATGATTCAATTCATGATTCATGATTCAATTTATGATTCAATTCATGATTCATGATTCAAATCATAATTCATGATTTATGATTCAATTCATGATTCATGATTCAATTCATGATTCATGATTCAATTCATGATTCATGATTCAATTCATAATTTATGATTCAATTCATGATTCATGATTCAATTCATGATTCGTGAATCATGATTCAATTCATGATTCATGATTCATGATTCAATTCATGATTCAATTCATGATTCATGATTCAATTCATTATTCATGATTTAATTCATGATTCAATTCATGATTCATGATTCAATTCATGATTCATGATACATGATTCAATTCATGATTCAATTTATGATTCATGATTCAATTCATGATTCAATTCATGATTCATGATTCAATTCATGATTCATCATTCATGATTCAATTCATGATTCATGATTCAATTCATGATTCATGATTCATGATTCGATTCATGATTCATGATTTAATTTATGATTCAATTCATGATTCATGATTCAAATCATAATTCATGATTTATGATTCAATTCATGATTCATGATTCAATTCATGATTCATGATTCAATTCATGATTCATGATTCATGATTCATGATTCAATTCATGATTCATGATTCAAATCATAATTCATGATTCAATTCATGATTCATGATTCAATTCATGATTCGTGAATCATGATTCAATTCATGATTCAATTCATGATTCAATTCATGATTCAATTCATGATTCATGATTCAATTCATAATTCATGATTCAATTCATGATTCATGATTCAATTCATGACTCGTGAATCATGATTCAATTCATGATTCAATTCATGATTCATGATTCAATTCATGATTCATGATTCAATTCATGATTCAATTCATGATTCATGACATGATTCGTGAATCATGATTCAATTCATGATTCAATTCATGATTCATGATTCAATTCATGATTCATGATACAGGATTCAATTCATGATTCATTTCATTAATCATGATTCATGATTCATGATTCAATTCATGATTCATGATTCAATTTATGATTCATGATTCAATTCATGATTCAATTCATGATTCATGATTCAATTCATGATTCATCATTCATGATTCAATTCATGATTCATGATTCAATTCATGATTCATGATTCATGATTCAATTCATGATTCATGATTCAATTTATGATTCAATTCATGATTCATGATTCAAATCATAATTCATGATTTCTGATTCAATTCATGATTCATGATTCAATTCATGATTCATGATTCAATTCATGATTCATGATTCATGATTCATGATTCAATTCATGATTCATGATTCAATTCATGATTCATGATTTATTATTCATGATTCAATTCATGATTCATGATTCATGATTCAATTCATGATTCAATTCATGATTCATGATTCAATTCATGATTCATGATTTAATTCATGATTCAATTCATGATTCATGATTCAATTCATGATTCATGATACATGATTCAATTCATGATTCATGATTCAATTTATGATTCATGATTTATTATTCATGATTCAATTCATGATTCATGATTCAATTCATGATTCATGATTCAATTCATGATTCATGATTCATGATTCATGATTCAATTCATGATTCATGATTCAATTCATAATTCATGATTGAATTCATGATTCATGATTCAATTCATGATTCGTGAATCATGATTCAATTCATGATTCAATTCATGATTCATGATTCAATTCATGATTCATGATTCAATTCATGATTCAATTCATGATTCATGATTCAATTCATGATTCATGATTTAATTCATGATTCAATTCATGATTCATGATTCAATTCATGATTCATGATACATGATTCAATTCATGATTCATTTCATTAATCATGATTCATGATTCATGATTCAATTCATGATTCATGATTCAATTTATGATTCATGATTCAATTCATGATTCAATTCATGATTCATGATTCAATTCATGATTCATCATTCATGATTCATCATTCATGATTCAATTCATGATTCATGATATATAAATCATGGTTCGATTCATGATTCATGATTCATGAATCATGATTCAATTCATGATTCATAAATCATGATTCGATTCATGATTCATGATTCAATTCATGATTCATGATTCAATTCATGATTCATGATTCAATTTATGATTCATGATTCAATTCATGATTCAATTCATGATTCATGATTCAATTCATGATTCATCATTCATGATTCAATTCATGATTCATGATTCAATTCATGATTCATGATTCATGATTCAATTCATGATTCATGATTCAATTTATGATTCAATTCATGATTCATGATTCAAATCATAATTCATGATTTATGATTCAATTCATGATTCATGATTCAATTCATGATTCATGATTCAATTCATGATTCATGATTCATGATTCAATTCATGATTCATGATTCAATTCATAATTCATGATTCAATTCATGATTCATGATTCAATTCATGATTCGTGAATCATGATTCAATTCATGATTCAATTCATGATTCATGATTCATGATTCAATTCATGATTCAATTCATGATTCATGATTCAATTCATGATTCATGATTTAATTCATGATTCAATTCATGATTCATGATTCAATTCATGATTCATGATACATGATTCAATTCATGATTCATGATTCAATTTATGATTCATGATTCAATTCATGATTCAATTCATGATTCATGATTCAATTCATGATTCATCATTCATGATTCAATTCATGATTCATGATTCAATTCATGATTCATGATTCATGATTCGATTCATGATTCATGATTTAATTTATGATTCAATTCATGATTCATGATTCAAATCATAATTCATGATTTATGATTCAATTCATGATTCATGATTCAATTCATGATTCATGATTCAATTCATGATTCATGATTCATGATTCATGATTCAATTCATGATTCATGATTTAAATCATAATTCATGATTCAATTCATGATTCATGATTCAATTCATGATTCGTGAATCATGATTCAATTCATGATTCAATTCATGATTCAATTCATGATTCATGATTCAATTCATAATTCATGATTCAATTCATGATTCATGATTCAATTCATGACTCGTGAATCATGATTCAATTCATGATTCAATTCATGATTCATGATTCATGATTCAATTCATGATTCATGATTCATGATTCAATTCATGATTCATGATTCAATTCATGATTCAATTCATGATTCATGACATGATTCGTGAAAAATGATTTAATTCATGATTCAATTCATGATTCATGATTCAATTCATGATTGATGATACATGATTCAATTCATGATTCATTTCATTAATCATGATTCATGATTCATGATTCAATTCATGATTCATGATTAAATTCATGATTCATGATTCAATTCATGATTCAATTCATGATTCATGATTCATGATTCAATTCATGATTCATGATTCAATTCATGATTCAATTCATGATTCATGATTCAATTCATGATTCATGATTTAATTCATGATTCAATTCATGATTCATGATTCAATTCATGATTCATGATACATGATTCAATTCATGATTCATTTCATTAATCATGTTTCATGATTCAATTCATGATTCATGATTCAATTCATGATTCATGATTCAATTTATGATTCATGATTCAATTCATGATTCATGATTCAATTCATGATTCAATTCATGATTCATGATTCAATTCATAATTCATGATTCAATTCATGATTCATGATTCAATTCATGACTCGTGAATCATGATTCAATTCATGATTCAATTCATGATTCATGATTCATGATTCAATTCATGATTCATGATTCATGATTCAATTCATGATTCATGATTCAATTCATGATTCAATTCATGATTCATGACATGATTCGTGAAAAATGATTTAATTCATGATTCAATTCATGATTCATGATTCAATTCATGATTGATGATACATGATTCAATTCATGATTCATTTCATTAATCATGATTCATGATTCATGATTCAATTCATGATTCATGATTAAATTCATGATTCATGATTCAATTCATGATTCAATTCATGATTCATGATTCATGATTCAATTCATGATTCATGATTCAATTCATGATTCAATTCATGATTCATGATTCAATTCATGATTCATGATTTAATTCATGATTCAATTCATGATTCATGATTCAATTCATGATTCATGATACATGATTCAATTCATGATTCATTTCATTAATCATGTTTCATGATTCAATTCATGATTCATGATTCAATTCATGATTCATGATTCAATTTATGATTCATGATTCAATTCATGATTCATGATTCAATTCATGATTCATGATTCATGATTCAATTCATGATTCATGATTCAATTTATGATTCAATTCATGATTCATGATTCAAATCATAATTCATGATTTATCATTCAATTCATGATTCATGATTCAATTCATGAGTCATGATTCAATTCATGATTCATGATTCATGATTCATGATTCAATTCATGATTCATGATTCAATTCATGATTCATGATTCATGATTTATGATTCATGATTCAATTTATGATTCATGATTCAATTCATGATTCATGATTCATGATTCAATTCATGATTCAATATATGATTCAATTCATGATTAATGATTCAAATCATAATTCATGATTCATGATTCAATTCATGATTCATGATTCAATTCATGATTCTTGATTCAATTCATGACTCATGATTCAATTCATGATTCATGATTCAATTCATGATTCTTGATTCAATTCATGACTCATGATTCAATTCATGATTCATGATTCATGATTCAATTCATGATTCATGATTCAATTCATGATTCATGATTCATTTTATGATCATTATTCAATTCATGATTCAATTCATGATTCATGATTCAATTCATGATTCATGATTCAATTCATGATTCATGATTCAATTCATGATTCAATTCATGATTCATGATTCATGATTTAATTCATGATTCATGATTCAATTCATGATTCATGATTCATGATTCAATTCATGATTCATGATTCAATTCATGATTCATGATTCAATTCATAAATCATGATTCATGATTCATGATTCATGAATCATGATTCAATTCATGATTCATGATAAATAAATCATGGTTCGATTCATGATTCATGATTCATGAATCATGATTCAATTCATGATTCATAAATCATGATTCAATTCATGATTCATGATTCAATTCATGATTCATGATTCAATTCATGATTCATGATTCAATTTATGATTCATGATTCAATTCATGATTCAATTCATGATTCATGATTCAATTCATGATTCATCATTCATGATTCATGATTCAATTCATGATTCATGATTCAATTCATGATTCATGATAAATAAATCATGGTTCGATTCATGATTCATGATTCATGAATCATGATTCAATTCATGATTCATAAATCATGATTCAATTCATGATTCATGATTCAATTCATGATTCATGATTCAATTCATGATTCATGATTCAATTTATGATTCATGATTCAATTCATGATTCAATTCATGATTCATGATTCAATTCATGATTCATCATTCATGATTCATGATTCAATTCATGATTCATGATTCAATTCATGATTCATGATTCAATTTATGATTCAATTTATGATTCATGATTCAAATCATAATTCATGATTTATGATTCAATTCATGATTCATGATTCAATTCATGATTCATGATTCAATTCATGATTCATGATTCATGATTCATGATTCAATTCATGATTCATGATTCAATTCATAATTCATGGTTCAATTCATGATTCATGATTCAATTCATGATTCGTGAATCATGATTCAATTCATGATTCAATTCATGATTCATGATTCATGATTCAATTCATGATTCATGATTCAATTCATGATTCAATTCATGATTCATGATTCAATTCATGATTCATGATTTAATTCATGATTCAATTCATGATTCATGATTCAATTCATGATTCATGATACATGATTCAATTCATGATTCATTTCATTAATCATGATTCATGATTCATGATTCAATTCATGATTCATGATTCAATTTATGATTCATGATTCAATTCATGATTCAATTCATGATTCATGATTCAATTCATGATTCATCATTCATGATTCAATTCATGATTCATGATATATAAATCATGGTTCGATTCATGATTCATGATTCATGAATCATGATTCAATTCATGATTCATAAATCATGATTCGATTCATGATTCATGATTCAATTCATGATTCATGATTCAATTCATGATTCATGATTCAATTTATGATTCATGATTCAATTCATGATTCAATTCATGATTCATGATTCAATTCATGATTCATCATTCATGATTCAATTCATGATTCATGATTCAATTCATGATTCATGATTCATGATTCAATTCATGATTCATGATTCAATTTATGATTCAATTCATGATTCATGATTCAAATCATAATTCATGATTTATGATTCAATTCATGATTCATGATTCAATTCATGATTCATGATTCAATTCATGATTCATGATTCATGATTCAATTCATGATTCATGATTCAATTCATAATTTATGATTCAATTCATGATTCATGATTCAATTCATGATTCGTGAATCATGATTCAATTCATGATTCAATTCATGATTCATGATTCATGATTCAATTCATGATTCAATTCATGATTCATGATTCAATTCATGATTCATGATTTAATTCATGATTCAATTCATGATTCATGATTCAATTCATGATTCATGATACATGATTCAATTCATGATTCATGATTCAATTTATGATTCATGATTCAATTCATGATTCAATTCATGATTCATGATTCAATTCATGATTCATCATTCATGATTCAATTCATGATTCATGATTCAATTCATGATTCATGATTCATGATTCGATTCATGATTCATGATTTAATTTATGATTCAATTCATGATTCATGATTCAAATCATAATTCATGATTTATGATTCAATTCATGATTCATGATTCAATTCATGATTCATGATTCAATTCATGATTCATGATTCATGATTCATGATTCAATTCATGATTCATGATTCAAATCATAATTCATGATTCAATTCATGATTCATGATTCAATTCATGATTCGTGAATCATGATTCAATTCATGATTCAATTCATGATTCAATTCATGATTCATGATTCAATTCATAATTCATGATTCAATTCATGATTCATGATTCAATTCATGACTCGTGAATCATGATTCAATTCATGATTCAATTCATGATTCATGATTCATGATTCAATTCATGATTCATGATTCAATTCATGATTCAATTCATGATTCATGACATGATTCGTGAATCATGATTCAATTCATGATTCAATTCATGATTCATGATTCAATTCATGATTCATGATACAGGATTCAATTCATTATTCATTTCATTAATCATGATTCATGATTCATGATTCAATTCATGATTCATGATTCAATTTATGATTCATGATTCAATTCATGATTCAATTCATGATTCATGATTCAATTCATGATTCATCATTCATGATTCAATTCATGATTCATGATTCAATTCATGATTCATGATTCATGATTCAATTCATGATTCATGATTCAATTTATGATTCAATTCATGATTCATGATTCAAATCATAATTCATGATTTATGATTCAATTCATGATTCATGATTCAATTCATGATTCATGATTCAATTCATGATTCATGATTCATGATTCATGATTCAATTCATGATTCATGATTCAATTCATGATTCATGATTTATTATTCATGATTCAATTCATGATTCATGATTCATGATTCAATTCATGATTCAATTCATGATTCATGATTCAATTCATGATTCATGATTTAATTCATGATTCAATTCATGATTCATGATTCAATTCATGATTCATGATACATGATTCAATTCATGATTCATGATTCAATTTATGATTCATGATTTATTATTCATGATTCAATTCATGATTCATGATTCATGATTCAATTCATGATTCAATTCATGATTCATGATTTAATTCATGATTCAATTCATGATTCATGATTCAATTCATGATTCATGATACATGATTCAATTCATGATTCATGATTCAATTTATGATTCATGATTCAATTCATGATTCAATTCATGATTCATGATTCAATTCATGATTCATCATTCATGATTCAATTCATGATTCATGATTCAATTCATGATTCATGATTCATGATTCGATTCATGATTCATGATTTAATTTATGATTCAATTCATGATTCATGATTCAAATCATAATTCATGATTTATGATTCAATTCATGATTCATGATTCAATTCATGATTCATGATTCAATTCATGATTCATGATTCATGATTCATGATTCAATTCATGATTCATGATTCAAATCATAATTCATGATTCAATTCATGATTCATGATTCAATTCATGATTCGTGAATCATGATTCAATTCATGATTCAATTCATGATTCAATTCATGATTCATGATTCAATTAATAATTCATGATTCAATTCATGATTCATGATTCAATTCATGACTCGTGAATCATGATTCAATTCATGATTCAATTCATGATTCATGATACAGGATTCAATTCATGATTCATTTCATTAATCATGATTCATGATTCATGATTCAATTCATGATTCATGATTCAATTTATGATTCATGATTCAATTCATGATTCAATTCATGATTCATGATTCAATTCATGATTCATCATTCATGATTCAATTCATGATTCATGATTCAATTCATGATTCATGATTCAATTCATGATTCATGATTCATGATTCATGATTCAATTCATGATTCATGATTCAAATCATGATTCATCATTCATGATTCAATTCATGATTCATGATTCAATTCATGATTCATGATTCAATTCATGATTCGTGAATCATGATTCAATTCATGATTCAAGATTCAATTCATGATTCAATTCATGATTCATGATTCAATTCATAATTCATGATTCAATTCATGATTCATGATTCAATTCATGACTCGTGAATCATGATTCAATTCATGATTCAATTCATGATTCATGATTCATGATTCAATTCATGATTCATGATTCAATTCATGATTCAATTCATGATTCATGACATGATTCGTGAATCATGATTCAATTCATGATTCAATTCATGATTCATGATTCAATTCATGATTCATGATACAGGATTCAATTCATTATTCATTTCATTAATCATGATTCATGATTCATGATTCAATTCATGATTCATGATTCAATTTATGATTCATGATTCAATTCATGATTCAATTCATGATTCATGATTCAATTCATGATTCATCATTCATGATTCAATTCATGATTCATGATTCAATTCATGATTCATGATTCATGATTCAATTCATGATTCATGATTCAATTTATGATTCAATTCATGATTCATGATTCAAATCATAATTCATGATTTATGATTCAATTCATGATTCATGATTCAATTCATGATTCATGATTCAATTCATGATTCATGATTCATGATTCATGATTCAATTCATGATTCATGATTCAATTCATGATTCATGATTTATTATTCATGATTCAATTCATGATTCATGATTCATGATTCAATTCATGATTCAATTCATGATTCATGATTCAATTCATGATTCATGATTTAATTCATGATTCAATTCATGATTCATGATTCAATTCATGATTCATGATACATGATTCAATTCATGATTCATGATTCAATTTATGATTCATGATTTATTATTCATGATTCAATTCATGATTCATGATTCATGATTCAATTCATGATTCAATTCATCATTCATGATTTAATTCATGATTCAATTCATGATTCATGATTCAATTCATGATTCATGATACATGATTCAATTCATGATTCATGATTCAATTTATGATTCATGATTCAATTCATGATTCAATTCATGATTCATGATTCAATTCATGATTCATCATTCATGATTCAATTCATGATTCATGATTCAATTCATGATTCATGATTCATGATTCGATTCATGATTCATGATTTAATTTATGATTCAATTCATGATTCATGATTCAAATCATAATTCATGATTTATGATTCAATTCATGATTCATGATTCAATTCATGATTCATGATTCAATTCATGATTCATGATTCATGATTCATGATTCAATTCATGATTCATGATTCAAATCATAATTCATGATTCAATTCATGATTCATGATTCAATTCATGATTCGTGAATCATGATTCAATTCATGATTCAATTCATGATTCAATTCATGATTCATGATTCAATTAATAATTCATGATTCAATTCATGATTCATGATTCAATTCATGACTCGTGAATCATGATTCAATTCATGATTCAATTCATGATTCATGATACAGGATTCAATTCATGATTCATTTCATTAATCATGATTCATGATTCATGATTCAATTCATGATTCATGATTCAATTTATGATTCATGATTCAATTCATGATTCAATTCATGATTCATGATTCAATTCATGATTCATCATTCATGATTCAATTCATGATTCATGATTCAATTCATGATTCATGATTCAATTCATGATTCATGATTCATGATTCATGATTCAATTCATGATTCATGATTCAAATCATGATTCATCATTCATGATTCAATTCATGATTCATGATTCAATTCATGATTCATGATTCATGATTCGATTCATGATTCATGATTTAATTTATGATTCAATTCATGATTCATGATTCAAATCATAATTCATGATTTATGATTCAATTCATGATTCATGATTCAATTCATGATTCATGATTCAATTCATGATTCATGATTCATGATTCATGATTCAATTCATGATTCATGATTCAAATCATAATTCATGATTCAATTCATGATTCATGATTCAATTCATGATTCGTGAATCATGATTCAATTCATGATTCAATTCATGATTCAATTCATGATTCATGATTCAATTAATAATTCATGATTCAATTCATGATTCATGATTCAATTCATGACTCGTGAATCATGATTCAATTCATGATTCAATTCATGATTCATGATACAGGATTCAATTCATGATTCATTTCATTAATCATGATTCATGATTCATGATTCAATTCATGATTCATGATTCAATTTATGATTCATGATTCAATTCATGATTCAATTCATGATTCATGATTCAATTCATGATTCATCATTCATGATTCAATTCATGATTCATGATTCAATTCATGATTCATGATTCAATTCATGATTCATGATTCATGATTCATGATTCAATTCATGATTCATGATTCAAATCATAATTCATGATTCAATTCATGATTCATGATTCAATTCATGATTCGTGAATCATGATTCAATTCATGATTCAATTCATGATTCAATTCATGATTCATGATTCAATTCATAATTCATGATTCAATTCATGATTCATGATTCAATTCATGACTCGTGAATCATGATTCAATTCATGATTCAATTCATGATTCATGATTCATGATTCAATTCATGATTCATGATTCAATTCATGATTCAATTCATGATTCATGACATGATTCGTGAATCATGATTCAATTCATGATTCAATTCATGATTCATGATTCAATTCATGATTCATGATACAGGATTCAATTCATGATTCATTTCATTAATCATGATTCATGATTCATGATTCAATTCATGATTCATGATTCAATTTATGATTCATGATTCAATTCATGATTCAATTCATGATTCATGATTCAATTCATGATTCATGATTCATGATTCAATTCATGATTCATGATTCAATTCATGATTCATGATTCATGATTCAATTCATGATTCATGATTCAATTTATGATTCAATTCATGATTCATGATTCAAATCATAATTCATGATTTATGATTCAATTCATGATTCATGATTCAATTCATGATTCATGATTCAATTCATGATTCATGATTCATGATTCATGATTCAATTCATGATTCATGATTCAATTCATGATTCATGATTTATTATTCATGATTCAATTCATGATTCATGATTCATGATTCAATTCATGATTCAATTCATGATTCATGATTCAATTCATGATTCATGATTTAATTCATGATTCAATTCATGATTCATGATTCAATTCATGATTCATGATACATGATTCAATTCATGATTCATGATTCAATTTATGATTCATGATTTATTATTCATGATTCAATTCATGATTCATGATTCATGATTCAATTCATGATTCAATTCATGATTCATGATTCAATTCATGATTCATGATTTAATTCATGATTCAATTCATGATTCATGATTCAATTCATGATTCATGATACATGATTCAATTCATGATTCATGATTCAATTTATGATTCATGATTCAATTCATGATTCAATTCATGATTCATGATTCAATTCATGATTCATCATTCATGATTCAATTCATGATTCATCATTCATGATTCAATTCATGATTCATGATTCAATTCATGATTCATGATTCATGATTCGATTCATGATTCATGATTTAATTTATGATTCAATTCATGATTCATGATTCAAATCATAATTCATGATTTATGATTCAATTCATGATTCATGATTCAATTCATGATTCATGATTCAATTCATGATTCATGATTCATGATTCATGATTCAATTCATGATTCATGATTCAAATCATAATTCATGATTCAATTCATGATTCATGATTCAATTCATGATTCGTGAATCATGATTCAATTCATGATTCAATTCATGATTCAATTCATGATTCATGATTCAATTAATAATTCATGATTCAATTCATGATTCATGATTCAATTCATGACTCGTGAATCATGATTCAATTCATGATTCAATTCATGATTCATGATTCATGATTCAATTCATGATTCATGATTCAATTCATGATTCAATTCATGATTCATGACATGATTCGTGAATCATGATTCAATTCATGATTCAATTCATGATTCATGATTCAATTCATGATTCATGATACAGGATTCAATTCATGATTCATTTCATTAATCATGATTCATGATTCATGATTCAATTCATGATTCATGATTCAATTTATGATTCATGATTCAATTCATGATTCAATTCATGATTCATGATTCAATTCATGATTCATCATTCATGATTCAATTCATGATTCATGATTCAATTCATGATTCATGATTCATGATTCAATTCATGATTCATGATTCAATTTATGATTCAATTCATGATTCATGATTCAAATCATAATTCATGATTTATGATTCAATTCATGATTCATGATTCAATTCATGATTCATGATTCAATTCATGATTCATGATTCATGATTCATGATTCAATTCATGATTCATGATTTAATTCATGATTCATGATTTATTATTCATGATTCAATTCATGATTCATGATTCAATTCATGATTCATGATTCAATTCATGATTCAATATATGATTCAATTCATGATTAATGATTCAAATCATAATTCATGATTCATGATTCAATTCATGATTCATGATTCAATTCATGATTCTTGATTCAATTCATGACTCATGATTCAATTCATGATTCATGATTCAATTCATGATTCTTGATTCAATTCATGACTCATGATTCAATTCATGATTCATTTCATGATTCATGATTCAATTCATGATTCATGATTCAATTCATGATTCATGATTCAATTTATGATTCATGATTCAATTCATGATTCAATTCATGATTCATGATTCAATTCATGATTCATGATTCAATTCATGATTCATGATTCAATTCATGATTCAATTCATGATTCAATTCATGATTCTTGATTCAATTCATGACTCATGATTCAATTCATGATTCATTTCATGATTCATGATTCAATTCATGATTCATGATTCAATTCATAATTTATGATTCAATTCATGATTCATGATTCAATTCATGATTCGTGAATCATGATTCAATTCATGATTCAATTCATGATTCATGATTCATGATTCAATTCATGATTCAATTCATGATTCATGATTCAATTCATGATTCATGATTTAATTCATGATTCAATTCATGATTCATGATTCAATTCATGATTCATGATACATGATTCAATTCATGATTCATGATTCAATTTATGATTCATGATTCAATTCATGATTCAATTCATGATTCATGATTCAATTCATGATTCATCATTCATGATTCAATTCATGATTCATGATTCAATTCATGATTCATGATTCATGATTCGATTCATGATTCATGATTTAATTTATGATTCAATTCATGATTCATGATTCAAATCATAATTCATGATTTATGATTCAATTCATGATTCATGATTCAATTCATGATTCATGATTCAATTCATGATTCATGATTCATGATTCATGATTCAATTCATGATTCATGATTCAAATCATAATTCATGATTCAATTCATGATTCATGATTCAATTCATGATTCGTGAATCATGATTCAATTCATGATTCAATTCATGATTCAATTCATGATTCATGATTCAATTCATAATTCATGATTCAATTCATGATTCATGATTCAATTCATGACTCGTGAATCATGATTCAATTCATGATTCAATTCATGATTCATGATTCATGATTCAATTCATGATTCATGATTCAATTCATGATTCAATTCATGATTCATGACATGATTCGTGAATCATGATTCAATTCATGATTCAATTCATGATTCATGATTCAATTCATGATTCATGATACAGGATTCAATTCATTATTCATTTCATTAATCATGATTCATGATTCATGATTCAATTCATGATTCATGATTCAATTTATGATTCATGATTCAATTCATGATTCAATTCATGATTCATGATTCAATTCATGATTCATCATTCATGATTCAATTCATGATTCATGATTCAATTCATGATTCATGATTCATGATTCAATTCATGATTCATGATTCAATTTATGATTCAATTCATGATTCATGATTCAAATCATAATTCATGATTTATGATTCAATTCATGATTCATGATTCAATTCATGATTCATGATTCAATTCATGATTCATGATTCATGATTCATGATTCAATTCATGATTCATGATTCAATTCATGATTCATGATTTATTATTCATGATTCAATTCATGATTCATGATTCATGATTCAATTCATGATTCAATTCATGATTCATGATTCAATTCATGATTCATGATTTAATTCATGATTCAATTCATGATTCATGATTCAATTCATGATTCATGATACATGATTCAATTCATGATTCATGATTCAATTTATGATTCATGATTTATTATTCATGATTCAATTCATGATTCATGATTCATGATTCAATTCATGATTCAATTCATGATTCATGATTTAATTCATGATTCAATTCATGATTCATGATTCAATTCATGATTCATGATACATGATTCAATTCATGATTCATGATTCAATTTATGATTCATGATTCAATTCATGATTCAATTCATGATTCATGATTCAATTCATGATTCATCATTCATGATTCAATTCATGATTCATGATTCAATTCATGATTCATGATTCATGATTCGATTCATGATTCATGATTTAATTTATGATTCAATTCATGATTCATGATTCAAATCATAATTCATGATTTATGATTCAATTCATGATTCATGATTCAATTCATGATTCATGATTCAATTCATGATTCATGATTCATGATTCATGATTCAATTCATGATTCATGATTCAAATCATAATTCATGATTCAATTCATGATTCATGATTCAATTCATGATTCGTGAATCATGATTCAATTCATGATTCAATTCATGATTCAATTCATGATTCATGATTCAATTAATAATTCATGATTCAATTCATGATTCATGATTCAATTCATGACTCGTGAATCATGATTCAATTCATGATTCAATTCATGATTCATGATACAGGATTCAATTCATGATTCATTTCATTAATCATGATTCATGATTCATGATTCAATTCATGATTCATGATTCAATTTATGATTCATGATTCAATTCATGATTCAATTCATGATTCATGATTCAATTCATGATTCATCATTCATGATTCAATTCATGATTCATGATTCAATTCATGATTCATGATTCAATTCATGATTCATGATTCATGATTCATGATTCAATTCATGATTCATGATTCAAATCATAATTCATGATTCAATTCATGATTCATGATTCAATTCATGATTCGTGAATCATGATTCAATTCATGATTCAATTCATGATTCAATTCATGATTCATGATTCAATTCATAATTCATGATTCAATTCATGATTCATGATTCAATTCATGACTCGTGAATCATGATTCAATTCATGATTCAATTCATGATTCATGATTCATGATTCAATTCATGATTCATGATTCAATTCATGATTCAATTCATGATTCATGACATGATTCGTGAATCATGATTCAATTCATGATTCAATTCATGATTCATGATTCAATTCATGATTCATGATACAGGATTCAATTCATGATTCATTTCATTAATCATGATTCATGATTCATGATTCAATTCATGATTCATGATTCAATTTATGATTCATGATTCAATTCATGATTCAATTCATGATTCATGATTCAATTCATGATTCATGATTCATGATTCAATTCATGATTCATGATTCAATTCATGATTCATGATTCATGATTCAATTCATGATTCATGATTCAATTTATGATTCAATTCATGATTCATGATTCAAATCATAATTCATGATTTATGATTCAATTCATGATTCATGATTCAAATCATAATTCATGATTTATGATTCAATTCATGATTCATGATTCAATTCATGATTCATGATTCAATTCATGATTCATGATTCATGATTCATGATTCAATTCATGATTCATGATTCAATTCATGATTCATGATTTATTATTCATGATTCAATTCATGATTCATGATTCATGATTCAATTCATGATTCAATTCATGATTCATGATTCAATTCATGATTCATGATTTAATTCATGATTCAATTCATGATTCATGATTCAATTCATGATTCATGATACATGATTCAATTCATGATTCATGATTCAATTTATGATTCATGATTTATTATTCATGATTCAATTCATGATTCATGATTCATGATTCAATTCATGATTCAATTCATGATTCATGATTCAATTCATGATTCATGATTTAATTCATGATTCAATTCATGATTCATGATTCAATTCATGATTCATGATACATGATTCAATTCATGATTCATGATTCAATTTATGATTCATGATTCAATTCATGATTCAATTCATGATTCATGATTCAATTCATGATTCATCATTCATGATTCAATTCATGATTCATCATTCATGATTCAATTCATGATTCATGATTCAATTCATGATTCATGATTCATGATTCGATTCATGATTCATGATTTAATTTATGATTCAATTCATGATTCATGATTCAAATCATAATTCATGATTTATGATTCAATTCATGATTCATGATTCAATTCATGATTCATGATTCAATTCATGATTCATGATTCATGATTCATGATTCAATTCATGATTCATGATTCAAATCATAATTCATGATTCAATTCATGATTCATGATTCAATTCATGATTCGTGAATCATGATTCAATTCATGATTCAATTCATGATTCAATTCATGATTCATGATTCAATTAATAATTCATGATTCAATTCATGATTCATGATTCAATTCATGACTCGTGAATCATGATTCAATTCATGATTCAATTCATGATTCATGATTCATGATTCAATTCATGATTCATGATTCAATTCATGATTCAATTCATGATTCATGACATGATTCGTGAATCATGATTCAATTCATGATTCAATTCATGATTCATGATTCAATTCATGATTCATGATACAGGATTCAATTCATGATTCATTTCATTAATCATGATTCATGATTCATGATTCAATTCATGATTCATGATTCAATTTATGATTCATGATTCAATTCATGATTCAATTCATGATTCATGATTCAATTCATGATTCATCATTCATGATTCAATTCATGATTCATGATTCAATTCATGATTCATGATTCATGATTCAATTCATGATTCATGATTCAATTTATGATTCAATTCATGATTCATGATTCAAATCATAATTCATGATTTATGATTCAATTCATGATTCATGATTCAATTCATGATTCATGATTCAATTCATGATTCATGATTCATGATTCATGATTCAATTCATGATTCATGATTTAATTCATGATTCATGATTTATTATTCATGATTCAATTCATGATTCATGATTCAATTCATGATTCATGATTCAATTCATGATTCAATATATGATTCAATTCATGATTAATGATTCAAATCATAATTCATGATTCATGATTCAATTCATGATTCATGATTCAATTCATGATTCTTGATTCAATTCATGACTCATGATTCAATTCATGATTCATGATTCAATTCATGATTCTTGATTCAATTCATGACTCATGATTCAATTCATGATTCATTTCATGATTCATGATTCAATTCATGATTCATGATTCAATTCATGATTCATGATTCAATTTATGATTCATGATTCAATTCATGATTCAATTCATGATTCATGATTCAATTCATGATTCATGATTCAATTCATGATTCATGATTCAATTCATGATTCAATTCATGATTCAATTCATGATTCTTGATTCAATTCATGACTCATGATTCAATTCATGATTCATTTCATGATTCATGATTCAATTCATGATTCATGATTTAATTCATGATTCATGATTCAATTCATGATTCATGATTCATGATTCAATTCATGATTCATGATTCAATTCATGATGCATGATTCAATTCATAAATCATGATTCATGATTCATGATTCATGAATCATGATTCAATTCATGATTCATAAATCATGATTCGATTCATGATTCATGATTCATAAATCGATTCATGATTCAATTCATGATTCATGATTCAATTTATGATTCATGATTCAATTCATGATTCAATTCATGATTCATGATTCAATTCATGATTCATCATTCATGATTCAATTCATGATTCATGATTCAATTCATGATTCATGATTCAATTCATGATTCATGATTCAATTTATGATTCAATTCATGATTCATGATTCAAATCATAATTCATGATTTATGATTCAATTAATGATTAATGATTCAATTCATGATTCAATTCATGATTCATGATTCAATTCATGATTCATCATTCATGATTCAATTCATGATTCATGATTCAATTCATGATTCATGATTCATGATTCGATTCATGATTCATGATTTAATTTATGATTCAATTCATGATTCATGATTCAAATCATAATTCATGATTTATGATTCAATTCATGATTCATGATTCAATTCATGATTCATGATTCAATTCATGATTCATGATTCATGATTCATGATTCAATTCATGATTCATGATTCAAATCATAATTCATGATTCAATTCATGATTCATGATTCAATTCATGATTCGTGAATCATGATTCAATTCATGATTCAATTCATGATTCAATTCATGATTCATGATTCAATTCATAATTCATGATTCAATTCATGATTCATGATTCAATTCATGACTCGTGAATCATGATTCAATTCATGATTCAATTCATGATTCATGATTCAATTCATGATTCATGATTCAATTCATGATTCATGATTTAATTCATGATTCAATTCATGATTCATGATTCAATTCATGATTCATGATACATGATTCAATTCATGATTCATTTCATTAATCATGATTCATGATTCATGATTCAATTCATGATTCATGATTCAATTTATGATTCATGATTCAATTCATGATTCAATTCATGATTCATGATTCAATTCATGATTCATCATTCATGATTCAATTCATGATTCATGATTCAATTCATGATTCATGATTCATGATTCAATTCATGATTCATGATTCAATTTATGATTCAATTCATGATTCATGATTCAAATCATTATTCATGATTTATGATTCAATTCATGATTCATGATTCAATTCATGATTCATGATTCAATTCATGATTCATGATTCATGATTCAATTCATGATTCATGATTCAATTCATGATTCATGATTTATTATTCATGATTCAATTCATGATTCAATTCATGATTCATGATTCATGATTCAATTCATGATTCAATATATGATTCAATTCATGATTAATGATTCAAATCATAATTCATGATTCATGATTCAATTCATGATTCATGATTCAATTCATGATTCTTGATTCAATTCATGACTCATGATTCAATTCATGATTCATGATTCAATTCATGATTCTTGATTCAATTCATGACTCATGATTCAATTCATGATTCATTTCATGATTCATGATTCAATTCATGATTCATGATTCAATTAATGATTCATGATTCAATTTATGATTCATGATTCAATTCATGATTCAATTCATGATTCATGATTCAATTCATGATTCATGATTCAATTCATGATTCATGATTCAATTCATGATTCATGATTCAATTCATGATTCAATTCATGATTCAATTCATGATTCATGATTCAATTCATGATTCATGATTCATGATTTAATTCATGATTCATGATTCAATTCATGATTCATGACTCATGATTCAATTCATGATTCATGATTCAATTCATGATTCTTGATTCAATTCATGACTCATGATTCAATTCATGATTCATTTCATGATTCATGATTCAATTCATGATTCATGATTCAATTCATGATTCATGATTCAATTTATGATTCATGATTCAATTCATGATTCAATTCATGATTCATGATTCAATTCATGATTCATGATTCAATTCATGATTCATGATTCAATTCATGATTCATGATTCAATTCATGATTCATGATTCAATTCATGATTCAATTCATGATTCAATTCATGATTTTTGATTCAATTCATGACTCATGATTCAATTCATGATTCATGATTCAATTCATGATTCTTGATTCAATTCATGACTCATGATTCAATTCATGATTCATTTCATGATTCATGATTCAATTCATGATTCATGATTTAATTCATGATTCATGATTCAATTCATGATTCATGATTCATGATTCAATTCATGATTCATGATTCAATTCATGATGCATGATTCAATTCATAAATCATGATTCATGATTCATGATTCATGAATCATGATTCAATTCATGATTCATGATAAATAAATCATGGTTCGATTCATGATTCATGATTCATGAATCATGATTCAATTCATGATTCATAAATCATGATTCGATTCATGATTCATGATTCATAAATCGATTCATGATTCAATTCATGATTCATGATTCAATTTATGATTCATGATTCAATTCATGATTCAATTCATGATTCATGATTCAATTCATGATTCATCATTCATGATTCAATTCATGATTCATGATTCAATTCATGATTCATGATTCAATTCATGATTCATGATTCAATTTATGATTCAATTCATGATTCATGATTCAAATCATAATTCATGATTTATGATTCAATTAATGATTAATGATTCAATTCATGATTCAATTCATGATTCATGATTCAATTCATGATTCATCATTCATGATTCAATTCATGATTCATGATTCAATTCATGATTCATGATTCATGATTCGATTCATGATTCATGATTTAATTTATGATTCAATTCATGATTCATGATTCAAATCATAATTCATGATTTATGATTCAATTCATGATTCATGATTCAATTCATGATTCATGATTCAATTCATGATTCATGATTCATGATTCATGATTCAATTCATGATTCATGATTCAAATCATAATTCATGATTCAATTCATGATTCATGATTCAATTCATGATTCGTGAATCATGATTCAATTCATGATTCAATTCATGATTCAATTCATGATTCATGATTCAATTCATAATTCATGATTCAATTCATGATTCATGATTCAATTCATGACTCGTGAATCATGATTCAATTCATGATTCAATTCATGATTCATGATTCATGATTCAATTCATGATTCATGATTCAATTCATGATTCATGATTTAATTCATGATTCAATTCATGATTCATGATTCAATTCATGATTCATGATACATGATTTAATTCATGATTCATTTCATTAATCATGATTCATGATTCATGATTCAATTCATGATTCATGATTCAATTTATGATTCATGATTCAATTCATGATTCAATTCATGATTCATGATTCAATTCATGATTCATCATTCATGATTCAATTCATGATTCATGATTCAATTCATGATTCATGATTCATGATTCAATTCATGATTCATGATTCAATTTATGATTCAATTCATGATTCATGATTCAAATCATTATTCATGATTTATGATTCAATTCATGATTCATGATTCAATTCATGATTCATGATTCAATTCATGATTCATGATTCATGATTCAATTCATGATTCATGATTCAATTCATGATTCATGATTTATTATTCATGATTCAATTCATGATTCAATTCATGATTCATGATTCATGATTCAATTCATGATTCAATATATGATTCAATTCATGATTAATGATTCAAATCATAATTCATGATTCATGATTCAATTCATGATTCATGATTCAATTCATGATTCTTGATTCAATTCATGACTCATGATTCAATTCATGATTCATGATTCAATTCATGATTCTTGATTCAATTCATGACTCATGATTCAATTCATGATTCATTTCATGATTCATGATTCAATTCATGATTCATGATTCAATTAATGATTCATGATTCAATTTATGATTCATGATTCAATTCATGATTCAATTCATGATTCATGATTCAATTCATGATTCATGATTCAATTCATGATTCATGATTCAATTCATGATTCATGATTCAATTCATGATTCAATTCATGATTCAATTCATGATTCATGATTTAATTCATGATTCATGATTCATGATTTAATTCATGATTCATGATTCAATTCATGATTCATGATTCATGATTCAATTCATGATTCATGATTCAATTCATGATGCATGATTCAATTCATAAATCATGATTCATGATTCATTAAATCATGATTCAATTCATGATTCATGATAAATAAATCATGGTTCGATTCATGATTCATGAATCATGAATCATGATTCAATTCATGATTCATAAATCATGATTCGATTCATGATTCATGATTCATAAATCGATTCATGATTCAATTCATGATTCATGATTCAATTTATGATTCATGATTCAATTCATGATTCAATTCATGATTCATGATTCAATTCATGATTCATCATTCATGATTCAATTCATGATTCATGATTCAAATCATAATTCATGATTTATGATTCAATTAATGATTAATGATTCAATTCATGATTCATGATTCAATTCATGATTCATGATTCATGATTCAATTCATGATTCATGATTCATGATTCATGATTCAATTCATGATTCATGATTCAATTCATGATTCATGATTCATGATTCATGATTCATGATTCATGATTCATGATTTATGATTCATGATTCAATTCATGATTCATGATTCAATTCATGACTCATGATTCAATTCATGATTCATGATTCAATTCATGATTAATGATTTAATTCATGATTCATTTAATGATTCATGATTTATGATTCAATTCATGATTTATGATTCGATTCATGATTCATGATTCATGAATCATGATTCGATTCATGATTCATGATTCATGAATCATGATTCAATTCTTGATTCATGATTCATAAATCATGATTCAATTCATGATTTTCATGAATTATGATTCGATTCATGATTCATGATTCATGATTCAAATAATGATTTAATTCATGAATCATGATTTATTTCATGATTCATGATTCATTTCATGATTCATGATTCATGATTCAATTCATGATTCATGATTTAATTCATGATTCAATTCATGATTCATGATTCCATTCATAATTCATGATTCAATTCATGATTCATGATTCAATTCATGATTCATGAATCATGATTCAATTCATGATTCAATTCATGATTCATGATTCAATTCATGATTCATGATTCATGATTTAATTCATGATTCAATTTATGATTCATGATTCAATTCATGATTCATGATTCATGATTCAGTTCATGATTCATGATTCAATTCATGATTCATAATTCAATTCATGATTCATGATTAAATTCATGATTCATGATTCAATTCATGATTCATGATTCAATATATGATTCAATTCATGATTAATGATTCAAATCATAATTCATGATTCATGATTTAATTCATGATTCATGATTCATGATTCAATTCATGATTCATGATTCAATTCATGATTCATGATTCATGATTCATGATTCAATTCATAATTCATGATTCAATATATGAATCAATTCATGATTAATGATTCAAATCATGATTCATGATTCATGATTCAATTCATGATTCATGATTCATGATTCAATTCACGATTCATGATTCAATTCATGAGTCATGATTCAATTTATGACTCATGATTCAATTCATGATTCATTTCATGATTAATGATTTATGATACAATTCATGATTTATGATTCAATTCATGATTCATGATTCATGAATCATGATTTGATTCATGATTCATGATTCATTAATCATGATTCATGATTTATAATTTATGAATCATGATTCAATTCATGATTCATGATTTGATTCATGATTCATGATTCATGATTCAATTCATGATTCATTATTCAATTCATGACTCATGATTCAATTCATGATTCATGATTCAATTCATGATTCATGATTTAATTCATGATTCAATTCATGATTCATGATTCAATTCATGATTCATGATACATGATTCAATTCATGATTCATTTCATTAATCATGATTCATGATTCATGATTCAATTCATGATTCATGATTCAATTTATGATTCATGATTCAATTCATGATTCAATTCATGATTCATGATTCAATTCATGATTCATCATTCATGATTCAATTCATGATTCATCATTCAATTCATGATTCATGATTCAATTCATGATTCATGATTTAATTTATGATTCAATTCATGATTCATGATTCAAATCATAATTCATGATTTATGATTCAATTCATGATTCATGATTCAATTCATGATTCATGATTCAATTCATGATTCATGATTCATGATTCATGATTCAATTCATGATTCATGATTCAAATCATAATTCATGATTCAATTCATGATTCATGATTTAATTCATGATTCATGATTCATGATTTAATTCATGATTCATGATTCAATTCATGATTCATGATTCATGATTCAATTCATGATTCATGATTCAATTCATGATGCATGATTCAATTCATAAATCATGATTCATGATTCATTAAATCATGATTCAATTCATGATTCATGATAAATAAATCATGGTTCGATTCATGATTCATAAATCATGATTCGATTCATGATTCATGATTCATAAATCGATTCATGATTCAATTCATGATTCATGATTCAATTTATGATTCATGATTCAATTCATGATTCAATTCATGATTCATGATTCAATTCATGATTCATCATTCATGATTCAATTCATGATTCATGATTCAAATCATAATTCATGATTTATGATTCAATTAATGATTAATGATTCAATTCATGATTCATGATTCAATTCATGATTCATGATTCATGATTCAATTCATGATTCATGATTCATGATTCAATTCATGATTCATGATTCAATTCATGATTCATGATTCATGATTCATGATTTATGATTCATGATTCAATTCATGATTCATGATTCAATTCATGACTCATGATTCAATTCATGATTCATGATTCAATTCATGATTAATGATTTAATTCATGATTCATTTAATGATTCATGATTTATGATTCAATTCATGATTTATGATTCGATTCATGATTCATGATTCATGAATCATGATTCGATTCATGATTCATGATTCATGAATCATGATTCAATTCTTGATTCATGATTCATAAATCATGATTCAATTCATGATTTTCATGAATTATGATTCGATTCATGATTCATGATTCATGATTCAAATAATGATTTAATTCATGAATCATGATTTATTTCATGATTCATGATTCATTTCATGATTCATGATTCATGATTCAATTCATGATTCATGATTTAATTCATGATTCAATTCATGATTCATGATTCCATTCATAATTCATGATTCAATTCATGATTCATGATTCAATTCATGATTCATGAATCATGATTCAATTCATGATTCAATTCATGATTCATGATTCAATTCATGATTCATGATTCATGATTTAATTCATGATTCAATTTATGATTCATGATTCAATTCATGATTCATGATTCATGATTCAGTTCATGATTCATGATTCAATTCATGATTCATAATTCAATTCATGATTTATGATTAAATTCATGATTCATGATTCAATTCATGATTCATGATTCAATATATGATTCAATTCATGATTAATGATTCAAATCATAATTCATGATTCATGATTTAATTCATGATTCATGATTCATGATTCAATTCATGATTCATGATTCAATTCATGATTCATGATTCATGATTCATGATTCAATTCATAATTCATGATTCAATATATGAATCAATTCATGATTAATGATTCAAATCATGATTCATGATTCATGATTCAATTCATGATTCATGATTCATGATTCAATTCACGATTCATGATTCAATTCATGAGTCATGATTCAATTTATGACTCATGATTCAATTCATGATTCATTTCATGATTAATGATTTATGATACAATTCATGATTTATGATTCAATTCATGATTCATGATTCATGAATCATGATTTGATTCATGATTCATGATTCATTAATCATGATTCATGATTTATAATTTATGAATCATGATTCAATTCATGATTCATGATTTGATTCATGATTCATGATTCATGATTCAATTCATGATTCATTATTCAATTCATGACTCATGATTCAATTCATGATTCATGATTCAATTCATGATTCATGATTTAATTCATGATTCAATTCATGATTCATGATTCAATTCATGATTCATGATACATGATTCAATTCATGATTCATTTCATTAATCATGATTCATGATTCATGATTCAATTCATGATTCATGATTCAATTTATGATTCATGATTCAATTCATGATTCAATTCATGATTCATGATTCAATTCATGATTCATCATTCATGATTCAATTCATGATTCATCATTCAATTCATGATTCATGATTCAATTCATGATTCATGATTTAATTTATGATTCAATTCATGATTCATGATTCAAATCATAATTCATGATTTATGATTCAATTCATGATTCATGATTCAATTCATGATTCATGATTCAATTCATGATTCATGATTCATGATTCATGATTCAATTCATGATTCATGATTCAAATCATAATTCATGATTCATGATTCAATTCATGATTAGTGAATCATGATTCAATTCATGATTCAATTCATGATTCAATTCATGATTCATGATTCAATTCATAATTCATGATTCAATTCATGATTCATGATTCAATTCATGACTCGTGAATCATGATTCAATTCATGATTCAATTCATGATTCATGATTCATGATTCAAATCATGATTCATGATTCAATTCATGATTCAATTCATGATTCATGATTCAATTCATGATTCATGATTTAATTCATGATTCAATTCATGATTCAATTCATGATTCATGATACATGATTCAATTCATGATTCATTTCATTAATCATGATTCATGATTCATGATTCAATTCATGATTCATGATTCAATTTATGATTCATGATTCAATTCATGATTCAATTCATGATTCATGATTCAATTCATGATTCAATTCATGATTCATGATTCAATTCATGATTCATCATTCATGATTCAATTCATGATTCATGATTCAATTCATGATTCATGATTCATGATTCAATTCATGATTCATGATTCAATTTATGATTCAATTCATGATTCATGATTCAAATCATAATTCATGATTTATGATTCAATTCATGATTCATGATTCAATTCATGATTCATGATTCAATTCATGATTCATGATTCATGATTCATGATTCAATTCATGATTCATGATTCAATTCATGATTCATGATTTATTATTCATGATTTAATTCATGATTCATGATTCAATTCATGATTCATGATTCATGATTCAATTCATGATTCAATATATGATTCAATTCATGATTAATGATTCAAATCATAATTCATGATTCATGATTCAATTCATGATTCATGATTCAATTCATGATTCTTGATTCAATTCATGACTCATGATTCAATTCATGATTCATGATTCAATTCATGATTCTTGATTCAATTCATGACTCATGATTCAATTCATGATTCATTTCATAATTCATGATTCAATTCATGATTCATGATTCAATTCATGATTCATGATTCAATTTATGATTCATGATTCAATTCATGATTCAATTCATGATTCATGATTCAATTCATGATTCATGATTCAATTCATGATTCATGATTCAATTCATGATTCAATTCATGATTCAATTCATGATTCATGATTCAATTCATGATTCATGATTCATGATTCAATTCATGATTCATGATTCAATTCATGATGCATGATTCAATTCATAAATCATGATTCATGATTCATGATTCATGAATCATGATTCAATTCATGATTCATGATAAATAAATCATGGTTCGATTCATGATTCATGATTCATGAATCATGATTCAATTCATGATTCATAAATCATGATTCGATTCATGATTCATGATTCATAAATCGATTCATGATTCAATTCATGATTCATGATTCAATTTATGATTCATGATTCAATTCATGATTCAATTCATGATTCATGATTCAATTCATGATTCATCATTCATGATTCAATTCATGATTCATGATTCAATTCATGATTCATGATTCAATTCATGATTCATGATTCAATTTATGATTCAATTCATGATTCATGATTCAAATCATAATTCATGATTTATGATTCAATTAATGATTCATGATTCAATTCATGATTCATGATTCAATTCATGATTCATGATTCATGATTCAATTCATGATTCATGATTTATGATTCATGATTCAATTCATGATTCATGATTCAATTCATGACTCATGATTCAATTCATGATTCATGATTCAATTCATGATTAATGATTTAATTCATGATTCATTTAATGATTCATGATTTATGATTCAATTCATGATTTATGATTCGATTCATGATTCATGATTCATGAATCATGATTCGATTCATGATTCATGATTCATGAATCATGATTCAATTCTTGATTCATGATTCATAAATCATGATTCAATTCATGATTTTCATGAATTATGATTCGATTCATGATTCATGATTCATGATTCAAATAATGATTTAATTCATGAATCATGATTTATTTCATGATTCATGATTCATTTCATGATTCATGATTCATGATTCAATTCATGATTCATGATTTAATTCATGATTCAATTCATGATTCCATTCATAATTCATGATTCAATTCATGATTCATGATTCAATTCATGATTCATGATTTAATTCATGATTCAATTCATGATTCATGATTCAATTCATGATTCATGATTCATGATTCAGTTCATGATTCATGATTCAATTCATGATTCATAATTCAATTCATGATTCATGATTAAATTCATGATTCATGATTCATGATTCAATTCATGATTCATGATTCAATATATGATTCAATTCATGATTAATGATTCAAATCATAATTCATGATTCATGATTTAATTCATGATTCATGATTCAATTCATGATTCATGATTCAATTCATGATTCATGATTCATGATTCATGATTCAATTCATAATTCATGATTCAATATATGAATCAATTCATGATTAATGATTCAAATCATAATTCATGATTCATGATTCAATTCATGATTCATGATTCATGATTCAATTCATGATTCATGATTCAATTCATGAGTCATGATTCAATTTATGACTCATGATTCAATTCATGATTCATTTCATGATTAATGATTTATGATACAATTCATGATTTATGATTCAATTCATGATTCATGATTCATGAATCATGATTTGATTCATGATTCATGATTTATAATTTATGAATCATGATTCATGAATCATGATTTGATTCATGATTCATGATTCATTAATCATGATTCATGATTTATAATTTATGAATCATGATTCAATTCATGATTCATGATTTGATTCATGATTCATGATTCATGATTCAATTCATGATTCATTATTCAATTCATGACTCATGATTCAATTCATGATTCATGATTCAATTCATGATTCATGATACATGATTCAATTCATGATTCATTTCATTAATCATGATTCATGATTCATGATTCAATTCATGATTCATGATTCAATTTATGATTCATGATTCAATTCATGATTCAATTCATGATTCATGATTCAATTCATGATTCATCATTCATGATTCAATTCATGATTCATGATTCAATTCATGATTCATGATTCATGATTCAATTCATGATTCATGATTCAATTCATGATTCATGATTTATGATTCAATTCATGATTCATGATTCAATTCATGATTCATGATTTAATTCATGATTCATGATTCATGATTCATGATTCAATTCATGATTCATGATTCAAATCATAATTCATGATTCAATTCATGATTCATGATTCAATTCATGATTCGTGAATCATGATTCAATTCATGATTCAATTCATGATTCAATTCATGATTCATGATTCAATTCATAATTCATGATTCAATTCATGATTCATGATTCAATTCATGACTCGTGAATCATGATTCAATTCATGATTCAATTCATGATTCATGATTCATGATTCAATTCATGATTCATGATTCAATTCATGATTCAATTCATGATTCATGATTCAATTCATGATTCATGATTTAATTCATGATTCAATTCATGATTCATGATTCAATTCATGATTCATGATACATGATTCAATTCATGATTCATTTCATTAATCATGATTCATGATTCAATTCATGATTCATGATTCAATTTATGATTCATGATTCAATTCATGATTCAATTCATGATTCATGATTCAATTCATGATTCATCATTCATGATTCAATTCATGATTCATGATTCAATTCATGATTCATGATTCATGATTCAATTCATGATTCATGATTCAATTTATGATTCAATTCATGATTCATGATTCAAATCATAATTCATGATTTATGATTCAATTCATGATTCATGATTCAATTCATGATTCATGATTCAATTCATGATTCATGATTCATGATACAATTCATGATTCATGATTCAATTCATGATTCATGATTTATTATTCATGATTCAATTCATGATTCATGATTCAATTCATGATTCATGATTCATGATTCAATTCATGATTCAATATATGATTCAATTCATGATTAATGATTCAAATCAAAATTCATGATTCATGATTCAATTCATGATTCATGATTCAATTCATGATTCTTGATTCAATTCATGACTCATGATTCAATTCATGATTCATGATTCAATTCATGATTCTTGATTCAATTCATGACTCATGATTCAATTCATGATTCATTTCATGATTCATGATTCAATTCATGATTCATGATTCAATTCATGATTCATGATTCAATTCATGATTCAATTCATGATTCATGATTCAATTCATGATTCATGATTCAATTCATGATTCATGATTCAATTCATGATTCATGATTCAATTCATGATTCAATTCATGATTCAATTCATGATTCAATTCATGATTCATGATTCATGATTTAATTCATGATTCATGATTCAATTCATGATTCATGATTCATGATTCAATTCATGATTCATGATTCAATTCATGATTCATGATTCAATTCATAAATCATGATTCATGATTCATGATTCATGAATCATGATTCAATTCATGATTCATGATAAATAAATCATGGTTTGATTCATGATTCATGATTCATGAATCATGATTCAATTCATGATTCATAAATCATGATTCGATTCATGATTCATGATTCATAAATCGATTCATGATTCAATTCATGATTCATGATTCAATTTATGATTCATGATTCAATTCATGATTCAATTCATGATTCATGATTCAATTCATGATTCATAATTCATGATTCAATTCATGATTCATGATTCAATTCATGATTCATGATTCAATTCATGATTCATGATTCAATTTATGATTCAATTCATGATTCATGATTCAAATCATAATTCATGATTTATGATTTAATTAATGATTCATGATTCAATTCATGATTCATGATTCAATTCATGATTCATCATTCATGATTCAATTCATGATTCATGATTCAATTCATGATTCATGATTCATGATTCATGATTTATGATTCATGATTCAATTCATGATTCATGATTCAATTCATGACTCATGATTCAATTCATGATTCATGATTCAATTCATGATTAATGATTTAATTCATAATTCATTTAATGATTCATGATTTATGATTCAATTCATGATTTATGATTCGATTCATGATTCATGATTCATGAATCATGATTCGATTCATGATTCATGATTCATGAATCATGATTCAATTCTTGATTCATGATTCATAAATCATGATTCAATTCATGATTTTCATGAATTATGATTCGATTCATGATTCATGATTCATGATTCAAATAATGATTTAATTCATGAATCATGATTTATTTCATGATTCATGATTCATTTCATGATTCATGATTCATGATTCAATTCATGATTCATGATTTAATTCATGATTCAATTCATGATTCATGATTCCATTCATAATTCATGATTCAATTCATGATTCATGATTCAATTCATGATTCGTGAATCATGAATCAATTCATGATTTAATTCATGATTCATGATTCAATTCATGATTCATGATTCAATTCATGATTCATGATTTAATTCATGATTCAATTCATGATTCATGATTCAATTCATGATTAATAATTCAATTCACGATTCATGATTAAATTCATGATTCATGATTCATGATTCAATTCATGATTCATGATTCAATATATGATTCAATTCATGATTAATGATTCAAATCATAATTCATGATTCATGATTTAATTCATGATTCATGATTCATGATTCAATTCATGATTCATGATTCAATTCATGATTCATGATTCATGATTCATGATTCAATTCATAATTCATGATTCAATATATGAATCAATTCATGATTAATGATTCAAATCATAATTCATGATTCATGATTCAATTCATGATTCATGATTCATGATTCAATTCATGATTCAATTCATGAGTCATGATTCAATTTATGACTCATGATTCAATTCATGATTCATTTCATGATTAATGATTTATGATACAATTCATGATTTATGATTCAATTCATGATTCATGATTCATGAATCATGATTTGATTCATGATTCATGATTCATGAATCATGATTCATGATTTATAATTTATGAATCATGATTCATGAATCATGATTTTATTCATGATTCATGATTCATGAATAATGATTCATGATTTATAATTTATGAATCATGATTCAATTCATGATTCATGATTTGATTCATGATTCATGATTCATGATTCAATTCATGATTCATTATTCAATTCATGACTCATGATTCAATTCATAATTCATGATTCAATTCATAATTAATGATTTAATTCATAATTCATTTAATGATTCATGATTTATGATTCAATTCATGATTTATGATTCAATTCATGAGTTATGATTCGATTCATGATTCATGATTCATGAATCATGATTCGATTCATGATTCATGATTCATGAATCATGATTCAATTCTTGATTCATGATTCATAAATCATGATTCATAAATCATGATTCAATTCATGATTTTCATGAATCATGATTCGATTCATGATTCATGATTCATGATTCATTTCATGATTCATGATTCATGATTCAATTCATGATTCATGATTCATGATTTAATTCATGATTCAATTCATGATTCATGATTCAATTCATAATTCATGATTCAATTCATGATTCATGATTCAATTCATGATTCGTGAATCATGATTCAATTCATAATTCAATTCATGATTCAATTCATGATTCATGATTCAATTCATAATTCATGATTCAATTCATGATTCATGATTCAATTCATGATTCGTGAATCATGATTCAATTCATGATTCAATTCATGATTCATGATTCATGATTCAATTCATGATTCATTATTCAATTCATGATTCAATTCATGATTCATGATTCAATTCATGATTCATGATTTAATTCATGATTCAATTCATGATTCAATTCATGATTGATGATACATGATTCAATTCATGATTCATTTCATAAATCATGATTCATGATTCATGATTCAATTCATGATTCATGATTAAATTCTTGATTCATGATTCAATTCATGATTCAATTCATGATTCATGATTCATGATTCAATTCATGATTCATGATTCAATTCATGATTCAATTCATGATTCATGATTCAATTCATGATTCATGATTTAATTCATGATTCAATTCATGATTCAATTCATGATTGATGATACATGATTCAATTCATGATTCATTTCATTAATCATGATTCATGATTCATGATTCAATTCATGATTCATGATTAAATTCATGATTCATGATTCAATTCATGATTCAATTCATGATTCATGATTCATGATTCAATTCATGATTCAATTCATGATTCAATTCATGATTCATGATTCAATTCATGATTCATGATTTAATTCATGATTCAATTCATGATTCATGATTCAATTCATGATACATGATACATGATTCAATTCATGATTCATTTCATCATTCATGATTCATGATTCATGATTCAATTCATGATTCATGATTCAATTCATGATTCATGATTCATGATTCATGATTTATGATTCATGATTCAATTCATGATTCATGATTCAATTCATGACTCATGATTCAATTCATGATTCAAGATTCAATTCATGATTAATGATTTAATTCATGATTCATTTAATGATTCATGATTTATGATTCAATTCATGATTTATGATTCGATTCATGATTCATGATTCATGAATCATGATTCGATTCATGATTCATGATTCATGAATCATGATTCAATTCTTGATTCATGATTCATAAATCATGATTCAATTCATGATTTTCATGAATTATGATTCGATTCATGATTCATGATTCATGATTCAAATAATGATTTAATTCATGAATCATGATTTATTTCATGATTCATGATTCATTTCATGATTCATGATTCATGATTCAATTCATGATTCATGATTCATGATTCAATTCATGATTCATGATTCCATTCATAATTCATGATTCAATTCATGATTCATGATTCAATTCATGATTCGTGAATCATGATTCAATTCATGATTCAATTCATGATTCATGATTCAATTCATGATTCATGATTCAATTCATGATTCATGATTTAATTCATGATTCAATTCATGATTCATGATTCAATTCATGATTCATAATTCAATTCACGATTCATGATTAAATTCATGATTCATGATTCATGATTCAATTCATGATTCATTATTCAATATATGATTCAATTCATGATTAATGATTCAAATCATAATTCATGATTCATGATTTAATTCATGATTCATGATTCATGATTCAATTCATGATTCATGATTCAATTCATGATTCATGATTCATGATTCATGATTCAATTCATAATTCATGATTCAATATATGAATCAATTCATGATTAATGATTCAAATCATAATTCATGATTCATGATTCAATTCATGATTCATGATTCATGATTCAATTCATGATTCATGATTCAATTCATGAGTCATGATTCAATTTATGACTCATGATTCAATTCATGATTCATTTCATGATTAATGATTTATGATACAATTCATGATTTATGATTCAATTCATGATTCATGATTCATGAATCATGATTCATGATTTATAATTTATGAATCATGATTCATGAATCATGATTTGATTCATGATTCATGATTCATGAATCATGATTCATGATTTATAATTTATGAATCATGATTCAATTCATGATTCATGATTTGATTCATGATTCATGATTCATGATTCAATTCATGATTCATTATTCAATTCATGATTCATGATTCAATTCATGATTAATGATTTAATTCATGATTCATTTAATGATTCATGATTTATGATTCAATTCATGATTTATGATTCGATTCATGATTCATGATTCATGAATCATGATTCGATTCATGATTCATGATTCATGAATCATGATTCAATTCTTGATTCATGATTCATAAATCATGATTCAATTCATGATTTTCATGAATTATGATTCGATTTATGATTCATGATTCATGATTCAAATAATGATTTAATTCATGAATCATGATTTATTTCATGATTCATGATTCATTTCATGATTCATGATTCATGATTCAATTCATGATTCATGATTTAATTCATGATTCAATTCATGATTCATGATTCCATTCATAATTCATAATTCAATTCATGATTCATGATTCAATTCATGATTCGTGAATCATGATTCAATTCATGATTCAATTCATGATTCATGATTCAATTCATGATTCATGATTCAATTCATGATTCATGATTTAATTCATGATTCAATTCATGATTCATGATTCATAATTCAATTCACGATTCATGATTCAATTCATGATTCATGATTCATGATTCAATTCATGATTCATGATTCAATATATGATTCAATTCATGATTAATGATTCAAATCATAATTCATGATTCATGATTTAATTCATGATTCATGATTCATGATTCAATTCATGATTCATGATTCAATTCATGATTCATGATTCATGATTCATGATTCAATTCATAATTCATGATTCAATATATGAATCAATTCATGATTAATGATTCAAATCATAATTCATGATTCATGATTCAATTCATGATTCATGATTCATGATTCAATTCATGATTCATGATTCAATTCATGATTCATGAATCATGATTTGATTCATGATTCATGATTCATGAATCATGATTCATGATTTATAATTTATGAATCATGATTCATGAATCATGATTTGATTCATGATTCATGATTCATGAATCATGATTCATGATTTATAATTTATGAATCATGATTCAATTCATGATTCATGATTCATGATTCATGATTCATGATTCAATTCATGATTCATTATTCAATTCATGACTCATGATTCAATTCATGATTCATGATTCAATTCATAATTAATGATTTAATTCATAATTCATTTAATGATTCATGATTTATGATTCAATTAATGATTTATGATTCAATTCATGATTTATGATTCGATTCATGATTCATGATTCATGAATCATGATTCGATTCATGATTCATGATTCATGAATCATGATTCAATTCTTGATTCATGATTCATAAATCATGATTCATAAATCATGATTCAATTCATGATTTTCATGAATCATGATTCGATTCATGATTCATGATTCATGATTTAATTCATGATTCAATTCATGATTCATGATACAATTCATAATTCATGATTCAATTCAAGATTCATGATTCAATTCATGATTCGTGAATCATGATTCAATTCATAATTCAATTCATGATTCAATTCATGATTCATGATTCAATTTATAATTCATGATTCAATTCATGATTCATGATTCAATTCATGATTCGTGAATCATGATTCAATTCATGATTCAATTCATGATTCATGATTCATGATTCAATTCATGATTCATTATTCAATTCATGATTCAATTCATGATTCATGATTCAATTCATGATTCATGATTTAATTCATGATTCAATTCATGATTCAATTCATGATTGATGATACATGATTCAATTCATGATTCATTTCATTAATCATGATTCATGATTCATGATTCAATTCATGATTCATGATTAAATTCTTGATTCATGATTCAATTCATGATTCAATTCATGATTCATGATTCATGATTCAATTCATGATTCATGATTCAATTCATGATTCAATTCATGATTCATGATTCAATTCATGATTCATGATTTAATTCATGATTCAATTCATGATTCAATTCATGATTGATGATACATGATTCAATTCATGATTCATTTCATTAATCATGATTCATGATTCATGATTCAATTCATGATTCATGATTAAATTCATGATTCATGATTCAATTCATGATTCAATTCATGATTCATGATTCATGATTCAATTCATGATTCAATTCATGATTCAATTCATGATTCATGATTCAATTCATGATTTAATTCATGATTCAATTCATGATTTATGATTCAATTCATGATTCATGATACATGATTCAATTCATGATTCATTTCATCAATCATGATTCATGATTCATGATTCAATTCATGATTCATGATTCAATTTATGATTCATGATTCAATTCATGATTCATGATTCAATTCATGATTCATCATTCATGATTCAATTCATGATTCATGATTCAATTCATGATTCATGATTCATGATTCAATTCATCATTCATGATTCAATTTATAATTCAATTCATGATTCATGATTCAAATCATAATTCATGATTTATGATTCAATTCATGATTCATGATTCAATTCATGAGTCATGATTCAATTCATGATTCATGATTCATGATTCATGATTCAATTCATGATTCATGATTCAATTCATGATTCATGATTTATGATTCATGATTCAATTCATGATTCATGATTCAATTCATGATTCATGATTCATGATTCAATTCATGATTCAATATATGATTCAATTCATGATTAATGATTCAAATCATAATTCATGATTCATGATTCAATTCATGATTCATGATTCAATTCATGATTCTTGATTCAATTCATGACTCATGATTCAATTCATGATTCATGATTCAATTCATGATTCTTGATTCAATTCATGATTCATGATTCAATTCATGATTCTTGATTCAATTCATGACTCATGATTCAATTCATGATTCATGATTCAATTCATGATTCTTGATTCAATTCATGACTCATGATTCAATTCATGATTCATTTCATGATTCATGATTCATGATTCAATTCATGATTCATGATTCAATTCATGATTCATGATTAAATTCATGATTCATGATTCAATTCATGATTCATGATTCAATTTATGATCATTATTCAATTCATGATTCAATTCATGATTCATGATTCAATTCATGATTCATGATTCAATTCATGATTCATGATTCAATTCATGATTCAATTCATGATTCATGATTCAATTCATGATTCATGATTCATGATTTAATTCATGATTCATGATTCAATTCATGATTCATGATTCAATTCATGAATCATGATTCAATTCATGATTCATGATTCAATTCATAAATCATGATTCATGATTCATGATTCATGAATCATGATTCAATTCATGATTCATGATAAATAAATCATGGTTCGATTCATGATTCATGATTCATGAATCATGATTCAATTCATGATTCATAAATCATGAATCGATTCATGATTCATGATTCAATTCATGATTCATGATTCAATTCATGATTCATGATTCAATTTATGATTCATGATTCAATTCATGATTCAATTCATTATTCATGATTCAATTCATGATTCAATTCATGATTCATGATTCAATTTATGATTCATGATTCAATTCATGATTCAATTCATGATTCATGATTCAATTCATGATTCATCATTCATGATTCAATTCATGATTCATGATTCAATTCATGATTCATGATTCATAATTCAATTCATGATTCATGATTCAATTTATGATTCAATTCATGATTCATGATTCAAATCATAATTCATGATTTATGATTCAATTCATGATTCATGATTCAATTCATGATTCATGATTCATGATTCATGATTCAATTCATGATTCATGATTCAATTCATGATTCATGATTCAATTCATGATTCATGATTCATGATTCATGATTTATGATTCATGATTCATGATTTATGATTCATGATTCAATTCATGATTCATGATTCAATTCATGATTCATGATTCATGATTCAATTCATGATTCATGATTCATTATTCAATTCATGATTCATGATTCAATTCATGATTCATGATTCATGATTCATGATTTATGATTCATGATTCATGATTTATGATTCATGATTCAATTCATGATTCATGATTCAATTCATGATTCTTGATTCAATTCATGACTCATGATTCAATTCATGATTCATGATTCAATTCATGATTCTTGATTCAATTCATGACTCATGATTCAATTCATGATTCATTTCTTGATTCATGATTTATGATTCAATTCATGATTTATGATTCAATTCATGATTCATGATTCGTGAATCATGATTCGATTCATGATTCATGAATCATGATTCATGATTTATGATTTATGAATCATGATTCATGATTCATGAATCATGATTTGATTCATGATTCATGATTCATGAATCATGATTCGATTCATGATTCATGATTCAATTCATGATTTGATTCATGATTCATGATTCATGATTCAATTCATGACTCATGATTCAATTCATGATTCATGATTCAATTCATGATTCATGATTCATGATTCATGATTTATGATTCATGATTCATGATTTATGATTCATGATTCAATTCATGATTCATGATTCAATTCATGATTCTTGATTCAATTCATGACTCATGATTCAATTCATGATTCATGATTCAATTCATGATTCTTGATTCAATTCATGACTCATGATTCAATTCATGATTCATTTCTTGATTCATGATTTATGATTCAATTCATGATTTATGATTCGATTCATGATTCATGATTCGTGAATCATGATTCGATTCATGATTCATGATTCATGAATCATGATTCATGATTTATGATTTATGAATCATGATTCAATTCATGATTCATGATTCAATTCATGATTCATGATTCAATTTATGATCATTATTCAATTCATGATTCAATTCATGATTCATGATTCAATTCATGATTCATGATTCAATTCATGATTCATGATTCAATTCATGATTCATGATTCAATTCATGATTCATGATTCATGATTTAATTCATGATTCATGATTCAATTCATGATTCATGATTCAATTCATGATTCATGATTCAATTCATGATTCATGATTCAATTCATAAATCATGATTCATGATTCATGATTCATGAATCATGATTCAATTCATGATTCATGATAAATAAATCATGGTTCGATTCATGATTCATGAATCATGATTCAATTCATGATTCATAAATCATGATTCGATTCATGATTCATGATTCAATTCATGATTCATGATTCAATTCATGATTCATGATTCAATTTATGATTCATGATTCAATTCATGATTCAATTCATGATTCATGATTCAATTCATGATTCATCATTCATGATTCAATTCATGATTCATGATTCAATTCATGATTCATGATTCAATTCATGATTCATGATTCAATTCATAAATCATGATTCATGATTCATGATTCATGAATCATGATTCAATTCATGATTCATGATAAATAAATCATGGTTCGATTCATGATTCATGATTCATGAATCATGATTCAATTCATGATTCATAAATCATGATTCGATTCATGATTCATGATTCAATTCATGATTCATGATTCAATTCATGATTCATGATTCAATTTATGATTCATGATTCAATTCATGATTCAATTCATGATTCATGATTCAATTCATGATTCATCATTCATGATTCAATTCATGATTCATGATTCAATTCATGATTCATGATTCATAATTCAATTCATGATTCATGATTCAATTTATGATTCAATTCATGATTCATGATTCAAATCATAATTCATGATTTATGATTCAATTCATGATTCATGATTCAATTCATGATTCATGATTCAATTCATGATTCATGATTCATGATTCATGATTTATGATTCATGATTCATGATTTATGATTCATGATTCAATTCATGATTCATGATTCAATTCATGATTCATGATTCAATTCATGATTCAATTCATGATTCATGATTCATGATTCATGATTCAATTCATGATTCATGATTCAATTCATGATTCATGATTCATGATTCATGATTTATGATTCATGATTCATGATTTATGATTCATGATTCAATTCATGATTCATGATTCAATTCATGATTCTTGATTCAATTCATGACTCATGATTCAATTCATGATTCATGATTCAATTCATGATTCTTGATTCAATTCATGACTCATGATTCAATTCATGATTCATTTCTTGATTCATGATTTATGATTCAATTCATGATTTATGATTCGATTCATGATTCATGATTCGTGAATCATGATTCGATTCATGATTCATGAATCATGATTCATGATTTATGATTTATGAATCATGATTCATGATTCATGAATCATGATTTGATTCATGATTCATGATTCATGAATCATGATTCGATTCATGATTCATGATTCATGATTTAATTCATGATTTGATTCATGATTCATGATTCATGATTCAATTCATGACTCATGATTCAATTCATGATTCATGATTCAATTCATGATTAATGATTTAATTCATGATTCATTTAATGATTCGTGATTTATGATTCAATTCATGATTTATGATTCGATTCATAATTCATGATTCATGAATCATGATTCGATTCATGATTCATGATTCATGAATCATGATTCAATTCTTGATTCATGATTCATAAATCATGATTCAATTCATGATTTTCATGAATTATGATTCGATTCATGATTCATGATTAATGATTCAAATAATGATTTAATTCATGAATCATGATTTATTTCATGATTCATGATTCATGATTCAAATAATGATTTAATTCATGAATCATGATTTATTTCATGATTCATGATTCATAAATCATGATTCAATTCATGATTTTCATGAATTATGATTCGATTCATGATTCATGATTCATGATTCAAATAATGATTTAATTCATGAATCATGATTTATTTCATGATTCATGATTCATTTCATGATTCATGATTCATGATTCAAATAATGATTTAATTCATGAATCATGATTTATTTCATGATTCATGATTCCATTCATAATTCATGATTCAATTCATGATTCATGATTCAATTCATGATTCGTGAATCATGATTCAATTCATGATTCAATTCATGATTCATGATTCAATTCATGATTCATGATTCAATTCATGATTCACGATTTAATTCATGATTCAATTCATGATTCATGATTCAATTCATGATTCATGATTCAGTTCATGATTCATGATTCAATTCATGATTCATGATTCATGATTCAATTCATGATTCATGATTAAATTCATGATTCATGATTCAATTCATGATTCATGATTCAATATATGATTCAATTCATGATTAATGATTCAAATCATAATTCATGATTCATGATTTAATTCATGATTCATGATTCATGATTCAATTCATGATTCATGATTCAATTCATGATTCATGATTCAAGATTTAATTCATAATTCATGATTCAATATATGAATCAATTCATGATTAATGATTCAAATCATAATTCATGATTCATGATTCAATTCATGATTCATGATTCATGATTCAATTCATGATTCATGATTCAATTCATGAGTCATGATTCAATTTATGACTCATGATTCAATTCATGATTCATTTCATGATTCATGATTTATGATACAATTCATGATTTATGATTCAATTCATGATTCATGATTCATGAATCATGATTTGATTCATGATTCATGATTCATGAATCATGAATCATGATTCATGATTTATAATTTATGAATCATGATTCAATTCATGATTCATGATTCATGATTCAATTCATGATTCATTATTCAATTCATGACTCATGATTCAATTCATGATTCATGATTCAATTCATAATTAATGATTTAATTCATAATTCATTTAATGATTCATGATTTATGATTCAATTCATGATTTATGATTCAATTCATGATTTATGATTCGATTCATGATTCATGATTCATAAATCATGATTCATAAATCATGATTCAATTCATGATTTTCATGAATCATGATTCGATTCATGATTCATGATTCATGATTCATTTCATGATTCATGATTCATGATTCAATTCATGATTCATGATTCATGATTTAATTCATGATTCAATTCATGATTCATGATTCAATTCATAATTCATGATTCAATTCATGATTCATGATTCAATTCATGATTCGTGAATCATGATTCAATTCATGATTCAATTCATGATTCAATTCATGATTCATGATTCAATTCATAATTCATGATTCACTTCATGATCCATGATTCAATTCATGATTCGTGAATCATGATTCAATTCATGATTCAATTCATGATTCATGATTCATGATTCAATTCATGATTCATGATTCAATTCATGATTCAATTCATGATTCATGATTCAATTCATGATTCATGATTTAATTCATGATTCAATTCATGATTCATGATTCAATTCATGATTCATGATTCATTTTAATGATTCATGATTCATGATTCAAATAATGATTTAATTCATGAATCATGATTTATTTCATGATTCATGATTCCATTCATAATTCATGATTCAATTCATGATTCATGATTCAATTCATGATTCGTGAATCATGATTCAATTCATGATTCAATTCATGATTCATGATTCAATTCATGATTCATGATTCAATTCATGATTCATGATTTAATTCATGATTCAATTCATGATTCATGATTCAATTCATGATTCATGATTCAGTTCATGATTCATGATTCAATTCATGATTCATGATTCATGATTCAATTTATGATTCATGATTAAATTCATGATTCATGATTCAATTCATGATTCATGATTCAATATATGATTCAATTCATGATTAATGATTCAAATCATAATTCATGATTTAATTCATGATTCATGATTCATGATTCAATTCATGATTCATGATTCAAATCATGATTCATGATTCAAGATTTAATTCATAATTCATGATTCAATATATGAATCAATTCATGATTAATGATTCAAATCATAATTCATGATTCATGATTCAATTCATGATTCATGATTCATAAATCAATTCATGATTCATGATTCAATTCATGAGTCATGATTCAATTTATGACTCATGATTCAATTCATGATTCATTTCATGATTCATGATTTATGATACAATTCATGATTTATGATTCAATTCATGATTCATGATTCATGAATCATGATTTGATTCATGATTCATGATTCATGAATCATGAATCATGATTCATGATTTATAATTTATGAATCATGATTCAATTCATGATTCATGATTCATGATTCAATTCATGATTCATTATTCAATTCATGACTCATGATTCAATTCATGATTCATGATTCAATTCATAATTAATGATTTAATTCATAATTCATTTAATGATTCATGATTTATGATTCAATTCATGATTTATGATTCAATTCATGATTTATGATTCGATTCATGATTCATGATTCATAAATCATGATTCATAAATCATGATTCAATTCATGATTTTCATGAATCATGATTCGATTCATGATTCATGATTCATGATTCATTTCATGATTCATGATTCATGATTTAATTCATGATTCAATTCATGATTCATGATTCAATTCATGATTAATGATTCAAATCATAATTCATGATTCATGATTTAATTCATGATTCATGATTCATGATTCAATTCATGATTCATGATTCAATTCATGATTCATGATTCAAGATTTAATTCATAATTCATGATTCAATATATGAATCAATTCATGATTAATGATTCAAATCATAATTCATGATTCATGATTCAATTCATGATTCATGATTCATGATTCAATTCATGATTCATGATTCAATTCATGAGTCATGATTCAATTTATGACTCATGATTCAATTCATGATTCATTTCATGATTCATGATTTATGATACAATTCATGATTTATGATTCAATTCATGATTCATGATTCATGAATCATGATTTGATTCATGATTCATGATTCATGAATCATGAATCATGATTCATGATTTATAATTTATGAATCATGATTCAATTCATGATTCATGATTCATGATTCAATTCATGATTCATTATTCAATTCATGACTCATGATTCAATTCATGATTCATGATTCAATTCATAATTAATGATTTAATTCATAATTCATTTAATGATTCATGATTTATGATTCAATTCATGATTTATGATTCAATTCATGATTTATGATTCGATTCATGATTCATGATTCATAAATCATGATTCATAAATCATGATTCAATTCATGATTTTCATGAATCATGATTCGATTCATGATTCATGATTCATGATTCATTTCATGATTCATGATTCATGATTCAATTCATGATTCATGATTCATGATTTAATTCATGATTCGTGAATCATGATTCAATTCATGATTCAATTCATGATTCAATTCATGATTCATGATTCAATTCATAATTCATGATTCACTTCATGATTCATGATTCAATTCATGATTCGTGAATCATGATTCAATTCATGATTCAATTCATGATTCATGATTCATGATTCAATTCATGATTCATGATTCAATTCATGATTCAATTCATGATTCATGATTCAATTCATGATTCATGATTTAATTCATGATTCAATTCATGATTCATGATTCAATTCATGATTCATGATTCATTTTAATGATTCATGATTCATGATTCAAATAATGATTTAATTCATGAATCATGATTTATTTCATGATTCATGATTCCATTCATAATTCATGATTCAATTCATGATTCATGATTCAATTCATGATTCGTGAATCATGATTCAATTCATGATTCAATTCATGATTCATGATTCAATTCATGATTCAATTCATGATTCATGATTTAATTCATGATTCAATTCATGATTCATGATTCAATTCATGATTCATGATTCAGTTCATGATTCATGATTCAATTCATGATTCATGATTCATGATTCAATTCATGATTCATGATTAAATTCATGATTCATGATTCAATTCATGATTCATGATTCAATATATGATTCAATTCATGATTAATGATTCAAATCATAATTCATGATTCATGATTTAATTCATGATTCATGATTCATGATTCAATTCATGATTCATGATTCAAATCATGATTCATGATTCAAGATTTAATTCATAATTCATGATTCACTATATGAATCAATTCATGATTAATGATTCAAATCATAATTCATGATTCATGATTCAATTCATGATTCATGATTCATGATTCAATTCATGATTCATGATTCAATTCATGAGTCATGATTCAATTTATGACTCATGATTCAATTCATGATTCATTTCATGATTCATGATTTATGATACAATTCATGATTTATGATTCAATTCATGATTCATGATTCATGAATCATGATTTGATTCATGATTCATGAATCATGAATCATGATTCATGATTTATAATTTATGAATCATGATTCAATTCATGATTCATGATTCATGATTCAATTCATGATTCATTATTCAATTCATGACTCATGATTCAATTCATGATTCATGATTCAATTCATAATTAATGATTTAATTCATAATTCATTTAATGATTCATGATTTATGATTCAATTCATGATTTATGATTCAATTCATGATTTATGATTCGATTCATGATTCATGATTCATAAATCATGATTCATAAATCATGATTCAATTCATGATTTTCATGAATCATGATTCGATTCATGATTCATGATTCATGATTCATTTCATGATTCATGATTCATGATTTAATTCATGATTCAATTCATGATTCATGATTCAATTCATAATTCATGATTCAATTCATGATTCATGATTCAATTCATGATTCGTGAATCATGATTCAATTCATGATTCAATTCATGATTCAATTCATGATTCATGATTCAATTCATAATTCATGATTCACTTCATGATTCATGATTCAATTCATGATTCGTGAATCATGATTCAATTCATGATTCAATTCATGATTCATGATTCATGATTCAATTCATGATTCATGATTCAATTCATGATTCAATTCATGATTCATGATTCAATTCATGATTCATGATTTAATTCATGATTCAATTCATGATTCATGATTCAATTCATGATTCATGATACATGATTCAATTCATGATTCATTTTATTAATCATGATTCATGATTCAATTCATGATTCATGATTAAATTCATGATTCAATTCATGATTCAATTCATGATTCATGATTCATGATTCAATTCATGATTCATGATTCAATTCATGATTAAATTCATGATTCATGATTCAATTCATGATTCATGATTTAATTCATGATTCAATTCATGATTCATGATACATGATTCAATTCATGATTCATTTCATTAATCATGATTCATGATTTATGATTCAATTCATGATTCATGATTCAATTTATGATTCATGATTCAATTCATGATTCAATTCATGATTCATGATTCAATTCATGATTCATCATTCATGATTCAATTCATGATTCATGATTCAATTCATGATTCATGATTCATGATTCAATTCATGATTCATGATTCAATTTATGATTCAATTCATGATTCATGATTCAAATCATAATTCATGATTTATGATTCAATTTATGATTCATGATTCAATTCATGATTCATGATTCATGATTCATGAATCAATTCATGATTCAATTCATGATTCATGATTCATGATTTATGATTCATGATTCAATTCATGATTCATGATTCAATTCATGATTCATGATTCAATTCATGATTCAATATATGATTCAATTCATGAATAATGATTCAAATCATAATTCATGGTTCATGATTCAATTCATGATTCATGATTCAATTCATGATTCTTGATTCAATTCATGACTCATGATTCAATTCATGATTCATGATTCAATTCATGATTCTTGATTCAATTCATGACTCATGATTCAATTCATGATTCATCATTCATGATTCAATTCATGATTCATGATTCAATTCATGATTCATGATTCATGATTCAATTCATGATTCATGATTCAATTTATGATTCAATTCATGATTCATGATTCAAATCATAATTCATGATTTATGATTCAATTCATGATTCATGATTCAATTCATGAGTCATGATTCAATTCATGATTCATGATTCATGATTCAATTCATGATTCATGATTCAATTCATGATTCATGATTCATGATTTATGATTCATGATTCAATTCATGATTCATAATTCAATTCATGATTCATGATTCATAATTCAATTCATGATTCAATATATGATTCAATTCATGATTAATGATTCAAATCATAATTCATGATTCATGACTCAATTCATGATTCATGATTCAATTCATGATTCTTGATTCAATTCATGACTCATGATTCAATTCATGATTCATGATTCAATTCATGATTCTTGATTCAATTCATGACTCATGATTCAATTCATGATTCATTTCATGATTCATGATTCATGATTCAATTCATGATTCATGTTTCAATTCATGATTCATGATTGAATTTATGATCATTATTCAATTCATGATTCAATTCATGATTCATGATTCAATTCATGATTCATGATTCAATTCATGATTCATGATTCAATTCATGATTCATGATTCAATTCATGATTCATGATTCATGATTTAATTCATGATTCATGATTCAATTCATGATTCATGATTCATGATTCAATTCATGATTCATGATTCAATTCATGATTCATGATTCAATTCATAAATAATGATTCATGATTCATGAATCATGATTCAATTCATGATTCATGATAAATAAATCATGGTTCGATTCATGATTCATGATTCAATTCATGATTCATGATTCAATTTATGATTCATGATTCAATTCATGATTCAATTCATGATTCATGATTCAATTCATGATTCATCATTCATGATTCAATTCATGATTCATGATTCAATTCATGATTCATGATTCATAATTCAATTCATGATTCATGATTCAATTTATGATTCAATTCATGATTCATGATTCAAATCATAATTCATGATTTATGATTCAATTCATGATTCATGATTCAATTCATGATTCATGATTCATGATTCATGATTCAATTCATGATTCATGATTCAATTCATGATTCATGATTCATGATTCATGATTTATGATTCATGATTCATGATTCATGATTTATGATTCATGATTTATGATTCATGAATCATGATTCAATTCATGATTCATGATTCATGATTCAATTCATGATTTAATTCATGACTCATGATTCATGATTCAATTCATGATTCATGATTCAATTCATGATTCATGATTCATGATTCATGATTTATGATTCATGATTCATGATTTATGATTCATGATTCAATTCATGATTCATGATTCAATTCATGATTCTTGATTCAATTCATGACTCATGATTCAATTCATGATTCATGATTCAATTCATGATTCTTGATTCAATTCATGACTCATGATTCAATTCATTAATTCATTTCTTGATTCATGATTTATGATTCAATTCATGATTTATGATTCGATTCATGATTCGTGAATCATGATTCGATTCATGATTCATGATTCATGAATCATGATTCATGATTTATGATTTATGAATCATGATTCATGAATCATGATTTGATTCATGATTCATGATTCATGAATCATGATTCAATTCATGATTCATGATTCATGATTCAATTCATGATTTGATTCATGATTCATGATTCATGATTCAATTCATGACTCATGATTCAATTCATGATTCATGATTCAATTCATGATTAATGATTTAATTCATGATTCATTTAATGATTCATGATTTATGATTCAATTCATGATTTATGATTCGATTCATGATTCATGATTCATGAATCATGATTCGATTCATGATTCATGATTCATGAATCATGATTCAATTCTTGATTCATGATTCATAAATCATGATTCAATTCATGATTTTCATGAATTATGATTCAATTCATGATTCATGATTCATGATTCAAATAATGATTTAATTCATGAATCATGATTTATTTCATGATTCATGATTCCATTCATAATTCATGATTCAATTCATGATTCATGATTCAATTCATGATTCGTGAATCATGATTCAATTCATGATTCAATTCATGATTCAATTCATGATTCATGATTCAATTCATGATTCATGATTCAATTCATGATTCATGATTTAATTCATGATTCAATTCATGATTCATGATTCAATTCATGATTCATGATTCAGTTCATGATTCATGATTCAATTCATGATTCATGATTAAATTCATGATTCATGATTCATGATTCAATTCATGATTCATGATTCAATATATGATTCAATTCATGATTAATGATTCAAATCATAATTCATGATTCATGATTTAATTCATGATTCATGATTCATGATTCAATTCATGATTCATGATTCAATTCATGATTCATGATTCAAGATTTAATTCATAATTCATGATTCAATATATGAATCAATTCATGATTAATGATTCAAATCATAATTCATGATTCATGATTCAATTCATGATTCATGATTCATGATTCAATTCATGATTCATGATTCAATTCATGAGTCATGATTCAATTTATGACTCATGATTCAATTCATGATTCATTTCATGATTCATGATTTATGATACAATTCATGATTTATGATTCAATTCATGATTCATGATTCATGAATCATGATTTGATTCATGATTCATTATTCAATTCATGACTCATGATTCAATTCATGATTCATGATTCAATTCATAATTAATGATTTAATTCATAATTCATTTAATGATTCATGATTTATGATTCAATTCATGATTTATGATTCAATTCATGATTTATGATTCGATTCATGATTCATGATTCATGAATCATGATTCGATTCATGATTCATGATTCATGAATCATGATTCAATTCTTGATTCATGATTCATAAATCATGATTCATAAATCATGATTCAATTCATGATTTTCATGAATCATGATTCGATTCATGATTCATGATTCATGATTCATTTCATGATTCATGATTCATGATTCAATTCATGATTCATGATTCATGATTTAATTCATGATTCAATTCATGATTCATGATTCAATTCATAATTCATGATTCAATTCATGATTCATGATTCAGTTCATGATTCGTGAATCATGATTCAATTCATGATTCAATTCATGATTCAATTCATGATTCATGATTCAATTCATAATTCATGATTCACTTCATGATTCATGATTCAATTCATGATTCGTGAATCATGATTCAATTCATGATTCAATTCATGATTCATGATTCATGATTCAATTCATGATTCATGATTCAATTCATGATTCAATTCATGATTCATGATTCAATTCATGATTCATGATTTAATTCATGATTCAATTCATGATTCATGATTCAATTTATGATTCATGATACATGATTCAATTCATGATTCATTTCATTAATCATGATTCATGATTCAATTCATGATTCATGATTAAATTCATGATTCAATTCATGATTCATGATTCATGATTCAATTCATGATTCATGATTCAATTCATGATTCATGATTCAATTCATGATTCATGATTCATGATTCAATTCATGATTCATGATTCAATTCATGATTCAATTCATGATTCATGATTCAATTCATGATTCATGATTTAATTCATGATTCAATTCATGATTCATGATACATGATTCAATTCATGATTCATTATATTAATCATGATTCATGATTTATGATTCAATTCATGATTCATGATTCAATTTATGATTCATGATTCAATTCATGATTCATGATTCAATTCATGATTCATCATTCATGATTCAATTCATGATTCATGATTCAATTCATGATTCATGATTCATGATTCAATTCATGATTCATGATTCAATTTATGATTCAATTCATGATTCATGATTCAAATCATAATTCATGATTCATGATTCAATTCATGATTCATGATTCAATTCATGATTCATGATTCAATTCATGATTCATGATTCATGATTCATGATTCAATTCATGATTCATGATTCAATTCATGATTCATGATTCATGATTTATGATTCATGATTCAATTCATGATTCATGATTCAATTCATGATTCATGATTCATGATTCAATTCATGATTCAATATATGATTCAATTCATGAATAATGATTCAAATCATAATTCATGATTCATGATTCAATTCATAATTCATGATTCAATTCATGATTCTTGATTCAATTCATGACTCATGATTCAATTCATGATTCATGATTCAATTCATGATTCTTGATTCAATTCATGACTCATGATTCAATTCATGATTCATTTCATGATTCATGATTTATGATTCAATTCATGATTTATGAATCGATTCATGATTCATGATTCATGAATCATGATTCATGATTTATGATTTATGAATCATGATTCATGATTCATGAATCATGATTCGATTCATGATTCATGATTTATGATTCAAATAATGATTTAATTCATGAATCATGATTTATGATTCAATTCATGATTTATGAATCGATTCATGATTCATGATTCATGAATCATGATTCATGATTTATGATTTATGAATCATGATTCATGATTCATGAATCATGATTCGATTCATGATTCATGATTTATGATTCAAATAATGATTTAATTCATGAATCATGATTTATTTCATGATTCATGATTCATTTCATGATTCATGATTCATGATTCAATTCATGATTCATGATTCATGATTTAATTCATGATTCGATTCATGATTCATGATTCCATTCATAATTCATGATTCAATTCATGATTCATGATTCAATTCATGATTCGTGAATCATGATTCAATTCATGATTCAATTCATGATTCATGATTCAATTCATGATTCATGATTCAATTCATAATTCGTGATTTAATTCATGATTCAATTCTTGATTCATGATTCAATTCATGATTCATGATTCAGTTCATGATTCATGATTCAATTCATGATTCATGATTCATGATTCAATTCATGATTCATGATTAAATTCATGATTCATGATTCATGATTCAATTCATGATTCATGATTCAATAAATGATTCAATTCATGATTAATGATTCAAATCATAATTCATGATTCATGATTTAATTCATGATTCATGGTTCATGATTCAATTCATGATTCATGATTTAATTCATGATTCATGATTCATGATTCAATTCATAATTCATGATTTAATATATGAATCAATTCATGATTAATGATTCAAATCATAATTCATGATTCATGATTCAATTCATGATTCATGATTCATGATTCAATTCATGATTCATGATTCAATTCATGAGTCATGATTCAATTTATGACTCATTATTCAATTCATGATTCATTTCATGATTCATGATTTATGATACAATTCATGATTTATGATTCAATTCATGATTCATGACTCATGAATCATGATTTGATTCATGATTCATGATTTATAATTTATGAATCATGATTCATGATTCATGAATCATGATTTGATTCATGATCCATGATTCATGAATCATGATTCATGATTTATAATTTATGAATCATGATTCAATTCATGATTCATGATTTGATTCATGATTCATGATTCAATTCATAATTAATGATTTAATTCATAATTCATTTAATGATTCATGATTCAAGATTCAATTCATGATTCATTATTCAATTCATGACTCATGATTCAATTCATGATTCATGATTCAATTCATAATTAATGATTTAATTCATAATTCATTTAATGATTCATGATTTATGATTCAATTCATGATTTATGATTCAATTCATGATTTATGATTCGATTCATGATTCATGAATCATGATTCGATTCATGATTCATGATTCATGAATTATGATTCAATTCTTGATTCATGATTCATAAATCATGATTCATAAATCATGATTCAATTCATGATTTTCATGAATCATGATTCGATTCATGATTCATGATTCATGATTCAATTCATGATTCAAGATTCAATTCATAATTCATGATTCAATTCATGATTCATGATTCAATTCTTGATTCGTGAATCATGATTCAATTCATGATTCAATTCATGATTCAATTCATGATTCATGATTCAATTCATAATTCATGATTTAATTCATGATTCATGATTCAATTCATGATTCGTGAATCATGATTCAATTCATGATTCAATTCATGATTCATGATTCATGATTCAATTCATGATTCATGATTCAATTCATGATTCAATTCATGATTCATGATTCAATTCATGATTCATGATTCAATTCATGATTCAATTCATGATTCATGATTCAATTCATGATTCATGATACATGATTCAATTCATGATTCATTTCATTAATCATGATTCATGATTCATGATTCAATTCATGATTCATGATTAAATTCATGATTCATGATTCAATTCATAATTCATGATTAAATTCATGATTCATGATTTAATTCATGATTCATGATTCAATTCATAATTCATTTAATGATTCATGATTTATAATTCAATTCATGATTTATGATTCGATTCACGATTTTTGATTCACGAAATATGATTCGATTCATGATTCATGATTCATGAATCGTGATTCGGTTCATGAATCATGATTCGATTAATGATTCATGATTTATGAATCATGATTCGATTCATGAATCATGATTCGATTCATGATTCATGAATCATGATTCGATTCATGATTCATGATTCATGAATCATGATTCGATTCATGAATCATGATTCGATTCATGATTCATGATTCAATATATGATTCAATTAATGATTAATGATTCAAATCATAATTCATGATTCATGATTTAATTCATGATTCATGATTCATGATTCAATTCATGATTCATGATTCAATTCATGATTCATGATTCATGATTCATGATTCAATTCATAATTCATGATTCAATATATGAATCAATTCATGATTAATGATTCAAATCATAATTCATGATTCATGATTCAATTCATGATTCATGATTCATGATTCAATTCATGATTCATGATTCAATTCATGAGTCATGATTCAATTTATGACTCATGATTCAATTCATGATTCATTTCATGATTAATGATTTATGATACAATTCATGATTTATGATTCAATTCATGATTCATGAATCATGATTTGATTCATGATTCATGATTCATGAATCATGATTCATGATTTATAATTTATGAATCATGATTCATGAATCATGATTTGATTCATGATTCATGATTCATGAATCATGATTCATGATTTATAATTTATGAATCATGATTCAATTCATGATTCATGATTTGATTCATGATTCATGATTCATGATTCAATTCATGATTCATTATTTAATTCATGACTCATGATTCAATTCATGATTCATGATTCAATTCATAATTAATGATTTAATTCATAATTCATTTAATGATTCATGATTTATGATTCAATTAATGATTTATGATTCAATTCATGATTTATGATTCGATTCATGATTCATGATTCATGAATCATGATTCGATTCATGATTCATGATTCATGAATCATGATTCAATTCTTGATTCATGATTCATAAATCATGATTCATGAAACATGATTCAATTCATGATTTTCATGAATCATGATTCGATTCATGATTCATGATTCATGGTTCATTTCATGATTCATGATTCATGATTCAATTCATGATTCATGATTCATGATTTAATTCATGATTCAATTCATGATTCATGATTCAATTCATAATTCATGATTCAATTAATGATTCATGATTCAATTCATGATTCGTGAATCATGATTCAATTCATAATTCAATTCATGATTCAATTCATGATTCATGATTCAATTCATAATTCATGATTCAATTCATGATTCATGATTCAATTCATGATTCGTGAATCATGATTCAATTCATGATTCAATTCATGATTCATGATTCATGATTCAATTCATGATTCATTATTCAATTCATGATTCAATTCATGATTCATGATTCAATTCATGATTCATGATTTAATTCATGATTCAATTCATGATTCAATTCATGATTGATGATACATGATTCAATTCATGATTCATTTCATTAATCATGATTCATGATTCATGATTCATGATTCATGATTCAATTCATGATTCATGATTAAATTCTTGATTCATGATTCAATTCATGATTCAATTCATGATTCATGATTCATGATTCAATTCATGATTCATGATTCAATTCATGATTCAATTCATGATTCATGATTCAATTCATGCTTCATGATTTAATTCATGATTCAATTCATGAATCAATTCATGATTGATGATACATGATTCAATTCATGATTCATTTCATTAATCATGATTCATGATTCATGATTCAATTCATGATTCATGATTAAATTCATGATTCATGATTCAATTCATGATTCATGATTCAATTCATGATTCAATTCATGATTCAATTCATGATTCATGATTCAATTCATGATTCATGATTTAATTCATGATTCAATTCATGATTCATGATTCAATTCATGATTCATGATACATGATTCAATTCATGATTAATTTCATCAATCATGATTCATGATTCATGATTCAATTCATGATTCATGATTCAATTTATGATTCATGATTCAATTCATGATTCATGATTCAATTCATGATTCATCATTCATGATTCAATTCATGATTCATGATTCAATTCATGATTCATGATTCATGATTCAATTCATGATTCATGATTCAATTTATGATTCAATTCATGATTCATGATTCAAATCATAATTCATGATTTATGATTCAATTCATGATTCATGATTCAATTCATGAGTCATGATTCAATTCATGATTCATGATTCATGATTCAATTCATGATTCATGATTCAATTCATGATTCATGATTCATGATTTATGATTCATGATTCAATTCATGATTCATGATTCAATTCATGATTCATGATTCATGATTCAATTCATGATTCAATATATGATTCAATTCATGATTAATGATTCAAATCATAATTCATGATTCATGATTCAATTCATGATTCATGATTCAATTCATGATTCTTGATTCAATTCATGACTCATGATTCAATTCATGATTCATGATTCAATTCATGATTCATGATTCAATTCATGAGTCATGATTCAATTCATGATTCATGATTCATGATTCATGATTCAATTCATGATTCATGATTCAATTCATGATTCATGATTCATGATTTATGATTCATGATTCAATTCATGATTCATGATTCAATTCATGATTCATGATTCATGATTCAATTCATGATTCAATATATGATTCAATTCATGATTAATGATTCAAATCATAATTCATGATTCATGATTCAATTCATGATTCATGATTCAATTCATGATTCTTGATTCAATTCATGACTCATGATTCAATTCATGATTCATGATTCAATTCATGATTCTTGATTCAATTCATGACTCATGATTCAATGCATGATTCATTTCATGATTCATGATTCAATTCATGATTCATGATTCAATTCATGATTCATGATTCAATTTATGATCATTATTCAATTCATGATTCAATTCATGATTCATGATTCAATTCATGATTCATGATTCAATTCATGATTCATGATTCAATTCATGATTCATGATTCAATTCATGATTCAATTCATGATTCATGATTCAATTCATGATTCATGATTCATGATTTAATTCATGATTCATGATTCAATTCATGATTCATGATTCATGATTCAATTCATGATTCATGATTCAATTCATGATTCATGATTCAATTCATAAATCATGATTCATGATTCATGATTCATGAATCATGATTCAATTCATGATTCATGATAAATAAATCATGGTTCGATTCATGATTCATGATTCATGAATCATGATTCAATTCATGATTCATAAATCATGATTCGATTCATGATTCATGATTCAATTCATGATTCATGATTCAATTCATGATTCATGATTCAATTTATGATTCATGATTCAATTCATGATTCAATTCATGATTCATGATTCAATTCATGATTCATCATTCATGATTCAATTCATGATTCATGATTCAATTCATGATTCATGATTCATAATTCAATTCATGATTCATGATTCAATTTATGATTCAATTCATGATTCATGATTCAAATCATAATTCATGATTTATGATTCAATTCATGATTCATGATTCAATTCATGATTCATGATTCATGATTCAATTCATGATTCATGATTCAATTCATGATTCATGATTCATGATTTATGATTCATGATTCATGATTTATGATTCATGATTCAATTCATGATTCATGATTCAATTCATGATTCATGATTCATGATTCAATTCATGATTCAATTCATGATTCATGATTCATGATTCAATTCATGATTCATGATTCAATTCATGATTCATGATTCATGATTCATGATTTATGATTCATGATTCATGATTTATGATTCATGATTCAATTCATGATTCATGATTCAATTCATGATTCTTGATTCAATTCATGACTCATGATTCAATTCATGATTCATTTCTTGATTCATGATTTATGATTCAATTCATGATTTATGATTCAATTCATGATTCATGATTCGTGAATCATGATTCGATTCATGATTCATGAATCATGATTCATGATTTATGATTTATGAATCATGATTCATGATTCATGAATCATGATTTCATTCATAATTCATGATTCATGAATCATGATTCGATTCATGATTCATGATTCAATTCATGATTTGATTCATGATTCATGATTCATGATTCAATTCATGACTCATGATTCAATTCATGATTCATGATTCAATTCATGATTCATGATTCATGATTCATGATTTATGATTCATGATTCATGATTTATGATTCATGATTCAATTCATGATTCATGATTCAATTCATGATTCTTGATTCAATTCATGACTCATGATTCAATTCATGATTCATGATTCAATTCATGATTCTTGATTCAATTCATGACTCATGATTCAATTCATGATTCATTTCTTGATTCATGATTTATGATTCAATTCATGATTTATGATTCGATTCATGATTCGTTAATCATGATTTGATTCATGATTCATGATTCATGATTCAATTCATGATTCATGATTCAATTCATGATTCATGATTCAATTTATGATCATTATTCAATTCATGATTCAATTCATGATTCATGATTCAATTCATGATTCATGATTCAATTCATGATTCAATTCATGATTCATGATTCAATTCATGATTCATGATTCATGATTTAATTCATGATTCATGATTCAATTCATGATTCATGATTCAATTCATGATTCATGATTCAATTCATAAATCATGATTCATGATTCATGATTCATGAATCATGATTCAATTCATGATGCATGATAAATAAATCATGATTCGATTCAAGATTCATGAATCATGATTCAATTCATGATTCATAAATCATGATTCGATTCATGATTCATAAATCATGATTCGATTCATGATTCATGATTCAATTCATGATTCATGATTCAATTCATGATTCATGATTCAATTTATGATTCATGATTCAATTCATGATTCAATTCATGATTCATGATTCAATTCATGATTCATCATTCATGATTCAATTCATGATTCATGATTCAATTCATGATTCATGATTCAATTCATGATTCATGATTCAATTCATAAATCATGATTCATGATTCATGATTCATGAATCATGATTCAATTCATGATTCATGATAAATAAATCATGGTTCGATTCATGATTCATGATTCATGAATCATGATTCAATTCATGATTCATAAATCATGATTCGATTCATGATTCATGATTCAATTCATGATTCATGATTCAATTCATGATTCATGATTCAATTTATGATTCATGATTCAATTCATGATTCAATTCATGATTCATGATTCAATTCATGATTCATCATTCATGATTCAATTCATGATTCATGATTCAATTCATGATTCATGATTCATAATTCAATTCATGATTCATGATTCAATTTATGATTCAATTCATGATTCATGATTCAAATCATAATTCATGATTTATGATTCAATTCATGATTCATGATTCAATTCATGATTCATGATTCATGATTCAATTCATGATTCATGATTCAATTCATGATTCATGATTCATGATTCATGATTTATGATTCATGATTCATGATTTATGATTCATGATTCAATTCATGATTCATGATTCAATTCATGATTCATGATTCAATTCATGATTCAATTCATGATTCATGATTCATGATTCAATTCATGATTCATGATTCAATTCATGATTCATGATTCATGATTCATGATTTATGATTCATGATTCATGATTTATGATTCAATTCATGATTCTTGATTCAATTCATGACTCATGATTCAATTCATGATTCATGATTCAATTCATGATTCTTGATTCAATTCATGACTCATGATTCGATTCATGATTCATGATTCGTGAATCATGATTCGATTCATGATTCATGATTCATGAATCATGATTCATGATTTATGATTTATGAATCATGATTCATGATTCATGAATCATGATTTGATTCATGATTCATGATTCATGAATCATGATTCGATTCATGATTCATGATTTAATTCATGATTTGATTCATGATTCATGATTCATGATTCAATTCATGACTCATGATTCAATTCATGATTCATGATTCAATTCATGATTAATGATTTATTTCATGATTCATTTAATGATTCGTGATTTATGATTCAATTCATGATTTATGATTCGATTCATAATTCATGATTCATGAATCATGATTCGATTCATGATTCATGATTCATGAATCATGATTCAATTCATGATTTTCATGAATTATGATTTGATTCATGATTCATGATTCATGATTCAAATAATGATTTAATTCATGAATCATGATTTATTTCATGATTCATGATTCATGATTCAAATAATGATTTAATTCATGAATCATGATTTATTTCATGATTCATGATTCATAAATCATGATTCAATTCATGATTTTCATGAATTATGATTCGATTCATGATTCATGATTCATGATTCAAATAATGCTTTAATTCATGAATCATGATTTATTTCATGATTCATGATTCATTTCATGATTCATGATTCAAATAATGATTTAATTCATGAATCATGATTTATTTCATGATTCATGATTCCATTCATAATTCATGATTCAATTCATGATTCATGATTCAATTCATGATTCGTGAATCATGATTCAATTCATGATTCAATTCATGATTCATGATTCAATTCATGATTCATGATTCAATTCATGATTCATGATTTAATTCATGATTCAATTCATGATTCATGATTCAATTCATGATTCATGATTCAGTTCATGATTCATGATTCAATTCATGATTCATGATTCAATTCATGATTCATGATTAAATTCATGATTCATGATTCAATTCATGATTCATGATTCAATATATGATTCAATTCATGATTAATGATTCAAATCATAATTCATGATTCATGATTTAATTCATGATTCATGATTCATGATTTAATTCATGATTCATGATTCAATTCATGATTCATGATTCAAGATTTAATTCATAATTCATGATTCAATATATGAATCAATTCATGATTAATGATTCAAATCATAATTCATGATTCATGATTCAATTCATGATTCATGATTCAATTCATGAGTCATGATTCAATTTATGACTCATGATTCAATTCATGATTCATTTCATGATTCATGATTTATGATACAATTCATGATTTATAATTCAATTCATGATTCATGATTCATGAATCATGATTTGATTCATGATTCATGATTCATGAATCATGAATCATGATTCATGATTTATAATTTATGAATCATGATTCAATTCATGATTCATGATTCATGATTCAATTCATGATTCATTATTCAATTCATGACTCATGATTCAATTCATGATTCATGATTCAATTCATAATTAATGATTTAATTCATAATTCATTTAATGATTCATGATTTATGATTCAATTCATGATTTATGATTCAATTCATGATTTATGATTCGATTCATGATTCATGATTCATAAATCATGATTCATAAATCATGATTCAATTCATGATTTTCATGAATCATGATTCGATTCATGATTCATGATTCATGATTCATTTCATGATTCATGATTCATGATTCAATTCATGATTCATGATTCATGATTTAATTCATGATTCAATTCATGATTCATGATTCAATTCATAATTCATGATTCAATTCATGATTCATGATTCAATTCATGATTCGTGAATCATGATTCAATTCATGATTGAATTCATGATTCAATTCATGATTCATGATTCAATTCATAATTCATGATTCACTTCATGATTCATGATTCAATTCATGATTCGTGAATCATGATTCAATTCATGATTCAATTCATGATTCATGATTCATGATTCAATTCATGATTCATGATTCAATTCATGATTCAATTCATGATTCATGATTCAATTCATGATTCATGATTTAATTCATGATTCAATTCATGATTCATGATTCAATTCATGATTCATGATACATGATTCAATTCATGATTCATTTTATTAATCATGATTCATGATTCAATTCATGATTCATGATTAAATTCATGATTCATGATTCAATTCATGATTCAATTCATGATTCATGATTCATGATTCAATTCATGATTCATGATTCAATTCATGATTCAATTCATGATTCATGATTCAATTCATGATTCATGATTTAATTCATGATTCAATTCATGATTCATGATACATGATTCAATTCATGATTCATTTCATTAATCATGATTCATGATTTATGATTCAATTCATGATTCATGATTCAATTTATGATTCATGATTCAATTCATGATTCAATTCATGATTCATGATTCAATTCATGATTCATCATTCATGATTCAATTCATGATTCATGATTCAATTCATGATTCATGATTCATGATTCAATTCATGATTCATGATTCAATTTATGAATCAATTCATGATTCATGATTCAAATCATAATTCATGATTTATGATTCAATTTATGATTCATGATTCAATTCATGATTCATGATTCATGATTCATGATTCAATTCATGATTCATGATTCAATTCATGATTCATGATTCATGATTTATGATTCATGATTCAATTCATGATTCATGATTCAATTCATGATTCATGATTCATGATTCAATTCATGATTCAATATATGATTCAATTCATGAATAATAATTCAAATCATAATTCATGATTCATGATTCAATTCATGATTCATGATTCAATTCATGATTCTTGATTCAATTCATGACTCATGATTCAATTCATGATTCATGATTCAATTCATGATTCTTGATTCAATTCATGACTCATGATTCAATTCATGATTCATTTCATGATTCATGATTCATGATTCAATTCATGATTCATGATTCATGATTTAATTAATGATTCAATTCATGATTCATGATTCAATTCATAATTCATGATTCAATTCATGATTCATGATTCAATTCATGATTCGTGAATCATAAATCAATTCATAATTCAATTCATGATTCAATTCATGATTCATGATTCAATTCATAATTCATGATTCAATTCATGATTCATGATTCAATTCATGATTCGTGAATCATGATTCAATTCATGATTCAATTCATGATTCATGATTCATGATTCAATTCATGATTCATTATTCAATTCATGATTCAATTCATGATTCATGATTCAATTCATGATTCATGATTTAATTCATGATTCAATTCATGATTCAATTCATGATTGATGATACATGATTCAATTCATGATTCATTTCATTAATCATGATTCATGATTCATGATTCAATTCATGATTCATGATTAAATTCATGATTCATGATTCAATTCATGATTCAATTCATGATTCATGATTCATGATTCAATTCATGATTCAATTCATGATTCATGATTTAATTCATGATTCAATTCATGATTCAATTCATGATTGATGATACATGATTCAATTCATGATTCATTTCATTAATCATGATTCATGATTCATGATTCAATTCATGATTCATGATTCAATTCATGATTCAATTCATGATTCATGATTCATGATTCAATTCATGATTCAATTTATGATTCAATTCATGATTCATGATTCAATTCATGATTCATGATTTAATTCATGATTCAATTCATGATTCATGATTCAATTTATGATTCATGATTCAATTCATGATTCATGATTCAATTCATGATTCATCATTCATGATTCAATTCATGATTCATGATTCAATTCATGATTCATGATTCATGATTCAATTCATGATTCATGATTCATGATTCAATTCATGATTCATGATTCAATTTATGATTCAATTCATGATTCATGATTCAAATCATAATTCATGATTTATGATTCAATTCATGATTCATGATTCAATTCATGAGTCATGATTCAATTCATGATTCATGATTCATGATTCATGATTCAATTCATGATTCATGATTCAATTCATGATTCATGATTCATGATTTATGATTCATGATTCAATTCATGATTCATGATTCAATTCATGATTCATGATTCATGATTCAATTCATGATTCAATATATGATTCAATTCATGATTAATGATTCAAATCATAATTCATGATTCATGATTCAATTCATGATTCATGATTCAATTCATGATTCTTGATTCAATTCATGACTCATGATTCAATTCATGATTCATGATTCAATTCATGATTCTTGATTCAATTCATGACTCATGATTCAATTCATGATTCATTTCATGATTCATGATTCATGATTCAATTCATGATTCATGATTCAATTCATGATTCATGATTTAATTCATGATTCATGATTCAATTCATGATTCATGATTCAATTCATGATTCAATTCATGATTCATGATTCAATTCATGATTCATGATTTAATTCATGATTCATGATTCAATTCATGATTCATGATTCAATTCATGATTCATGATTCAATTCATGATTCATGATTCATGATTTATGATTCATGATTCAATTCATGATTCATGATTCAATTCATGATTCATGATTCATGATTCAATTCATGATTCAATATATGATTCAATTCATGATTAATGATTCAAATCATAATTCATGATTCATGATTCAATTCATGATTCATGATTCAATTCATGATTCTTGATTCAATTCATGACTCATGATTCAATTCATGATTCATGATTCAATTCATGATTCTTGATTCAATTCATGACTCATGATTCAATTCATGATTCATTTCATGATTCATGATTCATGATTCAATTCATGATTCATGATTCAATTCATGATTCATGATTTAATTCATGATTCATGATTCAATTCATGATTCATGATTCAATTCATGATTCAATTCATGATTCATGATTCAATTCATGATTCATGATTTAATTCATGATTCATGATTCAATTCATGATTCATGATTCAATTCATGATTCATGATTCAATTCATGATTCATGATTCAATTCATAAATAATGATTCATGATTCATGATTCATGAATCATGATTCAATTCATGATTTATGATAAATAAATCATGGTTCGATTCATGATTCATGATTCATGAATCATGATTCAATTCATGATTCATAAATCATGATTCGATTCATGATTCATGATTCAATTCATGATTCATGATTCAATTCATGATTCATGATTCAATTTATGATTCATGATTCAATTCATGATTCAATTCATGATTCATGATTCAATTCATGATTCATCATTCATGATTCATCATTCATGATTCAATTCATGATTCATGATTCAATTCATGATTCATGATTCATAATTCAATTCATGATTCATGATTCAATTTATGATTCAATTCATGATTCATGATTCAAATCATAATTCATGATTTATGATTCAATTCATGATTCATGATTCAATTCATGATTCATGATTCAATTCATGATTCATGATTCATGATTCAATTCATGATTCATGATTCAATTCATGATTCATGATTCATGATTTATGATTCATGATTCATGATTTATGATTCATGATTCATGATTCATGAATCATGATTCAATTCATGATTCATGATTCATGATTCAATTCATGATTCAATTCATGATTCATGATTCATGATTCAATTCATGATTCATGATTCATGATTCATGATTTATGATTCATGATTCATGATTTATGATTCATGATTCAATTCATGATTCATGATTCAATTCATGATTCTTGATTCAATTCATGACTCATGATTCAATTCATGATTCATGATTCAATTCATGATTCTTGATTCAATTCATGACTCATGATTCAATTCATTAATTCATTTCTTGATTCATGATTTATGATTCAGTTCATGATTTATGATTCGATTCATGATTCATGATTCGTGAATCATGATTCGATTCATGATTCATGATTCATGAATCATGATTCATGATTTATGATTCATGATTCATGATTCATGATTCAATTCATGATTTGATTCATGATTCATGATTCATGATTCAATTCATGACTCATGATTCAATTCATGATTCATGATTCAATTCATGATTAATGATTTAATTCATGATTCATTTAATGATTCATGATTTATGATTCAATTCATGATTTATGATTCGATTCATGATTCATGATTCATGAATCATGATTCGATTCATGATTCATGATTCATGAATCATGATTCAATTCTTGATTCATGATTCATAAATCATGATTCAATTCATGATTTTCATGAATTATGATTCGATTCATGATTTATGATTCGATTCATGATTCATGATTCGTGAATCATGATTCGATTCATGATTCATGATTCATGAATCATGATTCATGATTCATGAATCATGATTCATGATTTATGATTTATGAATCATGATTCATGATTCATGAATCATGATTTGATTCATGATTCATGATTCATGAATCAGGATTCGATTCATGATTCATGATTCATGATTCAATTCATGATTTGATTCATGATTCATTTAATGATTCATGATTTATGATTCAATTCATGATTTATGATTCGATTCATGATTCATGATTCATGAATCATGATTCAATTCATGATTCATGATTTATGAATCATGATTCAATTCTTGATTCATGATTCATAAATCATGATTCAATTCATGATTTTCATGAATTATGATTCGATTCATGATTCATGATTCATGATTCAAATAATGATTTAATTCATGAATCATGATTTATTTCATGATTCATGATTCATTTCATGATTCAAATAATGATTTAATTCATGAATCATGATTTATTTCATGATTCATGATTCCATTCATAATTCATGATTCAATTCATGATTCATGATTCAATTCATGATTCGTGAATCATGATTCAATTCATGATTCAATTCATGATTCATGATTCAATTCATGATTCATGATTCAATTCATGATTCATGATTTAATTCATGATTCAATTCATGATTCATGATTCAATTCATGATTCATGATTCAGTTCATGATTCATGATTCAATTCATGATTCATGATTCATGATTCAATTCATGATTCATGATTAAATTCATGATTCATGATTCATGATTCAATTCATGATTCATGATTCAATATATGATTCAATTCATGATTAATGATTCAAATCATAATTCATGATTCATGATTTAATTCATGATTCATGATTCATGATTCAATTCATGATTCATGATTCAATTCATGATTCATGATTCAAGATTTAATTCATAATTCATGATTCAATATATGAATCAATTCATGATTAATGATTCAAATCATAATTCATGATTCATGATTCAATTCATGATTCATGATTCATGATTCAATTCATGATTTATGATTCAATTCATGAGTCATGATTCAATTTATGACTCATGATTCAATTCATGATTCATTTCATGATTCATGATTTATGATACAATTCATGATTTATGATTCAATTCATGATTCATGATTCATGAATCATGATTTGATTCATGATTCATGATTCATGAATCATGAATCATGATTCATGATTTATAATTTATGAATCTTGATTCAATTCATGATTCATGATTCATGATTCAATTCATGATTCATTATTCAATTCATGACTCATGATTCAATTCATGATTCATTATTCAATTCATAATTAATGATTTAATTCATAATTCATTTAATGATTCATGATTTATGATTCAATTCATGATTTATGATTCAATTCATGATTTATGATTCGATTCATGATTCATGATTCATGAATCATGATTCGATTCATGATTCATGATTCATGAATCATGATTCAATTCTTGATTCATGATTCATAAATCATGATTCATAAATCATGATTCAATTCATGATTTTCATGAATCATGATTCGATTCATGATTCATGATTCATGATTCATTTCATGATTCATGATTCATGATTCAATTCATGATTCATGATTCATGATTTAATTCATGATTCAATTCATGATTCATGATTCAATTCATAATTCATGATTCAATTCATGATTCATGATTCAATTCATGATTCGTGAATCATGATTCAATTCATGATTCAATTCATGATTCAATTCATGATTCATGATTCAATTCATAATTCATGATTCACTTCATGATTCATGATTCAATTCATGATTCTTGATTCAATTCATGACTCATGATTCAATTCATTAATTCATTTCTTGATTCATGATTTATGATTCAATTCATGATTTATGATTCGATTCATGATTCATGATTCGTGAATCATGATTCGATTCATGATTCATGATTCATGAATCATGATTCATGATTTATGATTTATGAATCATGATTCATGATTCATGAATCATGATTTGATTCATGATTCATGATTCATGAATCATGATTCGATTCATGATTCATGATTCATGATTCAATTCATGATTCAATTCATGATTCATGATTTAATTCATGATTCAATTCATGATTCAATTCATGATTGATGATACATGATTCAATTCATGATTCATTTCATTAATCATGATTCATGATTCATGATTCAATTCATGATTCATGATTAAATTCATGATTCATGATTCAATTCATGATTCAATTTATGATTCAATTCATGATTCATGATTCAATTCATGATTCATGATTTAATTCATGATTCAATTCATGATTCATGATTCAATTTATGATTCATGATTCAATTCATGATTCATGATTCAATTCATGATTCATCATTCATGATTCAATTCATGATTCAATTCATGATTCATGATTCATGATTCAATTCATGATTCATGATTCAATTTATGATTCAATTCATGATTCAAATCATAATTCATGATTTATGATTCAATTCATGATTCATGATTCAATTCATGAGTCATGATTCAATTCATGATTCATGATTCATGATTCATGATTCAATTCATGATTCATGATTCAATTCATGATTCATGATTCATGATTTATGATTCATGATTCAATTCATGATTCATGATTCAATTCATGATTCATGATTCATGATTCAATTCATGATTCAATATATGATTCAATTCATGATTAATGATTCAAATCATAATTCATGATTCATGATTCAATTCATGATTCATGATTCAATTCATGATTCTTGATTCAATTCATGACTCATGATTCAATTCATGATTCATGATTCAATTCATGATTCTTGATTCAATTCATGACTCATGATTCAATTCATGATTCATTTCATGATTCATGATTCATGATTCAATTCATGATTCATGATTCAATTCATGATTCCTGATTCAATTTATGATCATTATTCAATTCATGATTCAATTCATGATTCATGATTTAATTCATGATTCATGATTCAATTCATGATTCATGATTCAATTCATGATTCAATTCATGATTCATGATTCAATTCATGATTCATGATTCATGATTTAATTCATGATTCATGATTCAATTCATGATTCATGATTCATGATTCAATTCATGATTCATGATTCAATTCATGATTCATGATTCAATTCATAAATAATGATTCATGATTCATGATTCATGAATCATGATTCAATTCATGATTTATGATAAATAAATCATGGTTCGATTCATGATTCATGATTCATGAATCATGATTCAATTCATGATTCATAAATCATGATTCGATTCATGATTCATGATTCAATTCATGATTCATGATTCAATTCATGATTCATGATTCAATTTATGATTCATGATTCAATTCATGATTCAATTCATGATTCATGATTCAATTCATGATTCAATTTATGATTCAATTCATGATTCATGATTCAATTCATGATTCATGATTTAATTCATGATTCAATTCATGATTCATGATTCAATTTATGATTCATGATTCAATTCATGATTCATGATTCAATTCATGATTCATCATTCATGATTCAATTCATGATTCATGATTCAATTCATGATTCATGATTCAATTCATGATTCATGATTCATGATTCAATTCATGATTTATGATTCAATTTATGATTCAATTCATGATTCATGATTCAAATCATAATTCATGATTTATGATTCAATTCATGATTCATGATTCAATTCATGAGTCATGATTCAATTCATGATTCATGATTCATGATTCATGATTCAATTCATGATTCATGATTCAATTCATGATTCATGATTCATGATTTATGATTCATGATTCAATTCATGATTCATGATTCAATTCATGATTCATGATTCATGATTCAATTCATGATTCAATATATGATTCAATTCATGATTAATGATTCAAATCATAATTCATGATTCATGATTCAATTCATGATTCATGATTCAATTCATGATTCTTGATTCAATTCATGACTCATGATTCAATTCATGATTCATGATTCAATTCATGATTCTTGATTCAATTCATGACTCATGATTCAATTCATGATTCATTTCATGATTCATTTCATGATTCATGATTCATGATTCAATTCATGATTCATGATTCAATTCATGATTCATGATTCAATTTATGATCATTATTCAATTCATGATTCAATTCATGATTCATGATTTAATTCATGATTCATGATTCAATTCATGATTCATGATTCAATTCATGATTCATGATTCAATTCATGATTCAATTCATGATTCATGATTCAATTCATGATTCATGATTCATGATTTAATTCATGATTCATGATTCAATTCATGATTCATGATTCATGATTCAATTCATGATTCATGATTCAATTCATGATTCATGATTCAATTCATAAATAATGATTCATGATTCATGATTCATGAATCATGATTCAATTCATGATTTATGATAAATAAATCATGGTTCGATTCATGATTCATGATTCATGAATCATGATTCAATTCATGATTCATAAATCATGATTCGATTCATGATTCATGATTCAATTCATGATTCATCATTCATGATTCATCATTCATGATTCAATTCATGATTCATGATTCAATTCATGATTCATGATTCATAATTCAATTCATGATTCATGATTCAATTTATGATTCAATTCATGATTCATGATTCAAATCATAATTCATGATTTATGATTCAATTCATGATTCATGATTCAATTCATGATTCATGATTCAATTCATGATTCATGATTCATGATTCAATTCATGATTCATGATTCAATTCATGATTCATGATTCATGATTCATGATTCAATTCATGATTCATGATTCAATTCATGATTCATGATTCATGATTCAATTCATGATTCAATTCATGATTCATGATTCATGATTCAATTCATGATTCATGATTCATGATTCATGATTTATGATTCATGATTCATGATTTATGATTCATGATTCAATTCATGATTCATGATTCAATTCATGATTCTTGATTCAATTCATGACTCATGATTCAATTCATGATTCATGATTTAATTCATGATTCTTGATTCAATTCATGACTCATGATTCAATTCATTAATTCATTTCTTGATTCATGATTTATGATTCAGTTCATGATTTATGATTCGATTCATGATTCATGATTCGTGAATCATGATTCGATTCATGATTCATGATTCATGAATCATGATTCATGATTTATGATTCATGATTCATGATTCATGATTCAATTCATGATTTGATTCATGATTCATGATTCATGATTCAATTCATGACTCATGATTCAATTCATGATTCATGATTCAATTCATGATTAATGATTTAATTCATGATTCATTTAATGATTCATGATTTATGATTCAATTCATGATTTATGATTCGATTCATGATTCATGATTCATGAATCATGATTCGATTCATGATTCATGATTCATGAATCATGATTCAATTCTTGATTCATGATTCATAAATCATGATTCAATTCATGATTTTCATGAATTATGATTCGATTCATGATTCATGATTCATGATTCAAATAATGATTTAATTCATGAATCATGATTTATTTCATGATTCATGATTCATTTCATGATTCAAATAATGATTTAATTCATGAATCATGATTTATTTCATGATTCATGATTCCATTCATAATTCATGATTCAATTCATGATTCATGATTCAATTCATGATTCGTGAATCATGATTCAATTCATGATTCAATTCATGATTCATGATTCAATTCATGATTCATGATTCAATTCATGATTCATGATTTAAGTCATGATTCAATTCATGATTCATGATTCAATTCATGATTCATGATTCAGTTCATGATTCATGATTCAATTCATGATTCATGATTCATGATTCAATTCATGATTCATGATTAAATTCATGATTCATGATTCAATTTATGATTCAATTCATGATTCATGATTCAAATCATAATTCATGATTTATGATTCAATTCATGATTCATGATTCAATTCATGATTCATGATTCATGATTCATGATTCAATTCATGATTCATGATTCAATTCATGATTCATGATTCATGATTCATGATTTATTATTCATGATTCATGATTCATGAATCATGATTCAATTCATGATTCATGATTCATGATTCAATTCATTATTCAATTCATGATTCATGATTCATGATTCAATTCATGATTCATGATTCATGATTCATGATTTATGATTCATGATTCATGATTTATGATTCATGATTCAATTCATGATTCATGATTGAATTCATGATTCTTGATTCAATTCATGACTCATGATTCAATTCATGATTCATGATTCAATTCATGATTCTTGATTCAATTCATAACTCATGATTCAATTCATTAATTCATTTCTTGATTCATGATTTATGATTCAATTCATGATTTATGATTCGATTCATGATTCATGATTCGTGAATCATGATTCGATTCATGATTCATGATTCATGAATCATGATTCATGATTTATGATTTATGAATCATGATTCATGATTCATGAATCATGATTTGATTCATGATTCATGATTCATGAATCAGGATTCGATTCATGATTCATGATTCATGATTCAATTCATGATTTGATTCATGATTCATGATTCATGATTCAATTCATGACTCATGATTCAATTCATGATTCATGATTCAATTCATGATTAATGATTTAATTCATGATTCATTTAATGATTCATGATTTATGATTCAATTCATGATTTATGATTCGATTCATGATTCATGATTCATGAATCATGATTCGATTCATGATTCATGATTCATGAATCATGATTCAATTCTTGATTCATGATTCATAAATCATGATTCAATTCATGATTTTCATGAATTATGATTCGATTCATGATTCATGATTCATGATTCAAATAATGATTTAATTCATGAATCATGATTTATTTCATGATTCATGATTCATTTCATGATTCAAATAATGATTTAATTCATGAATCATGATTTATTTCATGATTCATGATTCCATTCATAATTCATGATTCAATTCATGATTCATGATTCAATTCATGATTCGTGAATCATGATTCAATTCATGATTCAATTCATGATTCATGATTCAATTCATGATTCATGATTCGATTCATGATTTAATTCATGATTCAATTCATGATTCATGATTCAATTCATGATTCATGATTCAGTTCATGATTCATGATTCAATTCATGATTCATGATTCATGATTCAATTCATGATTCATGATTAAATTCATGATTCATGATTCATGATTCAATTCATGATTCATGATTCAATATATGATTCAATTCATGATTAATGATTCAAATCATAATTCATGATTCATGATTTAATTCATGATTCATGATTCATGATTCAATTCATGATTCATGATTCAATTCATGATTCATGATTCAAGATTTAATTCATAATTCATGATTCAATATATGAATCAATTCATGATTAATGATTCAAATCATAATTCATGATTCATGATTCAATTCATGATTCATGATTCATGATTCAATTCATGATTTATGATTCAATTCATGAGTCATGATTCAATTTATGACTCATGATTCAATTCATGATTCATTTCATGATTCATGATTTATGATACAATTCATGATTTATGATTCAATTCATGATTCATGATTCATGAATCATGATTTGATTCATGATTCATGATTCATGAATCATGAATCATGATTCATGATTTATAATTTATGAATCTTGATTCAATTCATGATTCATGATTCATGATTCAATTCATGATTCATTATTCAATTCATGACTCATGATTCAATTCATGATTCATGATTCAATTCATAATTAATGATTTAATTCATAATTCATTTAATGATTCATGATTTATGATTCAATTCATGATTTATGATTCAATTCATGATTTATGATTCGATTCATGATTCATGATTCATGAATCATGATTCGATTCATGATTCATGATTCATGAATCATGATTCAATTCTTGATTCATGATTCATAAATCATGATTCATAAATCATGATTCAATTCATGCTTTTCATGAATCATGATTCGATTCATAATTCATGATTCATGATTCATTTCATGATTCATGATTCATGATTCAATTCATGATTCATGATTCATGATTTAATTCATGATTCAATTCATGATTCAATTCATAATTCATGATTCAATTCATGATTCATGATTCAATTCATGATTCGTGAATCATGATTCAATTCATGATTCAATTCATGATTCAATTCATGATTCATGATTCAATTCATAATTCATGATTCACTTCATGATTCATGATTCAATTCATGATTCTTGATTCAATTCATGACTCATGATTCAATTCATTAATTCATTTCTTGATTCATGATTTATGATTCAATTCATGATTTATGATTCGATTCATGATTCATGATTCGTGAATCATGATTCAATTCATGATTCATGATTCATGAATCATGATTCATGATTTATGATTTATGAATCATGATTCATGATTCATGAATCATGATTTGATTCATGATTCATGATTCATGAATCATGATTCGATTCATGATTCATGATTCATGATTCAATTCATGATTCAATTCATGATTCATGATTTAATTCATGATTCAATTCATGATTCAATTCATGATTGATGATACATGATTCAATTCATGATTCATTTCATTAATCATGATTTATGATTCATGATTCAATTCATGATTCATGATTAAATTCATGATTCATGATTCAATTCATGATTCAATTTATGATTCAATTCATGATTCATGATTCAATTCATGATTCATGATTTAATTCATGATTCAATTCATGATTCATGATTCAATTTATGATTCATGATTCAATTCATGATTCATGATTCAATTCATGATTCATCATTCATGATTCAATTCATGATTCATGATTCAATTCATGATTCATGATTCATGATTCAATTCATGATTCATGATTCAATTTATGATTCAATTCATGATTCATGATTCAAATCATAATTCATGATTTATGATTCAATTCATGATTCATGATTCAATTCATGAGTCATGATTCAATTCATGATTCATGATTCATGATTCATGATTCAATTCATGATTCATGATTCAATTCATGATTCATGATTCATGATTTATGATTCATGATTCAATTCATGATTCATGATTCAATTCATGATTCATTTCATTAATCATGATTCATGATTCATGATTCAATTCATGATTCATGATTAAATTCATGATTCATGATTCAATTCATGATTCAATTTATGATTCAATTCATGATTCATGATTCAATTCATGATTCATGATTTAATTCATGATTCAATTCATGATTCATGATTCAATTTATGATTCATGATTCAATTCATGATTCATGATTCAATTCATGATTCATCATTCATGATTCAATTCATGATTCAATTCATGATTCATGATTCATGATTCAATTCATGATTCATGATTCAATTTATGATTCAATTCATGATTCAAATCATAATTCATGATTTATGATTCAATTCATGATTCATGATTCAATTCATGAGTCATGATTCAATTCATGATTCATGATTCATGATTCATGATTCAATTCATGATTCATGATTCAATTCATGATTCATGATTCATGATTTATGATTCATGATTCAATTCATGATTCATGATTCAATTCATGATTCATGATTCATGATTCAATTCATGATTCAATATATGATTCAATTCATGATTAATGATTCAAATCATAATTCATGATTCATGATTCAATTCATGATTCATGATTCAATTCATGATTCTTGATTCAATTCATGACTCATGATTCAATTCATGATTCATGATTCAATTCATGATTCTTGATTCAATTCATGACTCATGATTCAATTCATGATTCATTTCATGATTCATGATTCATGATTCAATTCATGATTCATGATTCAATTCATGATTCCTGATTCAATTTATGATCATTATTCAATTCATGATTCAATTCATGATTCATGATTTAATTCATGATTCATGATTCAATTCATGATTCATGATTCAATTCATGATTCAATTCATGATTCATGATTCAATTCATGATTCATGATTCATGATTTAATTCATGATTCATGATTCAATTCATGATTCATGATTCATGATTCAATTCATGATTCATGATTCAATTCATGATTCATGATTCAATTCATAAATAATGATTCATGATTCATGATTCATGAATCATGATTCAATTCATGATTTATGATAAATAAATCATGGTTCGATTCATGATTCATGATTCATGAATCATGATTCAATTCATGATTCATAAATCATGATTCGATTCATGATTCATGATTCAATTCATGATTCATGATTCAATTCATGATTCATGATTCAATTTATGATTCATGATTCAATTCATGATTCAATTCATGATTCATGATTCAATTCATGATTCAATTTATGATTCAATTCATGATTCATGATTCAATTCATGATTCATGATTTAATTCATGATTCAATTCATGATTCATGATTCAATTTATGATTCATGATTCATGATTCAATTCATGATTCATCATTCATGATTCAATTCATGATTCATGATTCAATTCATGATTCATGATTCAATTCATGATTCATGATTCATGATTCAATTCATGATTTATGATTCAATTTATGATTCAATTCATGATTCATGATTCAAATCATAATTCATGATTTATGATTCAATTCATGATTCATGATTCAATTCATGAGTCATGATTCAATTCATGATTCATGATTCATGATTCATGATTCAATTCATGATTCATGATTCAATTCATGATTCATGATTCATGATTTATGATTCATGATTCAATTCATGATTCATGATTCAATTCATGATTCATGATTCATGATTCAATTCATGATTCAATATATGATTCAATTCATGATTAATGATTCAAATCATAATTCATGATTCATGATTCAATTCATGATTCATGATTCAATTCATGATTCTTGATTCAATTCATGACTCATGATTCAATTCATGATTCATGATTCAATTCATGATTCTTGATTCAATTCATGACTCATGATTCAATTCATGATTCATTTCATGATTCATTTCATGATTCATGATTCATGATTCAATTCATGATTCATGATTCAATTCATGATTCATGATTCAATTTATGATCATTATTCAATTCATGATTCAATTCATGATTCATGATTTAATTCATGATTCATGATTCAATTCATGATTCATGATTCAATTCATGATTCATGATTCAATTCATGATTCAATTCATGATTCATGATTCAATTCATGATTCATGATTCATGATTTAATTCATGATTCATGATTCAATTCATGATTCATGATTCATGATTCAATTCATGATTCATGATTCAATTCATGATTCATGATTCAATTCATAAATAATGATTCATGATTCATGATTCATGAATCATGATTCAATTCATGATTTATGATAAATAAATCATGGTTCGATTCATGATTCATGATTCATGAATCATGATTCAATTCATGATTCATAAATCATGATTCGATTCATGATTCATGATTCAATTCATGATTCATCATTCATGATTCATCATTCATGATTCAATTCATGATTCATGATTCAATTCATGATTCATGATTCATAATTCAATTCATGATTCATGATTCAATTTATGATTCAATTCATGATTCATGATTCAAATCATAATTCATGATTTATGATTCAATTCATGATTCATGATTCAATTCATGATTCATGATTCAATTCATGATTCATGATTCAATTCATGATTCATGATTCATGATTCAATTCATGATTCATGATTCAATTCATGATTCATGATTCATGATTCATGATTCAATTCATGATTCATGATTCAATTCATGATTCATGATTCATGATTCAATTCATGATTCAATTCATGATTCATGATTCATGATTCAATTCATGATTCATGATTCATGATTCATGATTTATGATTCATGATTCATGATTTATGATTCATGATTCAATTCATGATTCATGATTCAATTCATGATTCTTGATTCAATTCATGACTCATGATTCAATTCATGATTCATGATTCAATTCATGATTCTTGATTCAATTCATGACTCATGATTCAATTCATTAATTCATTTCTTGATTCATGATTTATGATTCAGTTCATGATTTATGATTCGATTCATGATTCATGATTCGTGAATCATGATTCGATTCATGATTCATGATTCATGAATCATGATTCATGATTTATGATTCATGATTCATGATTCATGATTCAATTCATGATTTGATTCATGATTCATGATTCATGATTCAATTCATGACTCATGATTCAATTCATGATTCATGATTCAATTCATGATTAATGATTTAATTCATGATTCATTTAATGATTCATGATTTATGATTCAATTCATGATTTATGATTCGATTCATGATTCATGATTCATGAATCATGATTCGATTCATGATTCATGATTCATGAATCATGATTCAATTCTTGATTCATGATTCATAAATCATGATTCAATTCATGATTTTCATGAATTATGATTCGATTCATGATTCATGATTCTTGATTCAAATAATGATTTAATTCATGAATCATGATTTATTTCATGATTCATGATTCATTTCATGATTCAAATAATGATTTAATTCATGAATCATGATTTATTTCATGATTCATGATTCCATTCATAATTCATGATTCAATTCATGATTCATGATTCAATTCATGATTCGTGAATCATGATTCAATTCATGATTCAATTCATGATTCATGATTCAATTCATGATTCATGATTCAATTCATGATTCATGATTTAAGTCATGATTCAATTCATGATTCATGATTCAATTCATGATTCATGATTCAGTTCATGATTCATGATTCAATTCATGATTCATGATTCATGATTCAATTCATGATTCATGATTAAATTCATGATTCATGATTCAATTTATGATTCAATTCATGATTCATGATTCAAATCATAATTCATGATTTATGATTCAATTCATGATTCATGATTCAATTCATGATTCATGATTCATGATTCATGATTCAATTCATGATTCATGATTCAATTCATGATTCATGATTCATGATTCATGATTTATTATTCATGATTCATGATTCATGAATCATGATTCAATTCATGATTCATGATTCATGATTCAATTCATTATTCAATTCATGATTCATGATTCATGATTCAATTCATGATTCATGATTCATGATTCATGATTTATGATTCATGATTCATGATTTATGATTCATGATTCAATTCATGATTCATGATTGAATTCATGATTCTTGATTCAATTCATGACTCATGATTCAATTCATGATTCATGATTCAATTCATGATTCTTGATTCAATTCATAACTCATGATTCAATTCATTAATTCATTTCTTGATTCATGATTTATGATTCAATTCATGATTTATGATTCGATTCATGATTCATGATTCGTGAATCATGATTCGATTCATGATTCATGATTCATGAATCATGATTCATGATTTATGATTTATGAATCATGATTCATGATTCATGAATCATGATTTGATTCATGATTCATGATTCATGAATCAGGATTCGATTCATGATTCATGATTCATGATTCAATTCATGATTTGATTCATGATTCATGATTCATGATTCAATTCATGACTCATGATTCAATTCATGATTCATGATTCAATTCATGATTAATGATTTAATTCATGATTCATTTAATGATTCATGATTTATGATTCAATTCATGATTTATGATTCGATTCATGATTCATGATTCATGAATCATGATTCGATTCATGATTCATGATTCATGAATCATGATTCAATTCTTGATTCATGATTCATAAATCATGATTCAATTCATGATTTTCATGAATTATGATTCGATTCATGATTCATGATTCATGATTCAAATAATGATTTAATTCATGAATCATGATTTATTTCATGATTCATGATTCATTTCATGATTCAAATAATGATTTAATTCATGAATCATGATTTATTTCATGATTCATGATTCCATTCATAATTCATGATTCAATTCATGATTCATGATTCAATTCATGATTCGTGAATCATGATTCAATTCATGATTCAATTCATGATTCATGATTCAATTCATGATTCATGATTCAATTCATGATTCATGATTTAATTCATGATTCAATTCATGATTCATGATTCAATTCATGATTCATGATTCAGTTCATGATTCATGATTCAATTCATGATTCATGATTCATGATTCAATTCATGATTCATGATTAAATTCATGATTCATGATTCATGATTCAATTCATGATTCATGATTCAATATATGATTCAATTCATGATTAATGATTCAAATCATAATTCATGATTCATGATTTAATTCATGATTCATGATTCATGATTCAATTCATGATTCATGATTCAATTCATGATTCATGATTCAAGATTTAATTCATAATTCATGATTCAATATATGAATCAATTCATGATTAATGATTCAAATCATAATTCATGATTCATGATTCAATTCATGATTCATGATTCATGATTCAATTCATGATTTATGATTCAATTCATGAGTCATGATTCAATTTATGACTCATGATTCAATTCATGATTCATTTCATGATTCATGATTTATGATACAATTCATGATTTATGATTCAATTCATGATTCATGATTCATGAATCATGATTTGATTCATGATTCATGATTCATGAATCATGAATCATGATTCATGATTTATAATTTATGAATCTTGATTCAATTCATGATTCATGATTCATGATTCAATTCATGATTCATTATTCAATTCATGACTCATGATTCAATTCATGATTCATGATTCAATTCATAATTAATGATTTAATTCATAATTCATTTAATGATTCATGATTTATGATTCAATTCATGATTTATGATTCAATTCATGATTTATGATTCGATTCATGATTCATGATTCATGAATCATGATTCGATTCATGATTCATGATTCATGAATCATGATTCAATTCTTGATTCATGATTCATAAATCATGATTCATAAATCATGATTCAATTCATGCTTTTCATGAATCATGATTCGATTCATAATTCATGATTCATGATTCATTTCATGATTCATGATTCATGATTCAATTCATGATTCATGATTCATGATTTAATTCATGATTCAATTCATGATTCAATTCATAATTCATGATTCAATTCATGATTCATGATTCAATTCATGATTCGTGAATCATGATTCAATTCATGATTCAATTCATGATTCAATTCATGATTCATGATTCAATTCATAATTCATGATTCACTTCATGATTCATGATTCAATTCATGATTCTTGATTCAATTCATGACTCATGATTCAATTCATTAATTCATTTCTTGATTCATGATTTATGATTCAATTCATGATTTATGATTCGATTCATGATTCATGATTCGTGAATCATGATTCAATTCATGATTCATGATTCATGAATCATGATTCATGATTTATGATTTATGAATCATGATTCATGATTCATGAATCATGATTTGATTCATGATTCATGATTCATGAATCATGATTCGATTCATGATTCATGATTCATGATTCAATTCATGATTCAATTCATGATTCATGATTTAATTCATGATTCAATTCATGATTCAATTCATGATTGATGATACATGATTCAATTCATGATTCATTTCATTAATCATGATTTATGATTCATGATTCAATTCATGATTCATGATTAAATTCATGATTCATGATTCAATTCATGATTCAATTTATGATTCAATTCATGATTCATGATTCAATTCATGATTCATGATTTAATTCATGATTCAATTCATGATTCATGATTCAATTTATGATTCATGATTCAATTCATGATTCATGATTCAATTCATGATTCATCATTCATGATTCAATTCATGATTCATGATTCAATTCATGATTCATGATTCATGATTCAATTCATGATTCATGATTCAATTTATGATTCAATTCATGATTCATGATTCAAATCATAATTCATGATTTATGATTCAATTCATGATTCATGATTCAATTCATGAGTCATGATTCAATTCATGATTCATGATTCATGATTCATGATTCAATTCATGATTCATGATTCAATTCATGATTCATGATTCATGATTTATGATTCATGATTCAATTCATGATTCATGATTCAATTCATGATTCATGATTCATGATTCAATTCATGATTCAATATATGATTCAATTCATGATTAATGATTCAAATCATAATTCATGATTCATGATTCAATTCATGATTCATGATTCAATTCATGATTCTTGATTCAATTCATGACTCATGATTCAATTCATGATTCATGATTCAATTCATGATTCTTGATTCAATTCATGACTCATGATTCAATTCATGATTCATTTCATGATTCATGATTCATGATTCAATTCATGATTCATGATTCAATTCATGATTCCTGATTCAATTTATGATCATTATTCAATTCATGATTCAATTCATGATTCATGATTTAATTCATGATTCATGATTCAATTCATGATTCATGATTCAATTCATGATTCAATTCATGATTCATGATTCAATTCATGATTCATGATTCATGATTTAATTCATGATTCATGATTCAATTCATGATTCATGATTCATGATTCAATTCATGATTCATGATTCAATTCATGATTCATGATTCAATTCATAAATAATGATTCAAAATTCATGATTCATGAATCATGATTCAATTCATGATTTATGATAAATAAATCATGGTTCGATTCATGATTCATGATTCATGAATCATGATTCAATTCATGATTCATAAATCATGATTCGATTCATGATTCATGATTCAATTCATGATTCATGATTCAATTCATGATTCATGATTCAATTTATGATTCATGATTCAATTCATGATTCAATTCATGATTCATCATTCATGATTCATCATTCATTATTCAATTCATGATTCATGATTCAATTCATGATTCATGATTCATAATTCAATTCATGATTCATGATTCAATTTATGATTCAATTCATGATTCATGATTCAAATCATAATTCATGATTTATGATTCAATTCATGATTCATGATTCAATTCATGATTCAATTCATGATTCATGATTCATGATTCATGATTCAATTCATGATTCATGATTCAATTCATGATTCATGATTCATGATTTATGATTCATGATTCATGATTTATGATTCATGATTCATGATTCATGAATCATGATTCAATTCATGATTCATGATTCATGATTCAATTCATGATTCAATTCATGATTCATGATTCATGATTCATGATTCAATTCATGATTCATGATTCATGATTCATGATTTATGATTCATGATTCATGATTTATGATTCATGATTCAATTCATGATTCATGATTCAATTCATGATTCTTGATTCAATTCATGACTCATGATTCAATTCATGATTCATGATTCAATTCATGATTCTTGATTCAATTCATGACTCATGATTCAATTCATTAATTCATTTCTTGATTCATGATTTATGATTCAATTCATGATTTATGATTCGATTCATGATTCATGATTCGTGAATCATGATTCATGATTCATGATTCATGATTCAATTCATGATTTGATTCATGATTCATGATTCATGATTCAATTCATGACTCATGATTCAATTCATGATTCATGATTCAATTCATGATTAATGATTTAATTCATGATTCATTTAATGATTCATGATTTATGATTCAATTCATGATTTATGATTCGATTCATGATTCATGATTCATGAATCATGATTCGATTCATGATTCATGATTCATGAATCATGATTCAATTCTTGATTCATGATTCATAAATCATGATTCAATTCATGATTTTCATGAATTATGATTCGATTCATGATTCATGATTCAAATAATGATTTAATTCATGAATCATGATTTATTTCATGATTCATGATTCATTTCATGATTCAAATAATGATTTAATTCATGAATCATGATTTATTTCATGATTCATGATTCCATTCATAATTCATGATTCAATTCATGATTCATGATTCAATTCATGATTCGTGAATCATGATTCAATTCATGATTCAATTCATGATTCATGATTCAATTCATGATTCATGATTCAATTCATGATTCATGATTTAAGTCATGATTCAATTCATGATTCATGATTCAATTCATGATTCATGATTCAGTTCATGATTCATGATTCAATTCATGATTCATGATTCATGATTCAATTCATGATTCATGATTAAATTCATGATTCATGATTCAATTTATGATTCAATTCATGATTCATGATTCAAATCATAATTCATGATTTATGATTCAATTCATGATTCATGATTCAATTCATGATTCATGATTCAATTCATGATTCATGATTCATGATTCATGATTCAATTCATGATTCATGATTCAATTCATGATTCATGATTCATGATTTATGATTCATGATTCATGATTTATGATTCATGATTCATGATTCATGAATCATGATTCAATTCATGATTCAATTCATGATTCAATTCATGATTCATGATTCATGATTCATGATTCAATTCATGATTCATGATTCATGATTCATGATTTATGATTCATGATTCATGATTTATGATTCATGATTCAATTCATGATTCATGATTCAATTCATGATTCTTGATTCAATTCATGACTCATGATTCAATTCATGATTCATGATTCAATTCATGATTCTTGATTCAATTCATGACTCATGATTCAATTCATTAATTCATTTCTTGATTCATGATTTATGATTCAATTCATGATTTATGATTCGATTCATGATTCATGATTCGTGAATCATGATTCGATTCATGATTCATGAATCATGATTCATGATTTATGATTTATGAATCATGATTCATGATTCATGAATCATGATTTGATTCATGATTCATGATTCATGAATCAGGATTCGATTCATGATTCATGATTCATGATTCAATTCATGATTTGATTCATGATTCATGATTCATGATTCAATTCATGACTCATGATTCAATTCATGATTCATGATTCAATTCATGATTAATGATTTAATTCATGATTCATTTAATGATTCATGATTTATGATTCAATTCATGATTTATGATTCGATTCATGATTCATGATTCATGAATCATGATTCGATTCATGATTCATGATTCATGAATCATGATTCAATTCTTGATTCATGATTCATAAATCATGATTCAATTCATGATTTTCATGAATTATGATTCGATTCATGATTCTTGATTCATGATTCAAATAATGATTTAATTCATGAATCATGATTTATTTCATGATTCATGATTCATTTCATGATTCAAATAATGATTTAATTCATGAATCATGATTTATTTCATGATTCATGATTCCATTCATAATTCATGATTCAATTCATGATTCATGATTCAATTCATGATTCGTGAATCATGATTCAATTCATGATTCAATTCATGATTCATGATTCAATTCATGATTCATGATTCAATTCATGATTCATGATTTAATTCATGATTCAATTCATGATTCATGATTCAATTCATGATTCATGATTCAGTTCATGATTCATGATTCAATTCATGATTCATGATTCAATTCATGATTCATGATTCAATTCATGATTCATGATTCATGATTCAATTCATGATTCATGATTCAATATATGATTCAATTCATGATTAATGATTCAAATCATAATTCATGATTCATGATTTAATTCATGATTCATGATTAATGATTCAAATCATAATTCATGATTCATGATTTAATTCATGATTCATGATTCATGATTCAATTCATGATTCATGATTCAATTCATGATTCATGATTCAAGATTTAATTCATAATTCATGATTCAATATATGAATCAATTCATGATTAATGATTCAAATCATAATTCATGATTCATGATTCAATTCATGATTCATGATTCATGATTCAATTCATGATTCATGATTCAATTCATGAGTCATGATTCAATTTATGACTCATGATTCAATTCATGATTCATTTCATGATTCATGATTTATGATACAATTCATGATTTATGATTCAATTCATGATTCATGATTCATGAATCATGATTTGATTCATGATTCATGATTCATGAATCATGAATCATGATTCATGATTTATAATTTATGAATCTTGATTCAATTCATGATTCATGATTCATGATTCAATTCATGATTCATTATTCAATTCATGACTCATGATTCAATTCATGATTCATGATTCAATTCATAATTAATGATTTAATTCATAATTCATTTAATGATTCATGATTTATGATTCAATTCATGATTTATGATTCAATTCATGATTTATGATTCGATTCATGATTCATGATTCATGAATCATGATTCGATTCATGATTCATGATTCATGAATCATGATTCAATTCTTGATTCATGATTCATAAATCATGATTCGATTCATGATTCATGATTCATGAATCATGATTCAATTCTTGATTCATGATTCATAAATCATGATTCATAAATCATGATTCAATTCATGATTTTCATGAATCATGATTCGATTCATGATTCATGATTCATGATTCATTTCATGATTCATGATTCATGATTCAATTCATGATTCATGATTCATGATTCAATTCATGATTCATGATTCAATTCATGAGTCATGATTCAATTTATGACTCATGATTCAATTCATGATTCATTTCATGATTCATGATTTATGATACAATTCATGATTTATGATTCAATTCATGATTCATGATTCATGAATCATGATTTGATTCATGATTCATGATTCATGAATCATGAATCATGATTCATGATTTATAATTTATGAATCTTGATTCAATTCATGATTCATGATTCATGATTCAATTCATGATTCATTATTCAATTCATGACTCATGATTCAATTCATGATTCATGATTCAATTCATAATTAATGATTTAATTCATAATTCATTTAATGATTCATGATTTATGATTCAATTCATGATTTATGATTCAATTCATGATTTATGATTCGATTCATGATTCATGATTCATGAATCATGATTCGATTCATGATTCATGATTCATGAATCATGATTCAATTCTTGATTCATGATTCATAAATCATGATTCGATTCATGATTCATGATTCATGAATCATGATTCAATTCTTGATTCATGATTCATAAATCATGATTCATAAATCATGATTCAATTCATGATTTTCATGAATCATGATTCGATTCATGATTCATGATTCATGATTCATTTCATGATTCATGATTCATGATTCAATTCATGATTCATGATTCATGATTTAATTCATGATTCAATTCATGATTCATGATTCAATTCATAATTCATGATTCAATTCATGATTCATGATTCAATTCATGATTCGTGAATCATGATTCAATTCATGATTCAATTCATGATTCATGATTCAATTCATAATTCATGATTCACTTCATGATTCATGATTCAATTCATGATTCTTGATTCAATTCATGACTCATGATTCAATTCATTAATTCATTTCTTGATTCATGATTTATGATTCAATTCATGATTTATGATTCGATTCATGATTCATGATTCGTGAATCATGATTCGATTCATGATTCATGATTCATGAATCATGATTCATGATTTATGATTTATGAATCATGATTCATGATTCATGAATCATGATTTGATTCATGATTCATGATTCATGAATCATGATTCGATTCATGATTCATGATTCATGATTCAATTCATGATTTGATTCATGATTCATGATTCATGATTCAATTCATGACTCATGATTCAATTCATGATTCATGATTCAATTCATGATTAATGATTTAATTCATGATTCATTTAATGATTCATGATTTATGATTCAATTCATGATTTATGATTCGATTCATGATTCATGATTCATGAATCATGATTCGATTCATGATTCATGATTCAATATATGATTCAATTCATGATTAATGATTCAAATCATAATTCATGATTCATGATTTAATTCATGATTCATGATTCATGATTCAATTCATGATTCATGATTCAATTCATGATTCATGATTCAAGATTTAATTCATAATTCATGATTCAATATATGAATCAATTCATGATTAATGATTTATGATTCGATTCATGATTCATGATTCATGAATCATGATTCGATTCATGATTCATGATTCATGAATCATGATTCAATTCTTGATTCATGATTCATAAATCATGATTCAATTCATGATTTTCATGAATTATGATTCGATTCATGATTCATGATTCATGATTCAAATAATGATTTAATTCATGAATCATGATTTATTTCATGATTCATGATTCATTTCATGATTCAAATAATGATTTAATTCATGAATCATGATTTATTTCATGATTCATGATTCCATTCATAATTCATGATTCAATTCATGATTCATGATTCAATTCATGATTCGTGAATCATGATTCAATTCATGATTCAATTCATGATTCATGATTCAATTCATGATTCATGATTCAATTCATGATTCATGATTTAATTCATGATTCAATTCATGATTCATGATTCAATTCATGATTCATGATTCAGTTCATGATTCATGATTCAATTCATGATTCATGATTCATGATTCAATTCATGATTCATGATTAAATTCATGATTCATGATTCATGATTCAATTCATGATTCATGATTCAATATATGATTCAATTCATGATTAATGATTCAAATCATAATTCATGATTCATGATTTAATTCATGATTCATGATTCATGATTCAATTCATGATTCATGATTCAATTCATGATTCATGATTCAAGATTTAATTCATAATTCATGATTCAATATATGAATCAATTCATGATTAATGATTCAAATCATAATTCATGATTCATGATTCAATTCATGATTCATGATTCATGATTCAATTCATGATTCATGATTCAATTCATGAGTCATGATTCAATTTATGACTCATGATTCAATTCATGATTCATTTCATGATTCATGATTTATGATACAATTCATGATTTATGATTCAATTCATGATTCATGATTCATGAATCATGATTTGATTCATGATTCATGATTCATGAATCATGAATCATGATTCATGATTTATAATTTATGAATCTTGATTCAATTCATGATTCATGATTCAATTCATGATTCATTATTCAATTCATGATTCATGATTCATGATTCATGATTCATGATTTATGATTCATGATTCATGATTTATGATTCATGATTCAATTCATGATTCATGATTCAATTCATGATTCTTGATTCAATTCATGACTCATGATTCAATTCATGATTCATGATTCAATTCATGATTCTTGATTCAATTCATGACTCATGATTCAATTCATTAATTCATTTCTTGATTCATGATTTATGATTCAATTCATGATTTATGATTCGATTCATGATTCATGATTCGTGAATCATGATTCGATTCATGATTCATGATTCATGAATCATGATTCATGATTTATGATTTATGAATCATGATTCATGATTCATGAATCATGATTTGATTCATGATTCATGATTCATGAATCATGATTCGATTCATGATTCATGATTCATGATTCAATTCATGATTTGATTCATGATTCATGATTCATGATTCAATTCATGACTCATGATTCAATTCATGATTCATGATTCAATTCATGATTAATGATTTAATTCATGATTCATTTAATGATTCATGATTTATGATTCAATTCATGATTTATGATTCAATTCATGATTTGATTCATGATTCATGATTCATGATTCAATTCATGACTCATGATTCAATTCATGATTCATGATTCAATTCATGATTAATGATTTAATTCATGATTCATTTAATGATTCATGATTTATGATTCAATTCATGATTTATGATTCGATTCATGATTCATGATTTATGAATCATGATTCGATTCATGATTCATGATTCATGAATCATGATTCAATTCTTGATTCATGATTCATAAATCATGATTCAATTCATGATTTTCATGAATTATGATTCGATTCATGATACATGATTCATGATTCAAATAATGATTTAATTCATGAATCATGATTTATTTCATGATTCATGATTCATTTCATGATTCAAATAATGATTTAATTCATGAATCATGATTTATTTCATGATTCATGATTCCATTCATAATTCATGATTCAATTCATGATTCATGATTCAATTCATGATTCGTGAATCATGATTCAATTCATGATTCAATTCATGATTCATGATTCAATTCATGATTCATGATTCAATTCATGATTCATGATTCAGTTCATGATTCATGATTCAATTCATGATTCATGATTCAATTCATGATTCATGATTCATGATTCAATTCATGATTCATGATTAAATTCATGATTCATGATTCATGATTCAATTCATGATTCATGATTCAATATATGATTCAATTCATGATTAATGATTCAAATCATAATTCATGATTCATGATTTAATTCATGATTCATGATTCATGATTCAATTCATGATTCATGATTCAATTCATGATTCATGATTCAAGATTTAATTCATAATTCATGATTCAATATATGAATCAATTCATGATTAATGATTCAAATCATAATTCATGATTCATGATTCAATTCATGATTCATGATTCATGATTCAATTCATGATTCATGATTCAATTCATGAGTCATAATTCAATTTATGACTCATGATTACAATTCATGATTCATTTCATGATTCATGATTTATGATACAATTCATGATTTATGATTCAATTCATGATTCATGATTCATGATTTATAATTTATGAATCTTGATTCAATTCATGATTCATGATTCATGATTCAATTCATGATTCATTATTCAATTCATGACTCATGATTCAATTCATGATTCATGATTCAATTCATAATTAATGATTTAATTCATAATTCATTTAATGATTCATGATTTATGATTCAATTCATGATTTATGATTCAATTCATGATTTATGATTCGATTAATGATTCATGATTCATGAATCATGATTCGATTCATGATTCATGATTCATGAATCATGATTCAATTCTTGATTCATGATTCATAAATCATGATTCATAAATCATGATTCAATTCATGATTTTCATGAATCATGATTCGATTCATGATTCATGATTCATGATTCATTTCATGATTCATGATTCATGATTCAATTCATGATTCATGATTCATGATTTAATTCATGATTCAATTCATAATTCATGATTCAATTCATGATTCATGATTCAATTCATGATTCGTGAATCATGATTCAATTCATGATTCAATTCATGATTCAATTCATGATTCATGATTCAATTCATAATTCATGATTCACTTCATGATTCATGATTCAATTCATGATTCGTGAATCATGATTCAATTCATGATTCAATTCATGATTCATGATTCATGATTCAATTCATGATTCATGATTCAATTCATGATTCAATTCATGAGTCATGATTCAATTCATGATTCATGATTTAATTCATGATTCAATTCATGATTCATGATTCAATTCATGATTCATGATACATGATTCAATTCATGATTCATTTCATTAATCATGATTCATGATTCAATTCATGATTCATGATTAAATTCATGATTCATGATTCAATTCATGATTCAATTCATGATTCATGATTCATGATTCAATTCATGATTCATGATTCAATTCATGATTCAATTCATGATTCATGATTCAATTCATGATTCATGATTCAATTCATGATTCATGATTTAATTCATGATTCAATTCATGATTCATGATACATGATTCAATTCATGATTCATTTCATTAATCATGATTCATGATTTATGATTCAATTCATGATTCATGATTCAATTTATGATTCATGATTCAATTCATGATTCAATTCATGATTCATGATTCAATTCATGATTCATCATTCATGATTCAATTCATGATTCATGATTCAATTCATGATTCATGATTCATGATTCAATTTATGATTCAATTCATGATTCATGATTCAAATCATAATTCATGATTCATGATTCAATTCATGATTCATGATTCAATTCATGATTCATGATTCAATTCATGATTCATGATTCATGATTCAATTCATGATTCATGATTCAATTCATGATTCATGATTCATGATTTATGATTCATGATTCAATTCATGATTCATGATTCAATTCATGATTCATGATTCATGATTCAATTCATGATTCAATATATGATTCAATTCATGAATAATGATTCAAATCATAATTCATGATTCATGATTCAATTCATGATTCATGATTCAATTCATGATTCTTGATTCAATTCATGACTCATGATTCAATTCATGATTCATGATTCAATTCATGATTCTTGATTCAATTCATGACTCATGATTCAATTCATGATTCATTTCATGATTCATGATTTATGATTCAATTCATGATTTATGAATCGATTCATGATTCATGATTCATGAATCATGATTCATGATTTATGATTTATGAATCATGATTCATGATTCATGAATCATGATTTGATTCATGATTCATGATTTATGAATCATGATTCGATTCATGATTCATGATTTATGATTCAATTCATGATTTATGAATCGATTCATGATTCATGATTCATGAATCATGATTCATGATTTATGATATATGAATCATGATTCATGATTCATGAATCATGATTCGATTCATGATTCATGATTTATGATTCAAATAATGATTTAATTCATGAATCATGATTTATTTCATGATTCATGATTCATTTCATGATTCATGATTCATGATTCAATTCATGATTCATGATTTATGATTTAATTCATGATTCGATTCATGATTCATGATTCCATTCATAATTCATGATTCAATTCATGATTCATGATTCAATTCATGATCGTGAATCATGATTCAATTCATGATTCAATTCATGATTCATGATTCAATTCATGATTCATGATTCAATTCATAATTCGTGATTTAATTCATGATTCAATTCTTGATTCATGATTCAATTCATGATTCATGATTCATGATTCAGTTAATGATTCATGATTCAATTCATGATTCATGATTCAATTCATGATTCATGATTCATGATTCAATTCATGATTCATGATTAAATTCATGATTCATGATTCATGATTCAATTCATGATTCATGATTCAATATATGATTCAATTCATGATTAATGATTCAAATCATAATTCATGATTCATGATTTAATTCATGATTCATGGTTCATGATTCAATTCATGATTCATGATTTAATTCATGATTCATGATTCATGATTCAATTCATAATTCATGATTTAATATATGAATCAATTCATGATTAATGATTCAAATCATAATTCATGATTCATGATTCAATTCATGATTCATGATTCATGATTCAATTCATGATTCATGATTTAATTCATGAGTCATGATTCAATTTATGACTCATTATTCAATTCATGATTCATTTCATGATTCATAATTTATGATACAATTCATGATTTATGATTCAATTCATGATTCATGACTCATGAATCATGATTTGATTCATGATTCATGATTCATGAATCATGATTCATGATTTATAATTTATGAATCATGATTCATGATTCATGAATCATGATTTGATTCATGATCCATGATTCATGAATCATGATTCATGATTTATAATTTATGAATCATGATTCAATTCATGATTCATGATTTGATTCATGATTCATGATTCAATTCATAATTAATGATTTAATTCTTAATTCATTTAATGATTCATGATTCATGATTCAATTCATGATTCATTATTCAATTCATGACTCATGATTCAATTCATGATTCATGATTCAATTCATAATTAATGATTTAATTCATAATTCATTTAATGATTCATGATTTATGATTCAATTCATGATTTATGATTCAATTCATGATTTATGATTCGATTCATGATTCATGATTCATGAATTATGATTCAATTCTTGATTCATGATTCATAAATCATGATTCATAAATCATGATTCAATTCATGATTTTCATGAATCATGATTCGATTCATGATTCATGATTCATGATTCAATTCATGATTCAAGATTCAATTCATAATTCATGATTCAATTCATGATTCATGATTCAATTCTTGATTCGTGAATCATGATTCAATTCATGATTCAATTCATGATTCAATTCATGATTCATGATTCAATTCATAATTCATGATTTAATTCATGATTCATGATTCAATTCATGATTCGTGAATCATGATTCAATTCATGATTCAATTCATGATTCATGATTCATGATTCAATTCATGATTCATGATTCAATTCATGATTCAATTCATGATTCATGATTCAATTCATGATTCATGATTCAATTCATGATTCAATTCATGATTCATGATTCAATTCATGATTCATGATACATGATTCAATTCATGATTCATTTCATTAATCATGATTCATGATTCATGATTCAATTCATGATTAAATTCATGATTCATGATTCAATTCATAATTCATGATTAAATTCATGATTCATGATTTAATTCATGATTCCTGATTCAATTCATAATTCATTTAATGATTCATGATTTATAATTCAATTCATGATTTATGATTCGATTCACGATTTTTGATTCACGAATCATGATTCGATTCATGATTCATGATTCATGAATCGTGATTCGGTTCATGAATCATGATTCGATTAATGATTCATGATTTATGAATCATGATTCGATTCATGAATCATGATTCGATTCATGATTCATGAATCATGATTCGATTCATGATTCATGATTCATGAATCATGATTCGATTCATGAATCATGATTCGATTCATGATTCATGATTCATGAATCATGATTCATGAATCATGATTCGATTCATGATTCGATTCATGAATCATGATTCATGAATCATGATTCAATTCATGATTCAAGATTCATGATTCGATTCATGATTCATATTTCATGATTCAATTCATGATTCATGATTTGATTCATGATTCATGATTCATTATTCATGATTCAATTCATGGTTCATGATTCATGAGTCATGATTCAATTCATGAATCATGATTCGATTCATGAATCATGATTCGATTCATGATTCATGAATCATGATTCATGATTTATGATTCATAAATCATGATTCAATTCATGATTCATGAATCATGATTCGATTCATGATTCATGATTCATGATTCATGATTCAAATCATGATTTAATTCATGAATCATGATTTATTTCATGATTCATGATTCATTTCATGATTCATGATTTATGATTCAATTCATGATTCATGATTCATGATTCAATTCATCATTCAATTTATGATTCATTATTCAATTCATAATTCATGATTTAATTCATGATTCAATTCATGATTCGTGATTTAGGAATCAATTCATGATTCAATTCATGATTCATGATTCAATTCATGATTCATGATTCATGATTTAATTCATGATTCCTGATTCCTGATTCAATTCAAGATTCATGATTTAATTCATGATTCAATTCATGATTCATGATTCAGTTCATGATTCATGAATCATGATTCGATTCATGATTCATGAATCATGATTCAATTCATGATTCATGATTCATGATACATGATTCAATTCATGATACATGATTCAATTCATGATTCATTTCATGATTCATGATTCAATTCATGATTCATGATTAAATTCATGATTCATGATTCATGATACATGATTCAATTCATGATTCATTTAGTGATTCATGATTTATGATTCAATTAATGATTTATGATTCAATTCATGATTCATGATTCATGAATCATGATTCGATTCATGATTCATAATTCATGAATCGTGATTCGATTCATGAACCATGATTCGATTCATGAACCATGATTCGATTCATGATTCATGATTCATGAATCATGATTAGATTCATGAATCATGATTCGATTCATGATTCATGAATCATGATTAGATTCATGAATCATGATTCGATTCATGAATTATGATTCGATTCATGATTCATGATTTATGAATCATGATTCGATTCATGATTCATGATTCGATTCATGATTCGATTCATGAATCATGATTCGATTCATGAATCATAATTAGATTCATGAATCATGATTCATGAATCATAATTAGATTCATGAATCATGATTCATGAATCATGATTCAATTCATGATTCATGATTCGATTCATGATTCGAATCATGAATCATAATTCATGAATCATGATTCGATTCATGATTCATGATTCATGAATCATGATTCAATTCATGATTCAAGATTCATGATTCGATTCATGATTCATGATTTATGATTCAATTCATGATTCATGATTTGATTCATGATTCATGATTCATTATTCATGATTCAAAATATGGTTCATGATTCATGAGTCATGATTCAATTCATGAATCATGATTCGATTCATGATTCATTATTCATGAATCATGTTTCAATTCATGAATTATGATTCGATTCATGATTCATGATTCATGATTTATGATTCATGATTCAATTCATGATTCATGATTCAATTCATGATTCATTTCATGATTCATGATTCATGATTCAATTCATGATTCATCATACATGATTCAATTCATGATTCATTTCATGATTCATGACTCATGATTCATGATTCAATTCATGATTCATGATTCAATTCATGATTCATTTAATGATTCATGATTTATGATTCAATTCATGATTTATGATTCGATTCATGATTCATGATTCATGAATCATGATTCGATTCATGATTCATGATTTATGAATCATGATACGATTCATGATTCATAAATCATGATTCAATTCATGATTCATGATTCATGATTCAATTCATGATTCAATTCATGATTCATGATTCAATTCATGATTCATGATTCATGATTCAATTCATGATTTATGATTCAATTCATGATTCTTGATTCAATTCATGACTCATGATTCAATTCATGATTCATGATTCAATTCATGATTCTTGATTCAATTCATGACTCATGATTCAATTCATGATTCATTTCATGATTCATGATTTATGATTCAATTCATAATTTTTGAATCGATTCATGATTCATGATTCATGAATCATGATTCATGATTTATGATTTATGAATCATGATTCATGATTCATGAATCATGATTTGATTCATGATTCATGATTCATGATTCATGAATCATGATTTGATTCATGATTCATGATTTATGAATCATGATTCGATTCATGATTCATGATTCAATTCATGATTTGATTCATGATTCATGATTCAATTCATGACTCATGATTCAATTCATGATTCATGATTCAATTCATGATTAATGATTTAATTCATGATTCATTTAATGATTCATGATTTATGATTCAATTCATGATTTATGATTCGATTCATGATTCATGATTCATGAATCATGATTCGATTCATGATTCATGATTCATGATTCATGATTCAAATAATGATTTAATTCATGAATCATGATTTATTTCATGATTCATGATTCATTTCATGATTCATGATTCATGATTCAATTCATGATTCATGATTCATGATTTAATTCATGATTCGATTCACGATTCATGATTCCATTCATAATTCATGATTCAATTCATGATTCATGATTCAATTCATGATTCGTGAATCATGATGCAATTCATGATTCAATTCATGATTCATGATTCAATTCATGATTCATGATTCAATTCATGATTCATGATTCAATTCAGGATTCATGATTCATGATTCAGTTCATGAATCATGATTCGATTCATGAATCATGATTCAATTAATGATTTATGATTCAATTCATGATTCATGATTCATGAATCATGATTCGATTCATGATTCATAATTCATGAATCATGATTAGATTCATGAATCATGATTCGATTCATGATTCATAATTCATGAATCATGATTCAAATCATGATTTAATTCATGAATCATGATTTATTTCATGATTCATGATTCATTTCATGATTCATGATTTATGATTCAATTCATGATTCATGATTCATGATTCAATTCATCATTCAATTTATGATTCATTATTCAATTCATAATTCATGATTTAATTCATGATTCATGATTCAATTCATGATTCGTGATTTAGGAATCAATTCATGATTCAATTCATGATTCATGATTCAATTCATGATTCATGATTCATGATTTAATTCATGATTCCTGATTCCTGATTCAATTCAAGATTCATGATTTAATTCATGATTCAATTCATGATTCATGATTCAGTTCATGATTCATGAATCATGATTCGATTCATGATTCATGAATCATGATTCAATTCATGATTCATGATTCATGATACATGATTCAATTCATGATTCATTTCATGATTCATGATTCAATTCATGATTCATGATTAAATTCATGATTCATGATTTAATTCATGATTCATGATTCAATTCATAATTCATTTAGTGATTCATGATTTATGATTCAATTAATGATTTATGATTCAATTCATGATTCATGATTCATGAATCATGATTCGATTCATGATTCATAATTCATGAATCATGATTAGATTCATGAATCATGATTCGATTCATGATTCATGATTCATGATTCAATTCATGATTTAATTCATGATTCATGATTCAATTCATAATTCATTTAGTGATTCATGATTTATGATTCAATTAATGATTTATGATTCAATTCATGATTCATGATTCATGAATCATGATTCGATTCATGATTCATAATTTATGAATCATGATTAGATTCATGAATCATGATTCGATTCATGATTCATGATTCATGATTCAATTCATGATTCAATTCATGATTCATTTCATGATTCATGATTCAATTCATGATTCATGATTAAATTCATGATTCATGATTTAATTCATGATTCATGATTCAATTCATAATTCATTTAGTGATTCATGATTTATGATTCAATTAATGATTTATGATACAATTCATGATTCGATTCATGAACCATGATTCGTTTCATGATTCATGATTCATGAATCATGATTAGATTCATGAATCATGATTCGATTCATGATTCATGATTCATGATTCAATTCATGATTCAATTCATGATTCATGATTCAATTCATGATTCATGATTCAATTCATGATTCATGATTCATGATTCAATTCATGATTTATGATTCAATTCATGATTCTTGATTCAATTCATGACTCATGATTCAATTCATGATTCATGATTCAATTCATGATTCTTGATTAAATTCATGACTCATGATTCAATTCATGATTCATTTCATGATTCATGATTTATGATTCAATTCATAATTTATGAATCGATTCATGATTCATGATTCATGAATCATGATTCATGATTTATGATTTATGAATCATGATTCATGATTCATGAATCATGATTTGATTCATGATTCATGATTTATGAATCATGATTCATGATTTATGAATCATGATTCGATTCATGATTCATGATTCATGATTCAATTCATGATTTGATTCATGATTCATGATTCAATTCATGACTCATGATTCAATTCATGATTCATGATTCAATTCATGATTAATGATTTAATTCATGATTCATTTAATGATTCATGATTTATGATTCAATTCATGATTTATGATTCGATTCATGATTCATGATTCATGAATCATGATTCGATTCATGATTCATGATTCATGAATCATGATTCAATTCTTGATTCATGATTCATAAATCATGATTCAATTCATGATTTTCATGAATTATGATTCGATTCATGATTCATGATTCATGATTCAAATAATGATTTAATTCATGAATCATGATTTATTTCATGATTCATGATTCATTTCATGATTCATGATTCATGATTCAATTCATGATTCATGATTCATGATTTAATTCATGATTCGATTCACTATTCATGATTCCATTCATAATTCATGATTCAATTCATGATTCATGATTCAATTCATGATTCGTGAATCATGATTCAATTCATGATTCAATTCATGATTCATGATTCAATTCATGATTCATGATTCAATTCATGATTCATGATTTAATTCATGATTCAATTCTTGATTCATGATTCAATTCATGATTCATGATTCATGATTCAGTTCATGAATCATGATTCGATTCATGAATCATGATTCGATTCATGATTCATGAATCATGATTCAAATCATGATTTAATTCATGAATCATGATTTATTTCATGATTCATGATTCATTTCATGATTCATGATTTATGATTCAATTCATGATTCATGATTCATGATTCAATTCATCATTCAATTTATGATTCATTATTCAATTCATAATTCATGATTTAATTCATGATTCATGATTCAATTCATGATTCGTGATTTAGGAATCAATTCATGATTCAATTCATGATTCATGATTCAATTCATGATTCATGATTCATGATTTAATTCATGATTCCTGATTCAATTCAAGATTCATGATTTAATTCATGATTCAATTCATGATTCATGATTCAGTTCATGATTCATGAATCATGATTCGATTCATGATTCATGAATCATGATTCAATTCATGATTCATGATTCATGATACATGATTCAATTCATGATTCATTTCATGATTCATGATTCAATTCATGATTCATGATTAAATTCATGATTCATGATTTAATTCATGATTCATGATTCAATTCATAATTCATTTAGTGATTCATGATTTATGATTCAATTAATGATTTATTATTCAATTCATGATTCATGATTCATGAATCATGATTCGATTAATGATTCATAATTCATGAATCGTGATTCGATTCATGAACCATGATTCGATTCATGATTCTTGATTCAATTCATGACTCATGATTCAATTCATGATTCATTTCATGATTCATGATTTATGATTCAATTCATAATTTATGAATAGATTCATGATTCATGACTCATGAATCATGATTCATGATTTATGATTTATGAATCATGATTCATGATTAATGAATCATGATTTGATTCATGATTCATGATTTATGAATCATGATTCGATTCATGATTCATGATTCAATTCATGATTTGATTCATGATTCATGATTCAATTCATGACTCATGATTCAATTCATGATTCATGATTCAATTCATGATTAATGATTTAATTCATGATTCATTTAATGATTCATGATTTATGATTCAATTCATGATTTATGATTCGATTCATGATTCATGATTCATGAATCATGATTCGATTCATGATTCATGAATCATGATTCAATTCTTGATTTATGATTCATAAATCATGATTCAATTCATGATTTTCATGAATTATGATTCGATTCATGATTCATGATTCATGATTCAAATAATGATTTAATTCATGAATCATGATTTATTTCATGATTCATGATTCATTTCATGATTCATGATTCATGATTCAATTCATGATTCATGATTTAATTCATGATTCGATTCACGATTCATGATTCAATTCATAATTCATGATTCAATTCATGATGCATGATTCAATTCATGATTCGTGAATCATGATTCAATTCATGATTCAATTCATGATTCATGATTCAATTCATGATTCATGATTCAATTCATGATTCATTATTTAATTCATGATTCAATTCTTGATTCATGATTCAATTCATGATTCATGATTCATGATTCAGTTCATGATTCATGATTCAATTCATGATTCATGATTAATGACTCAATTCATGATTCATGATTAAATTCATGATTCATGATTCATGATTCATGATTCAATATATGATTCAATTCATGATTAATAATTCAAATCATAATTCATGATTCATGATTTAATTCATGATTCATGGTTCATGATTCAATTAATGATTCATGATTCAATTCATGATTCATGATTCATGATTTAATTCATAATTCATGATTCAATATATGAATCAATTCATGATTAATGATTCAAATCATAATTCATGATTCATGATTCAATTCATGATTCATGATTCATGATTCAATTCATGATTCATGATTCAATTCATGAGTCATGATTCAATTTTTGACTCATGATTCAATTCATGATTCATTTCATGATTCATGATTTATGATACAATTCATGATTTATGATTCAATTCATGATTCATGATTCATGATTTGATTCATGATTCATGATTCATGAATCATGATTCATGATTTATAATTTATGAATCATGATTCAATTCATGATTCATGATTTAATTCATGATTCATGATTCATGATTCAATTCATGATTCATTATTCAATTCATGACTCATGATTCAATTCATGATTCATGATTCAATTCATAATTAATGATTTAATTCATAATTCATTTAATGATTCATGATTTATGATTCAATTCATGATTTATGATTCAATTCATGATTTATGATTCGATTCATGATTCATGAATCATGATTCGATTCATGATTCATGATTCATGAATAATGATTCAATTCTTGATTCATGATTCATAAATCATGATTCATAAATCATGATTCAATTCATGATTTTCATGAATCATGATTCGATTCAAAATTCATGATTCATGATTCATTTCATGATTCATGATTCATGATTCAATTCATGATTCATGATTCATGATTTAATTCATGATTCAATTCATGATTCAAGATTCAATTCATAATTCATGATTCAATTCATGATTCATGATTCAATTCTTGATTCGTGAATCATGATTCAATTCATGATTCAATTCATGATTCAATTCATGATTCATGATTCAATTCATAATTCATGATTCAATTCATGATTCATGATTCAATTCATGATTCATTATTCAATTCATGACTCATGATTCAATTCATGATTCATGATTCAATTCATAATTAATGATTTAATTCATAATTCATTTAATGATTCATGATTTATGATTCAATTCATGATTTATGATTCAATTCATGATTTATGATTCGATTCATGATTCATGAATCATGATTCGATTCATGATTCATGATTCATGAATAATGATTCAATTCTTGATTCATGATTCATAAATCATGATTCATAAATCATGATTCAATTCATGATTTTCATGAATCATGATTCGATTCAAAATTCATGATTCATGATTCATTTCATGATTCATGATTCATGATTCAATTCATGATTCATGATTCATGATTTAATTCATGATTCAATTCATGATTCAAGATTCAATTCATAATTCATGATTCAATTCATGATTCATGATTCAATTCTTGATTCGTGAATCATGATTCAATTCATGATTCAATTCATGATTCAATTCATGATTCATGATTCAATTCATAATTCATGATTCAATTCATGATTCATGATTCAATTCATGATTCGTGAATCATGATTCAATTCATGATTCAATTCATGATTCATGATTCATGATTCAATTCATGATTCAATTCATGATTCATGATTCAATTCATGATTCATGATTTAATTCATGATTCAATTCATGATTCATGATTCAATTCATGATTCATGATACATGATTCAATTCATGATTCATTTCATTAATCATGATTCATGATTCATGATTCAATTCATGATTCATGATTAAATTCATGATTCATGAATCAATTCATAATTAATGATTAAATTCATGATTCATGATTTAATTCATGATTCATGATTCAATTCATGATTCAAGATTCATGATTCGATTCATGATTCATATTTCATGATTCAATTCATGATTCATGATTTGATTCATGATTCATGATTCATTATTCATGATTCAATTCATGGTTCATGATTCATGAGTCATGATTCAATTCATGAATCATGATTCGATTCATGAATCATGATTCGATTCATGATTCATGAATCATGATTCATGATTTATGATTCATAAATCATGATTCAATTCATGATTCATGAATCATGATTCGATTCATGATTCATGATTCTTGATTCAAATCATGATTTAATTCATGAATCATGATTTATTTCATGATTCATTTCATGATTCATGATTTATGATTCAATTCATGATTCATGATTCATGATTCAATTCATCATTCAATTTATGATTCATTATTCAATTCATAATTCATGATTTAATTCATGATTCATGATTCAATTCATGATTCGTGATTTAGGAATCAATTCATGATTCAATTCATGATTCATGATTCAATTCATGATTCATGATTTAATTCATGATTCCTGATTCCTGATTCAATTCATGATTCATGATTTAATTCATGATTCAATTTATAATTCATGATTCAGTTCATGATTCATGAATCATGATTCGATTCATGATTCATGAATCATGATTCAATTCATGATTCATGATTCATGATACATGATTCAATTCATGATTCATTTCATGATTCATGATTCAATTCATGATTCATGATTAAATTCATGATTCATGATTTAATTCATGATTCATGATTCAATTCATAATTCATTTAATGAATCATGATTTATGATTCAATTAATGATTTATAATTCAATTCATGATTCATGATTCATGAATCATGATTCGATTCATGATTCATAATTCATGAATCGTGATTCGATTCATGAACCATGATTCGATTCATGAACCATGATTCGATTCATGATTCATGATTCATGAATCATGATTCGATTCATGATTCATGATTCGATTCATGATTCGATTAATGAATCATGATTAGATTCATGAATCATGATTCGATTCATGAATCATAATTAGATTCATGAATCATGATTCATGAATCATGATTCGATTCATGATTCATGATTCGATTCATGATTCGAATCATGAATCATAATTCATGAATCATAATTCGATTCATGATTCATGATTCATGAATCATGATTCAATTCATGATTCAAGATTCATGATTCAATTCATGATTCATGATTTGATTCATGATTCATTATTCATTATTCATGATTCAAATCATGGTTCATGATTCATGAGTCATGATTCAATTCATGAATCATGATTCGATTCATGATTCATTATTCATGAATCATGTTTCAATTCATGAATTATGATTCGATTCATGATTCATGATTCATGATTTATGATTCATGATTCAATTCATGATTCATGATTCAATTCATGATTCATTTCATGATTCATGATTCATGATTCAATTCATGATTCATCATACATGATTCAATTCATGATTCATTTCATGATTCATGACTCATGATTCATGATTCAATTCATGATTCATGATTCAATTCATGATTCATTTAATGATTCATGATTTATGATTCAATTCATGATTTATGATTCGATTCATGATTCATGATTCATGAATCATGATTCGATTCATGATTCATGATTTATGAATCATGATACGATTCATGATTCATAAATCATGATTCAATTCATGATTCATGATTCATGATTCAATTCATGATTCAATTCATGATTCATGATTCAATTCATGATTCATGATTCAATTCATGATTCATGATTCATGATTCAATTCATGATTCAATTCATGATTCATGATTCAATTCATGATTCATGATTCATGATTCAATTCATGATTCAATTCATGATTCATGATTCAATTCATGATTCAATTCATGATTCATGATTCAATATATGATTCAATTCATGATTCATGATTCAAATCATAATTCATGATTCATGATTCAATTCATGATTCATGATTCAATTCATGATTCATGATTCAATTCATGATTCATGATTATGATACATGATTATGATACATGATTAAATTTATGATTCATGATTCAATTCATGATTCATGATTCAATTCATGATTCATGATTCATTATTCGATTCATGATTCATGATTCATGATTCAATTCATGATTCCTGATTCATGATTCATGATTCAATTCATGACTCATGATTCAATTCATGATTCATGATTCAAATCATAATTCATTTAATGATTCATGATTTATGATTCAATTCATGATTTATGATTCAATTCATGATTCATGATTCATGAATCATGATTCGATTCATGATTCATAATTCATGAATCGTGATTCGATTCATGAACCATGATTCGATTCATGATTCATGATTCATGAATCATGATTAGATTCATGAATCATGATTCGATTCATGAATCATGATTCGATTCATGATTCGATTCATGAATCATGATTAGATTCATGAATCATGATTCGATTCATGATTCATGATTCGATTCATGATTCGATTCATGAATCATGATTAGATTCATGAATCATGATTCGATTCATGAATCATGATTCGATTCATGATTCATGATTCATGAATCATGATTCGATTCATGATTCATGATTCGATTCATGATTCGATTCATGAATCATGATTAGATTCATGAATCATGATTCGATTCATGAATCATGATTCGATTCATGATACTTGATTCATGATTCATGATTCAATTCATGATTCATGATTTGATTCATGATTCATGATTCATTATTCATGATTCAATTCATGGTTCATGATACATGAGTCATGATTCAATACATGAATCATGATTCGATTCATGATTCATTATTCATGAATCATGTTTCAATTCATGAATTATGATTCGATTCATGATTCATGATTCATGATTTATGATTCATGATTCAATTCATGATTCATGATTTGATTCATGATTCATGATTCATTATTCATGATTCAAATCATGGTTCATGATTCATGAGTCATGATTCAATTCATGAATCATGATTCGATTCATGATTCATTATTCATGAATCATGTTTCAATTCATGAATTATGATTCGATTCATGATTCATGATTCATGATTCATGATTTATGATTCATGATTCAATTCATGATTCATGATTCAATTCATGATTCATTTCATGATTCATTATTCATGATTCAATTCATGATTCATCATACATGATTCAATTCATGATTCATTTCATGATTCATGACTCATGATTCATGATTCAATTCATGATTCATGATTCAATTCATGATTCATTTAATGATTCATGATTTATGATTCAATTCATGATTTATGATTCGATTCATGATTCATGATTCATGAATCATTATTCGATTCATGATTCATGATTTATGAATCATGATACGATTCATGATTCATAAATCATGATTCAATTCATGATTCATGATTCATGATTCAATTCATGATTCAATTCATGATTCATGATTCAATTCATGATTCATGATTCAATTCATGATTCATGATTCATGATTCAATTCATGATTCAATTCATGATTCATGATTCAATTCATGATTCATGATTCAATTCATGATTCATGATTCATGATTCAATTCATGATTCAATTCATGATTCATGATTCAATTCATGATTCATGATTCAATTCATGATTCATTATTCAATTCATGATTCATGATTCAATTCATGATTCAATTCATGATTCATGATTCAATATATGATTCAATTCATGATTCATGATTCAAATCATAATTCATGATTCATGATTCAATTCATGATTCATGATTCAATTCATGCTTCATGATTCAATTCATGATTCATGATTATGATACATGATTATGATACATGATTAAATTTATGATTCATGATTCAATTCATGATTCATGATTCATGATTCAATTCATGATTCATGATTCATTATTCGATTCATGATTCATGATTCATGATTAAATTCATGATTCCTGATTCATGATTCATGATTCAATTCATGACTCATGATTCAATTCATGATTCATGATTCAAATCATAATTCATTTAATGATTCATGATTTATGATTCAATTCATGATTTATGATTCAATTCATGATTCATGATTCATGAATTATGATTCGATTCATGATTCATAATTCATGAATCGTGATTCGATTCATGAACCATGATTCGATTCATGATTCATGATTCATGAATCATGATTAGATTCATGAATCATGATTCGATTCATGAATCATGATTCGATTCATGATTCGATTCATGAATCATGATTAGATTCATGAATCATGATTCGATTCATGATTCATGATTCGATTCATGATTCGATTCATGAATCATGATTAGATTCATGAATCATGATTCGATTCATGAATCATGATTCGATTCATGATTCTTGATTCATGATTCATGATTCAATTCATGATTCATGATTTGATTCATGATTCATGATTCATTATTCATGATTCAATTCATGGTTCATGATTCATGAGTCATGATTCAATACATGAATCATGATTCGATTCATGATTCATTATTCATGAATCATGTTTCAATTCATGAATTATGATTCGATTCATGATTCATGATTCATGATTTATGATTCATGATTCAATTCATGATTCATGATTCAATTCATGATTCATGATTCAATTCATGATTCATCATACATGATTCAATTCATGATTCATTTCATGATTCATGACTCATGATTCATGATTCAATTCATGAATCATGATTCAATTCATGATTCATGATTCATGATTCATGATTCATGAATCATGATTCAATTCATGATTCATGATAAATAAATCATGGTTCGATTCATGATTCATGATTCATGAATCATGATTCAATTCATGATTCATAAATCATGATTCGATTCATGATTTAGGATTCAATTCATGATTCATGATTCAATTCATGATTCATAATTCAATTCATGATTCATCATTCATGATTCTTCATTCATGATTCATGATTCAATTCATGATTCAATTCATGATTCATGATTCATGATTCAATTCATGATTCATGATTCAATTCATGATTCATGATTCAATTTATGATTCAATTCATGATTCATGATTCAAATCATAATTCATGATTTATGATTCAATTCATGATTCATGATTCAATTCATGATTCATGATTCATGATTCATGATTCATGATTCATGATTCATGATTCAATTCATGATTCATGATTCAATTCATGATTCATGATTTATGATTCATGATTCAATTCATGATTCATGATTCAATTCATGATTCATGATTCATGATTCAATTCATGATTCAATATATGATTCAATTCATGATTAATGATTCAAATCATAATTCATGATTCATGATTCAATTCATGATTCATGATTCAATTCATGATTCTTGATTCAATTCATGACTCATGATTCAATTCATGATTCATGATTCAATTCATGATTCTTGATTCAATTCATGACTCATGATTCAATTCATGATTCATTTCATGATTCATGATTTATGATTTAATTCATGATTTATGATTCGATTCATGATTCATGATTCTTGAATCATGATTCAATTGATGATTCATGATTCATGAATCATGATTCATGATTTATGATTTATGAATCATGATTCATGATTCATGATTCATGAATCATGATTTGATTCATGATTCATGATTTATGAATCATGATTCGATTCATGATTCATGATTCATGATTCAATTCATGATTTGATTCATGATTCATGATTCATGATTCAATTCATGATTCATGATTCAATTCATGATTCATGATACATGATTCAATTCATGATTCATTTCATTAATCATGATTCATGATTCATGATTCAATTCATTATTCATGATTAAATTCATGATTCATGATTCAATTCATAATTCATGATTAAATTCATGATTCATGATTTAATTCATTATTCATGATTAAATTCATGATTCATGATTCAATTCATAATTCATGATTAAATTCATGATTCATGATTCAATTCATAATTCATTTAATGATTCATGATTTATAATTCAATTCAAGATTTATGATTCGATTTACGATTCTTGATTCACGAATCATGATTCGATTCATGATTCATGAATCATGATTCGATTCATGATTCATGATTCATGAATCATGATTCGATTCATGAATCATGATTCGATTCATGATTCATGATTCATGAATCATGATTCGATTCATGATTCAAGATTCATGATTTGATTCATGATTCATATTTCATGATTCAATTCATGATTCATGATTTGATTCATGATTCATGATTCATTATTCATGATTCAATTCATGGTTCATGATTCATGAGTCATGATTTAATTCATGAATCATGATTCGATTCATGAATCATGATTCGATTCATGATTCATGAATCATGATTCATGATTTATGATTCATAAATCATGATTCAATTCATGATTCGATTCATGATTCATGATTCATGATTCATGATTCAAATCATGATTTAATTCATGATTTATGATTTATTTCATGATTCATGATTCATTTCATGATTCATGATTTATGATTCAATTCATGATTCATGATTCATGATTCAATTCATCATTCAATTTATGATTCATTATTCAATTCATAATTCATGATTTAATTCATGATTCATGATTCAATTCATGATTCGTGATTTAGGAATCAATTCATGATTCAATTCATGATTCATGATTCAATTCATGATTCATGATTCATGATTTAATTCATGATTCCTGATTCATGATTCAATTCATGATTCATGATTTAATTCATGATTCAATTCATGATTCATGATTCAGTTCATGATTCATGAATCATGATTCGATTCATCATTCATGAATCATGATTCAATTCATGATTCATGATTCATGATACATGATTCAATTCATGATTCATTTCATGATTCATGATTCAATTCATGATTCATGATTAAATTCATGATTCATGATTTAATTCATGATTCATGATTCAATTCATAATTCATTTAATGAATCATGATTTATGATTCAATTAATGATTTATAATTCAATTCATGATTCATGATTCATGAATCATGATTCGATTCATGATTCATGATTCATGAATCATGATTCGATTCATGAATCATGATTCGATTCATGATTCATGATTCATGAATCATGATTCGATTCATGATTCAAGATTCATGATTTGATTCATGATTCATATTTCATGATTCAATTCATGATTCATGATTTGATTCATGATTCATGATTCATTATTCATGATTCAATTCATGGTTCATGATTCATGAGTCATGATTTAATTCATGAATCATGATTCGATTCATGAATCATGATTCGATTCATGATTCATGAATCATGATTCATGATTTATGATTCATAAATCATGATTCAATTCATGATTCGATTCATGATTCATGATTCATGATTCATGATTCAAATCATGATTTAATTCATGATTTATGATTCATTTCATGATTCATGATTTATGATTCAATTCATGATTCATGATTCATGATTCAATTCATCATTCAATTTATGATTCATTATTCAATTCATAATTCATGATTTAATTCATGATTCATGATTCAATTCATGATTCGTGATTTAGGAATCAATTCATGATTCAATTCATGATTCATGATTCAATTCATGATTCATGATTCATGATTTAATTCATGATTCCTGATTCATGATTCAATTCATGATTCATGATTTAATTCATGATTCAATTCATGATTCATGATTCAGTTCATGATTCATGAATCATGATTCGATTCATCATTCATGAATCATGATTCAATTCATGATTCATGATTCATGATACATGATTCAATTCATGATTCATTTCATGATTCATGATTCAATTCATGATTCATGATTAAATTCATGATTCATGATTTAATTCATGATTCATGATTCAATTCATAATTCATTTAATGAATCATGATTTATGATTCAATTAATGATTTATAATTCAATTCATGATTCATGATTCATGAATCATGATTCGATTCATGATTCATAATTCATGAATCGTGATTCGATTCATGAACCATGATTCGATTCATGAACCATGATTCGATTCATGATTCATGATTCATGAATCATGATTCGATTCATGATTCATGATTCGATTCATGATTCGATTAATGAATCATGATTAGATTCATGAATCATGATTCGATTCATGAATCATAATTAGATTCATGAATCATGATTCATGAATCATGATTCGATTCATGATTCATGATTCGATTCATGATTCGAATCATGAATCATAATTCATGAATCATAATTCGATTCATGATTCATGATTCATGAATCATGATTCAATTCATGATTCAAGATTCATGATTCAATTCATGATTCATGATTTGATTCATGATTCATTATTCATTATTCATGATTCAAATCATGGTTCATGATTCATGAGTCATGATTCAATTCATGAATCATGATTCGATTCATGATTCATTATTCATGAATCATGTTTCAATTCATGAATTATGATTCGATTCATGATTCATGATTCATGATTTATGATTCATGATTCAATTCATGATTCATGATTCAATTCATGATTCATTTCATGATTCATGATTCATGATTCAATTCATGATTCATCATACATGATTCAATTCATGATTCATTTCATGATTCATGACTCATGATTCATGATTCAATTCATGATTCATGATTCAATTCATGATTCATTTAATGATTCATGATTTATGATTCAATTCATGATTTATGATTCGATTCATGATTCATGATTCATGAATCATGATTCGATTCATGATTCATGATTTATGAATCATGATACGATTCATGATTCATAAATCATGATTCAATTCATGATTCATGATTCATGATTCAATTCATGATTCAATTCATGATTCATGATTCAATTCATGATTCATGATTCAATTCATGATTCATGATTCATGATTCAATTCATGATTCAATTCATGATTCATGATTCAATTCATGATTCATGATTCATGATTCAATTCATGATTCAATTCATGATTCATGATTCAATTCATGATTCAATTCATGATTCATGATTCAATATATGATTCAATTCATGATTCATGATTCAAATCATAATTCATGATTCATGATTCAATTCATGATTCATGATTCAATTCATGATTCATGATTCAATTCATGATTCATGATTATGATACATGATTATGATACATGATTAAATTTATGATTCATGATTCAATTCATGATTCATGATTCAATTCATGATTCATGATTCATTATTCGATTCATGATTCATGATTCATGATTCAATTCATGATTCCTGATTCATGATTCATGATTCAATTCATGACTCATGATTCAATTCATGATTCATGATTCAAATCATAATTCATTTAATGATTCATGATTTATGATTCAATTCATGATTTATGATTCAATTCATGATTCATGATTCATGAATCATGATTCGATTCATGATTCATAATTCATGAATCGTGATTCGATTCATGAACCATGATTCGATTCATGATTCATGATTCATGAATCATGATTAGATTCATGAATCATGATTCGATTCATGAATCATGATTCGATTCATGATTCGATTCATGAATCATGATTAGATTCATGAATCATGATTCGATTCATGATTCATGATTCGATTCATGATTCGATTCATGAATCATGATTAGATTCATGAATCATGATTCGATTCATGAATCATGATTCGATTCATGATTCATGATTCATGAATCATGATTCGATTCATGATTCATGATTCGATTCATGATTCGATTCATGAATCATGATTAGATTCATGAATCATGATTCGATTCATGAATCATGATTCGATTCATGATACTTGATTCATGATTCATGATTCAATTCATGATTCATGATTTGATTCATGATTCATGATTCATTATTCATGATTCAATTCATGGTTCATGATACATGAGTCATGATTCAATACATGAATCATGATTCGATTCATGATTCATTATTCATGAATCATGTTTCAATTCATGAATTATGATTCGATTCATGATTCATGATTCATGATTTATGATTCATGATTCAATTCATGATTCATGATTTGATTCATGATTCATGATTCATTATTCATGATTCAAATCATGGTTCATGATTCATGAGTCATGATTCAATTCATGAATCATGATTCGATTCATGATTCATTATTCATGAATCATGTTTCAATTCATGAATTATGATTCGATTCATGATTCATGATTCATGATTCATGATTTATGATTCATGATTCAATTCATGATTCATGATTCAATTCATGATTCATTTCATGATTCATTATTCATGATTCAATTCATGATTCATCATACATGAATCAATTCATGATTCATTTCATGATTCATGACTCATGATTCATGATTCAATTCATGATTCATGATTCAATTCATGATTCATTTAATGATTCATGATTTATGATTCAATTCATGATTTATGATTCGATTCATGATTCATGATTCATGAATCATGATTCGATTCATGATTCATGATTTATGAATCATGATACGATTCATGATTCATAAATCATGATTCAATTCATGATTCATGATTCATGATTCAATTCATGATTCAATTCATGATTCATGATTCAATTCATGATTCATGATTCAATTCATGATTCATGATTCATGATTCAATTCATGATTCAATTCATGATTCATGATTCAATTCATGATTCATGATTCAATTCATGATTCATGATTCATGATTCAATTCATGATTCAATTCATGATTCATGATTCAATTCATGATTCATGATTCAATTCATGATTCATTATTCAATTCATGATTCATGATTCAATTCATGATTCAATTCATGATTCATGATTCAATATATGATTCAATTCATGATTCATGATTCAAATCATAATTCATGATTCATGATTCAATTCATGATTCATGATTCAATTCATGCTTCATGATTCAATTCATGATTCATGATTATGATACATGATTATGATACATGATTAAATTTATGATTCATGATTCAATTCATGATTCATGATTCATGATTCAATTCATGATTCATGATTCATTATTCGATTCATGATTCATGATTCATGATTAAATTCATGATTCCTGATTCATGATTCATGATTCAATTCATGACTCATGATTCAATTCATGATTCATGATTCAAATCATAATTCATTTAATGATTCATGATTTATGATTCAATTCATGATTTATGATTCAATTCATGATTCATGATTCATGAATTATGATTCGATTCATGATTCATAATTCATGAATCGTGATTCGATTCATGAACCATGATTCGATTCATGATTCATGATTCATGAATCATGATTAGATTCATGAATCATGATTCGATTCATGAATCATGATTCGATTCATGATTAGATTCATGAATCATGATTAGATTCATGAATCATGATTCGATTCATGATTCATGATTCGATTCATGATTCGATTCATGAATCATGATTAGATTCATGAATCATGATGCGATTCATGAATCATGATTCGATTCATGATTCTTGATTCATGATTCATGATTCAATTCATGATTCATGATTTGATTCATGATTCATGATTCATTATTCATGATTCAATTCATGGTTCATGATTCATGAGTCATGATTCAATACATGAATCATGATTCGATTCATGATTCATTATTCATGAATCATGTTTCAATTCATGAATTATGATTCGATTCATGATTCATGATTCATGATTTATGATTCATGATTCAATTCATGATTCATGATTCAATTCATGATTCATGATTCAATTCATGATTCATCATACATGATTCAATTCATGATTCAGTTCATGATTCATGACTCATGATTCATGATTCAATTCATGAATCATGATTCAATTCATGATTCATGATTCATGATTCATGATTCATGAATCATGATTCAATTCATGATTCATGATAAATAAATCATGGTTCGATTCATGATTCATGATTCATGAATCATGATTCAATTCATGATTCATAAATCATGATTCGATTCATGATTTAGGATTCAATTCATGATTCATGATTCAATTCATGATTCATAATTCAATTCATGATTCATCATTCATGATTCTTCATTCATGATTCATGATTCAATTCATGATTCAATTCATGATTCATGATTCATGATTCAATTCATGATTCATGATTCAATTCATGATTCATGATTCAATTTATGATTCAATTCATGATTCATGATTCAAATCATAATTCATGATTTATGATTCAATTCATGATTCATGATTCAATTCATGATTCATGATTCATGATTCATGATTCATGATTCATGATTCATGATTCAATTCATGATTCATGATTCAATTCATGATTCATGATTTATGATTCATGATTCAATTCATGATTCATGATTCAATTCATGATTCATGATTCATGATTCAATTCATGATTCAATATATGATTCAATTCATGATTAATGATTCAAATCATAATTCATGATTCATGATTCAATTCATGATTCATGATTCAATTCATGATTCTTGATTCAATTCATGACTCATGATTCAATTCATGATTCATGATTCAATTCATGATTCTTGATTCAATTCATGACTCATGATTCAATTCATGATTCATTTCATGATTCATGATTTATGATTTAATTCATGATTTATGATTCGATTCATGATTCATGATTCTTGAATCATGATTCAATTGATGATTCATGATTCATGAATCATGATTCATGATTTATGATTTATGAATCATGATTCATGATTCATGATTCATGAATCATGATTTGATTCATGATTCATGATTTATGAATCATGATTCGATTCATGATTCATGATTCATGATTCAATTCATGATTTGATTCATGATTCATGATTCATGATTCAATTCATGATTCATGATTCAATTCATGATTCATGATACATGATTCAATTCATGATTCATTTCATTAATCATGATTCATGATTCATGATTCAATTCATTATTCATGATTAAATTCATGATTCATGATTCAATTCATAATTCATGATTAAATTCATGATTCATGATTTAATTCATTATTCATGATTAAATTCATGATTCATGATTCAATTCATAATTCATGATTAAATTCATGATTCATGATTCAATTCATAATTCATTTAATGATTCATGATTTATAATTCAATTCAAGATTTATGATTCGATTTACGATTCTTGATTCACGAATCATGATTCGATTCATGATTCATGAATCATGATTCGATTCATGATTCATGATTCATGAATCATGATTCGATTCATGAATCATGATTCGATTCATGATTCATGATTCATGAATCATGATTCGATTCATGATTCAAGATTCATGATTTGATTCATGATTCATATTTCATGATTCAATTCATGATTCATGATTTGATTCATGATTCATGATTCATTATTCATGATTCAATTCATGGTTCATGATTCATGAGTCATGATTTAATTCATGAATCATGATTCGATTCATGAATCATGATTCGATTCATGATTCATGAATCATGATTCATGATTTATGATTCATAAATCATGATTCAATTCATGATTCGATTCATGATTCATGATTCATGATTCATGATTCAAATCATGATTTAATTCATGATTTATGATTTATTTCATGATTCATGATTCATTTCATGATTCATGATTTATGATTCAATTCATGATTCATGATTCATGATTCAATTCATCATTCAATTTATGATTCATTATTCAATTCATAATTCATGATTTAATTCATGATTCATGATTCAATTCATGATTCGTGATTTAGGAATCAATTCATGATTCAATTCATGATTCATGATTCAATTCATGATTCATGATTCATGATTTAATTCATGATTCCTGATTCATGATTCAATTCATGATTCATGATTTAATTCATGATTCAATTCATGATTCATGATTCAGTTCATGATTCATGAATCATGATTCGATTCATCATTCATGAATCATGATTCAATTCATGATTCATGATTCATGATACATGATTCAATTCATGATTCATTTCATGATTCATGATTCAATTCATGATTCATGATTAAATTAATGATTCATGATTTAATTCATGATTCATGATTGAATTCATAATTCATTTAATGATTCATGATTTATGATTCAATTAATGATTTATGATTCAATTCATGATTCATAATTCATGAATCGTGATTCGATTCATAAAACATGATTCGATTCATGAATCATGATTCGATTCATGATTCATGATTCATGAATCATGATTAGATTCATGAATCATGATTCGATTCATGATTCATGATTCATGAATCATAATTAGATTCATTAATCATGATTCATGAATCATGATTGGATTCATGATTCGATTCATGATTCATGATTCAATTCATGATTCGATTCATGAATCATGATTAGATTCATGAATCATGATTCGATTCATGAATCATAATTAGATTCATGAATCATGATTCATGAATCATGATTGGATTCATGATTCATGATTCGATTCATGATTCGATTCATGAATCATAATTCAATAATGAATCATGAATCATGAATCAAATCATGAATCATGAATTGAATCATGAATCATAATTCATGAATCATGATTCGATTCATGATTCATAATTCATGAATCATGATTCAATTCATGATTCAAGATTCATGATTCGATTCATGATTCATGATTCATGATTCATGATTCAATTCATGATTCATGATTTGATTCATGATTCATGATTCATTATTCATGATTCAAATCATGGATCATGATTCATGAGTCATGATTCAATTCATGAATCATGATTCGATTCATGATTCATTATTCATGAATCATGTTTCAATTCATGAATTATGATTCGATTCATGATTCATGATTCATGATTTATGATTCATGATTCAATTCATGATTCATGATTCAATTCATGATTCATTTCATGATTCATGATTCATGATTCGATTCATGATTCATCATACATGATTCAATTCATGATTCATTTCATGATTCATGACTCATGATTCATGATTCAATTCATGATTCATGATTCAATTCATGATTCATTTAATGATTCATGATTTATGATTCAATTCATGATTTATGATTCGATTCATGATTCATGATTCATGAATCATGATTCGATTCATGATTCATGATTTGTGAATCATGATACGATTCATGATTCATAAATCATGATTCAATTCACGATTCATGATTCATGATTCAATTCATGATTCAATTCATGATTCATGATTCAATTCATGATTCATGATTCAATTCATGATTCATGATTCATGATTCAATTCATGATTCAATTCATGATTCATGATTCAATTCATGATTCATGATTCAATTCATGATTCATGATTCATGATTCAATTCATGATTCAATTCATGATTCATGATTCAATTCATGATTCATGATTCAATTCATGATTCATTATTCAATTCATGATTCATGATTCAATTCATGATTCAATTCATGATTCATGATTCAATTCATGATTCATGATTCAATATATGATTCAATTCATGATTCATGATTCAAATCATAATTCATGATTCATGATTCAATTCATGATTCATGATTCAATTCATGATTCATGATTATGATACATGATTATGATACATGATTCAATTTATGATTCATGATTCAATTCATGATTCATGATTCAATTCATGATTCATGATTCATTATTCGATTCATGATTCATGATTCATGATTCAATTCATGATTCCTGATTCCTGATTCATGATTTAATTCATGACTCATGATTCAATTCATGATTCATGATTCAAATCATAATTCATTTAATGATTCATGATTTATGATTCAATTCATGATTTATGATTCAATTCATGATTCATGATTCATGAATCATGATTCAATTCATGATTCATAATTCATGAATCGTGATTCGATTCATGAACCATGATTCGATTCATGATTCATGATTCATGAATTATGATTAGATTCATGAATCATGATTTGATTCATGAATCATGATTCGATTCATGATTAATGATTCAAATCATAATTCATGATTCATGATTTAATTCATGATTCATGGTTCATGATTAGATTCATGAATCATGATTCGATTCATGAATCATGATTCGATTCATGATTAATGATTCAAATCATAATTCATGATTCATGATTTAATTCATGATTCATGGTTCATGATTCAATTCATGATTCATGATTCAATTCATGATTCATGATTCATGATTCAATTCATAATTCATGATTCAATATATGAATCAATTCATGATTAATGATTCAAATCATAATTCATGATTCATGATTCATGATACATGATTCAATTCATGATTCATTTCATGATTCATGATTCAATTCATGATTCATGATTCAATTCATGCTTCATGATTTGATTCATGATTCATGATTCATTATTCATGATTCAATTCATGGTTCATGATTCAATTCATGGTTCATGATTCATGAGTCATGATTCAATACATGAATCATGATTCGATTCATGATTCATTATTCATGAATCATGTTTCAATTCATGAATTATGATTCGATTCATGATTCATGATTCATGATTTATGATTCATGATTCAATTCATGATTCATGATTCAATTCATGATTCATGATTCATGATTCAATTCATGATTCATCATACATGATTCAATTCATGATTCAATTCATGATTCATGATTCAATTCATGAATCATGATTCAATTCATGATTCATGATTCATGATTCATGAATCATGATTCAATTCATGATTCATGATAAATAAATCATGGTTCGATTCATGATTCATGAATCATGATTCAATTCATGATTCATAAATCATGATTCGATTCATGATTCAGGATTCAATTCATGATTCATGATTCAATTCATGATTCATGATTCAATTCATGATTCATCATTCATGATTCTTCATTCATGATTCATGATTCAATTCATGATTCAATTCATGATTCATGATTCATGATTCAATTCATGATTCATGATTCAATTCATGATTCATGATTCAATTTATGATTCAATTCATGATTCATGATTCAAATCATAATTCATGATTTATGATTCAATTCATGATTCATGATTCAATTCATGATTCATGATTCATGATTCATGATTCATGATTCATGATTCATGATTCAATTCATGATTCATGATTCAATTCATGATTCATGATTTATGATTCATGATTCAATTCATGATTCATGATTCAATTCATGATTCATGATTCATGATTCAATTCATGATTCAATATATGATTCAATTCATGATTAATGATTCAAATCATAATTCATGATTCATGATTCAATTCATGATTCATGATTCAATTCATGATTCTTGATTCAATTCATGACTCATGATTCAATTCATGATTCATGATTCAATTCATGATTCTTGATTCAATTCATGACTCATGATTCAATTCATGATTCATTTCATGATTCATGATTTATGATTTAATTCATGATTTATGATTCGATTCATGATTCATGATTCTTGAATCATGATTCAATTGATGATTCATGATTCATGAATCATGATTCATGATTTATGATTTATGAATCATGATTCATGATTCATGATTCATGAATCATGATTTGATTCATGATTCATGATTTATGAATCATGATTCGATTCATGATTCATGATTCATGATTCAATTCATGATTTGATTCATGATTCATGATTCATGATTCAATTCATGATTCATGATTCAATTCATGATTCATGATACATGATTCAATTCATGATTCATTTCATTAATCATGATTCATGATTCATGATTCAATTCATTATTCATGATTAAATTCATGATTCATGATTCAATTCATAATTCATGATTAAATTCATGATTCATGATTTAATTCATTATTCATGATTAAATTCATGATTCATGATTCAATTCATAATTCATGATTAAATTCATGATTCATGATTCAATTCATAATTCATTTAATGATTCATGATTTATAATTCAATTCAAGATTTATGATTCGATTTACGATTCTTGATTCACGAATCATGATTCGATTCATGATTCATGAATCATGATTCGATTCATGATTCATGATTCATGAATCATGATTCGATTCATGAATCATGATTCGATTCATGATTCATGATTCATGAATCATGATTCGATTCATGATTCAAGATTCATGATTTGATTCATGATTCATATTTCATGATTCAATTCATGATTCATGATTTGATTCATGATTCATGATTCATTATTCATGATTCAATTCATGGTTCATGATTCATGAGTCATGATTTAATTCATGAATCATGATTCGATTCATGAATCATGATTCGATTCATGATTCATGAATCATGATTCATGATTTATGATTCATAAATCATGATTCAATTCATGATTCGATTCATGATTCATGATTCATGATTCATGATTCAAATCATGATTTAATTCATGATTCATGATTTATTTCATGATTCATGATTCATTTCATGATTCATGATTTATGATTCAATTCATGATTCATGATTCATGATTCAATTCATCATTCAATTTATGATTCATTATTCAATTCATAATTCATGATTTAATTCATGATTCATGATTCAATTCATGATTCGTGATTTAGGAATCAATTCATGATTCAATTCATGATTCATGATTCAATTCATGATTCATGATTCATGATTTAATTCATGATTCCTGATTCATGATTCAATTCATGATTCATGATTTAATTCATGATTCAATTCATGATTCATAATTCAGTTCATGATTCATGAATCATGATTCGATTCATCATTCATGAATCATGATTCAATTCATGATTCATGATTCATGATACATGATTCAATTCATGATTCATTTCATGATTCATGATTCAATTCATGATTCATGATTAAATTAATGATTCATGATTTAATTCATGATTCATGATTCAATTCATAATTCATTTAATGATTCATGATTTATGATTCAATTAATGATTTATGATTCAATTCATGATTCATAATTCATGAATCGTGATTCGATTCATAAAACATGATTCGATTCATGAATAATGATTCGATTCATGATTCATGATTCATGAATCATGATTAGATTCATGAATCATGATTCGATTCATGATTCATGATTCATGAATCATAATTAGATTCATTAATCATGATTCATGAATCATGATTGGATTCATGATTCGATTCATGATTCATGATTCGATTCATGATTCGATTCATGAATCATGATTAGATTCATGAATCATGATTCGATTCATGAATCATAATTAGATTCATGAATCATGATTCATGAATCATGATTGGATTCATGATTCATGATTCGATTCATGATTCGATTCATGAATCATAATTCAATAATGAATCATGAATCATGAATCAAATCATGAATCATGAATTGAATCATGAATCATAATTCATGAATCATGATTCGATTCATGATTCATGATTCATGAATCATGATTCAATTCATGATTCAAGATTCATGATTCGATTCATGATTCATGATTCATGATTCATGATTCATGATTCAATTCATGATTCATGATTTGATTCATGATTCATGATTCATTATTCATGATTCAAATCATGGATCATGATTCATGAGTCATGATTCAATTCATGAATCATGATTCGATTCATGATTCATTATTCATGAATCATGTTTCAATTCATGAATTATGATTCGATTCATGATTCATGATTCATGATTTATGATTCATGATTCAATTCATGATTCATGATTCAATTCATGATTCATTTCATGATTCATGATTCATGATTCAATTCATGATTCATCATACATGATTCAATTCATGATTCATTTCATGATTCATGACTCATGATTCATGATTCAATTCATGATTCATGATTCAATTCATGATTCATTTAATGATTCATGATTTATGATTCAATTCATGATTTATGATTCGATTCATGATTCATGATTCATGAATCATGATTCGATTCATGATTCATGATTTGTGAATCATGATACGATTCATGATTCATAAATCATGATTCAATTCACGATTCATGATTCATGATTCAATTCATGATTCAATTCATGATTCATGATTCAATTCATGATTCATGATTCAATTCATGATTCATGATTCATGATTCAATTCATGATTCAATTCATGATTCATGATTCAATTCATGATTCATGATTCAATTCATGATTCATGATTCATGATTCAATTCATGATTCAATTCATGATTCATGATTCAATTCATGATTCATGATTCAATTCATGATTCATTATTCAATTCATGATTCATGATTCAATTCATGATTCAATTCATGATTCATGATTCAATTCATGATTCATGATTCAATATATGATTCAATTCATGATTCATGATTCAAATCATAATTCATGATTCATGATTCAATTCATGATTCATGATTCAATTCATGATTCATGATTATGATACATGATTATGATACATGATTCAATTTATGATTCATGATTCAATTCATGATTCATGATTCATGATTCAATTCATGATTCATGATTCATTATTCGATTCATGATTCATGATTCATGATTCAATTCATGATTCCTGATTCCTGATTCATGATTTAATTCATGACTCATGATTCAATTCATGATTCATGATTCAAATCATAATTCATTTAATGATTCATGATTTATGATTCAATTCATGATTTATGATTCAATTCATGATTCATGATTCATGAATCATGATTCAATTCATGATTCATAATTCATGAATCGTGATTCGATTCATGAACCATGATTCGATTCATGATTCATGATTCATGAATTATGATTAGATTCATGAATCATGATTTGATTCATGAATCATGATTCGATTCATGATTAATGATTCAAATCATAATTCATGATTCATGATTTAATTCATGATTCATGGTTCATGATTAGATTCATGAATCATGATTCGATTCATGAATCATGATTCGATTCATGATTAATGATTCAAATCATAATTCATGATTCATGATTTAATTCATGATTCATGGTTCATGATTCAATTCATGATTCATGATTCAATTCATGATTCATGATTCATGATTCAATTCATAATTCATGATTCAATATATGAATCAATTCATGATTAATGATTCAAATCATAATTCATGATTCATGATTCATGATACATGATTCAATTCATGATTCATTTCATGATTCATGATTCAATTCATGATTCATGATTCAATTCATGATTCATGATTCAATTCATGAGTCATGATTCAATTTATGACTCATGATTCAATTCATGATTCATTTCATGATTCATGATTTATGATACAATTCATGATTTATGATTCAATTCATGATTCATGATTCATGATTCATGATTTATGATTTATGAATCATGATTCATGATTCATGAATCATGATTTGATTCATGATTCATGATTCATGAATCATGATTCGATTCATGATTCATGATTCAATTCATGATTTGATTCATGATTCATGATTCAATTCATGACTCATGATTCGATTCATGATTAATGATTCAAATCATAATTCATGATTCATGATTTAATTCATGATTCATGGTTCATGATTCAATTCATGATTCATGATTCAATTCATGATTCATGATTCATGATTCCATTCATAATTCATGATTCAATATATGAATCAATTCATGATTAATGATTCAAATCATAATTCATGATTCATGATTCAAATTATGATTCATGATTCATGATTCAATTCATGATTCATGATTCAATTCATGAGTCATGATTCAATTTATGACTCATGATTCAATTCATGATTCATTTCATGATTCATGATTTATGATACAATTCATGATTTATGATTTAATTCATGATTCATGATTCATGATTTATGATTTATGAATCATGATTCATGATTCATGAATCATGATTTGATTCATGATTCATGATTCATGAATCATGATTCGATTCATGATTCATGATTCAATTCATGATTCGATTCATGATTCATGATTCATGAATCATGATTCATGATTTATGATTTATGAATCATGATTCATGATTCATGAATCATGATTTGATTCATGATTCATGAATCATGATTCGATTCATGATTCATGATTCAATTCATGATTTGATTCATGATTCATGATTCATGATTCAATTCATGACTCATGATTCAATTCATGATTCATGATTCAATTCATGATTCATGATTCATGATTCATGATTTATGATTCATGATTCATGATTTATGATTCATGATTCAATTCATGATTCATGATTCAATTCATGATTCTTGATTCAATTCATGACTCATGATTCAATTCATGATTCATGATTCAATTCATGATTCTTGATTCAATTCATGACTCATGATTCAATTCATGATTCATTTCTTGATTCATGATTTATGATTCAATTCATGATTTATGATTCGATTCATGATTCATTATTCGTGAATCATGATTCGATTCATGATTTATGATTCATGATTCAATTCATGATTCATGATTCAATTCATGATTCATGATTCAATTTATGATCATTATTCAATTCATGATTCAATTCATGATTCATGATTCAATTCATGATTCATGATTCAATTCATGATTCAATTCATGATTCATGATTCAATTCATGATTCATGATTCATGATTTAATTCATGATTCATGATTCAATTCATGATTCATGATTCATGATTCAATTCATGATTCATGATTCAATTCATGATTCATGATTCAATTCATAAATCATGATTCATGATTCATGATTCATGAATCATGATTCAATTCATGATTCATGATAAATAAATCATGGTTCGATTCATGATTCATGATTCATGAATCATGATTCAATTCATGATTCATAAATCATGATTCGATTCATGATTCATGATTCAATTCATGATTCATGATTCAATTCATGATTCATGATTCAATTTATGATTCATGATTCAATTCATGATTCAATTCATGATTCATGATTCAATTCATGATTCATCATTCATGATTCAATTCATGATTCATGATTCAATTCATGATTCATGATTCAATTCATGATTCATGATTCAATTCATAAATCATGATTCATGATTCATGATTCATGAATCATGATTCAATTCATGATTCATGATAAATAAATCATGGTTCGATTCATGATTCATGATTCATGAATCATGATTCAATTCATGATTCATAAATCATGATTCGATTCATGATTCATGATTCAATTCATGATTCATGATTCAATTCATGATTCATGATTCAATTTATGATTCATGATTCAATTCATGATTCAATTCATGATTCATGATTCAATTCATGATTCATCATTCATGATTCAATTCATGATTCATGATAAATAAATCATGGTTCGATTCATGATTCATGATTCAATTTATGATTCAATTCATGATTCATGATTCAAATCATAATTCATGATTTATGATTCAATTCATGATTTATGATTCAATTCATGATTCATGATTCATGATTCATGATTCAATTCATGATTCATGATTCAATTCATGATTCATGATTTATGATTCATGATTTATGATTCATGATTCATGATTTATGATTCATGATTCAATTCATGATTCATGATTGAATTCATGATTCATGATTCATGATTCAATTCATGATTCATTTCATGATTCATGATTCATGATTCATGATTCAATTCATGATTCATGATTCAATTCATGATTCATGATTCATGATTCATGATTTATGATTCATGATTCATGATTTATGATTCATGATACAATTCATGATTCATGATTCAATTCATGATTCTTGATTCAATTCATGACTCATGATTCAATTCATGATTCATGATTCAATTCATGATTCTTGATTCAATTCATGACTCATGATTCAATTCATGATTCATTTCTTGATTCATGATTTATGATTCAATTCATGATTTATGATTCGATTCATGATTCATGATTCGTGAATCATGATTCGATTCATGATTCATGATTCGTGAATCATGATTCGATTCATGATTCATGATTCATGAATCATGATTCATGATTTATGATTTATGAATCATGATTCATGATTCATGAATCATGATTTGATTCATGATTCATGATTCATGAATCATGATTCGATTCATGATTCATGATTCAATTCATGATTTGATTCATGATTCATGATTCATGATTCAATTCATGACTCATGATTCAATTCATGATTCATGATTCAATTCATGATTAATGATTTAATTCATGATTCATTTAATGATTCGTGATTTATGATTCAATTCATGATTTATGATTCGATTCATAATTCATGATTCATGAATCATGATTCGATTCATGATTCATGAATCATGATTCAATTCTTGATTCATGATTCATAAATCATGATTCAATTCATGATTTTCATGAATTATTATTCGATTCATGATTCATGATTCATGATTCAAATAATGATTTAATTCATGAATCATGATTTATTTCATGATTCATGATTCATGATTCAAATAATGATTTAATTCATGAATCATGATTTATTTCATGATTCATAAATCATGATTCAATTCATGATTTTCATGAATTATGATTCGATTCATGATTCATGATTCATGATTCAAATAATGATTTAATTCATGAATCATGATTTATTTCATGATTCATGATTCATTTCATGATTCATGATTCAAATAATGATTTAATTCATGAATCATGATTTATTTCATGATTCATGATTCCATTCATAATTCATGATTTAATTCATGATTCATGATTCAATTCATGATTCGTGAATCATGATTCAATTCATGATTCAATTCATGATTCATGATTCAATTCATGATTCATGATTCAATTCATGATTCATGATTTAATTCATGATTCAATTCATGATTCATGATTCAATTCATGATTCATGATTCAGTTCATGATTCATGATTCAATTCATGATTCATGATTCATGATTCAATTCATGATACATGATTAAATTCATGATTCATGATTCAATTCATGATTCATGATTCAATATATGATTCAATTCATGATTAATGATTCAAATCATAATTCATGATTCATGATTTAATTCATGATTCATGATTCATGATTCAATTCATGATTCATGATTCAATTCATGATTCATGATTCAAGATTTAATTCATAATTCATGATTCAGTATATGAATCAATTCATGATTAATGATTCAAATCATAATTCATGATTCATGATTCAATTCATGATTCATGATTCAATTCATGATTCATGATTCAATTCATGAGTCATGATTCAATTTATGACTCATGATTCAATTCATGATTCATGATTCGTGAATCATGATTCGATTCATGATTCATGATTCATGAATCATGATTCATGATTTATGATTTATGAATCATGATTCATGATTCATGAATCATGATTTGATTCATGATTCATGATTTATGATTCATGATTCAATTCATGATTCATGATTCAATTCATGATTCATGATTCAATTTATGATCATTATTCAATTCATGATTCAATTCATGATTCATGATTCAATTCATGATTCATGATTCAATTCATGATTCATGATTCAATTCATGATTCAATTCATGATTCATGATTCAATTCATGATTCATGATTCATGATTTAATTCATGATTCATGATTCAATTCATGATTCATGATTCATGATTCAATTCATGATTCATGATTCAATTCATGATTCATGATTCAATTCATAAATCATGATTCATGATTCATGATTCATGAATCATGATTCAATTCATGATTCATTATAAATAAATCATGGTTCGATTCATGATTCATGATTCATGAATCATGATTCAATTCATGATTCATAAATCATGATTCGATTCATGATTCATGATTCAATTCATGATTCATGATTCAATTCATGATTCATGATTCAATTTATGATTCATGATTCAATTCATGATTCAATTCATGATTCATGATTCAATTCATGATTCATCATTCATGATTCAATTCATGATTCATGATTCAATTCATGATTCATGATTCAATTCATGATTCATGATTCAATTCATAAATCATGATTCATGATTCATGATTCATGAATCATGATTCAATTCATGATTCATGATAAATAAATCATGGTTCGATTCATGATTCATGATTCATGAATCATGATTCAATTCATGATTCATAAATCATGATTCGATTCATGATTCATGATTCAATTCATGATTCATGATTCAATTCATGATTCATGATTCAATTTATGATTCATGATTCAATTCATGATTCAATTCATGATTCATGATTCAATTCATGATTCATCATTCATGATTCAATTCATGATTCATGATTCAATTCATGATTCATGATTCATAATTCAATTCATGATTCATGATTCAATTTATGATTCAATTCATGATTCATGATTCAAATCATAATTCATGATTTATGATTCAATTCATGATTTATGATTCAATTCATGATTCATGATTCATGATTCATGATTCAATTCATGATTCATGATTCAATTCATGATTCATGATTTATGATTCATGATTTATGATTCATGATTCATGATTTATGATTCATGATTCAATTCATGATTCATGATTCAATTCATGATTCATGATTCATGATTCAATTCATGATTCATGATTCAAGATTTAATTCATAATTCATGATTCAGTATATGAATCAATTCATGATTAATGATTCAAATCATAATTCATGATTCATGATTCAATTCATGATTCATGATTCAATTCATGATTCATGATTCAATTCATGAGTCATGATTCAATTTATGACTCATGATTCAATTCATGATTCATGATTCGTGAATCATGATTCGATTCATGATTCATGATTCATGAATCATGATTCATGATTTATGATTTATGAATCATGATTCATGATTCATGAATCATGATTTGATTCATGATTCATGATTTATGATTCATGATTCAATTCATGATTCATGATTCAATTCATGATTCATGATTCAATTTATGATCATTATTCAATTCATGATTCAATTCATGATTCATGATTCAATTCATGATTCATGATTCAATTCATGATTCATGATTCAATTCATGATTCAATTCATGATTCATGATTCAATTCATGATTCATGATTCATGATTTAATTCATGATTCATGATTCAATTCATGATTCAATTCATGATTCATGATTCAATTCATGATTCATGATTCAATTCATAAATCATGATTCATGATTCATGATTCATGAATCATGATTCAATTCATGATTCATGATAAATAAATCATGGTTCGATTCATGATTCATGATTCATGAATCATGATTCAATTCATGATTCATAAATCATGATTCGATTCATGATTCATGATTCAATTCATGATTCATGATTCAATTCATGATTCATGATTCAATTCATGATTCATGATTCAATTCATGATTCATCATTCATGATTCAATTCATGATTCATGATTCAATTCATGATTCATGATTCAATTCATGATTCATGATTCAATTCATAAATCATGATTCATGATTCATGATTCATGAATTATGATTCAATTCATGATTCATGATAAATAAATCATGGTTCGATTCATGATTCATGATTCATGAATCATGATTCAATTCATGATTCATAAATCATGATTCGATTCATGATTCATGATTCAATTCATGATTCATGATTCAATTCATGATTCATGATTCAATTTATGATTCATGATTCAATTCATGATTCAATTCATGATTCATGATTCAATTCATGATTCATCATTCATGATTCAATTCATGATTCATGATTCAATTCATGATTCATGATTCATAATTCAATTCATGATTCATGATTCAATTTATGATTCAATTCATGATTCATGATTCAAATCATAATTCATGATTTATGATTCAATTCATGATTTATGATTCAATTCATGATTCATGATTCATGATTCATGATTCAATTCATGATTCATGATTCAATTCATGATTCATGATTTATGATTCATGATTTATGATTCATGATTCATGATTTATGATTCATGATTCAATTCATGATTCATGATTCAATTCATGATTCATGATTCATGATTCAATTCATGATTCAATTCATGATTCATGATTCATGATTCAATTCATGATTCATGATTCAATTCATGATTCACGATTCATGATTCATGATTTATGATTCATGATTCATGATTTATGATTCATGATTCAATTCATGATTCATGATTCAATTCATGATTCTTGATTCAATTCATGACTCATGATTCAATTCATGATTCATGATTCAATTCATGATTCTTGATTCAATTCATGACTCATGATTCAATTCATTATTCATTTCTTGATTCATGATTTATGATTCAATTCATGATTTATGATTCGATTCATGATTCATGATTCGTGAATCATGATTCGATTCATGATTCATGATTCATGAATCATGATTCATGATTTATGATTTATGAATCATGATTCATGATTCATGAATCATGATTTGATTCATGATTCATGATTCATGAATCATGATTCGATTCATGATTCATGATTCAATTCATGATTTGATTCATGATTCATGATTCATGATTCAATTCATGACTCATGATTCAATTCATGATTCATGATTCAATTCATGATTAATGATTTAATTCATGATTCATTTAATGATTCGTGATTTATGATTCAATTCATGATTTATGATTCGATTCATAATTCATGATTCATGAATCATGATTCGATTCATGATTCATGAATCATGATTCAATTCTTGATTCATGATTCATAAATCATGATTCAATTCATGATTTTCATGCATTATGATTCGATTCATGATTCATGATTCAAATAATGATTTAATTCATGAATCATGATTTATTTCATGATTCATGATTCATGATTCAAATAATGATTTAATTCATGAATCATGATTTATTTCATGATTCATAAATCATGATTCAATTCATGATTTTTGAGAATTATGATTCGATTCATGATTCATGATTCATGATTCAAATAATGATTTAATTCATGAATCATGATTTATTTCATGATTCATGATTCATTTCATGATTCATGATTCATGATTCAAATAATGATTTAATTCATGAATCATGATTTATTTCATGATTCATGATTCCATTCATAATTCATGATTCAATTCATGATTCATGATTCAATTCATGATTCGTGAATCATGATTCAATTCATGATTCAATTCATGATTCATGATTCAATTCATGATTCATGATTCAATTCATGATTCATGATTCAATTCATGATTCAATTCATGATTCATGATTCAATTCATGATTCATGATTCAGTTCATGATTCATGATTCAATTCATGATTCATGATTCATGATTCAATTCATGATTCATGATTAAATTCATGATTCATGATTCAATTCATGATTCATGATTCAATATATGATTCAATTCATGATTAATGATTCAAATCATAATGCATGATTCATGATTTAATTCATGATTCATGATTCATGATTCAATTCATGATTCATGATTCAATTCATGATTCAAGATTTAATTCATAATTCCTGATTCAGTATATGAATCAATTCATGATTAATGATTCAAATCATAATTCATGATTCATGATTCAATTCATGATTCATGATTCATGATTCAATTCATGATTCATGATTCAATTCATGAGTCATGATTCAATTTATGACTCATGATTCAATTCATGATTCATTTCATGATTCATGATTTATGATACAATTCATGATTTATGATTCAATTCATGATTCATGATTTATGAATCATGATTTGATTCATGATTCATGATTTGATTCATGATTCATGATTCATGAATCATGAATCATGATTCATGATTTATAATTTATGAATCATGATTCAATTCATGATTCATGATTCATGATTCAATTCATGATTCATTATTCAATTCATGACTCATGATTCAATTCATGATTCATGATTCAATTCATAATTAATGATTTAATTCATAATTCATTTAATGATTCATGATTTATGATTCAATTCATGATTTATGATTCAATTCATGATTTATGATTCGATTCATGATTCATGATTCATGAATCATGATTCGATTCATGATTCATGATTCATGATTCATGAATCAATTCTTGATTCATGATTCATAAATCATGATTCATAAATCATGATTCAATTCATGATTTTCATGAATCATGATTCGATTCATGATTCATGATTCATGATTCATTTCATGATTCATGATTCATGATTCAATTCATGATTCATGATTCATGATTTAATTCATGATTCAATTCATGATTCATGATTCAATTCATAATTCATGATTCAATTCATGATTCGTGAATCATGATTCAATTCATGATTCAATTCATGATTCAATTCATGATTCATGATTCAATTCATAATTCATGATTCACTTCATGATTCATGATTCAATTCATGATTCGTGAATCATGATTCAATTCATGATTCAATTCATGATTCATGATTCATGATTCAATTCATGATTCATGATTCAATTCATGATTCAATTCATGATTCATGATTCAATTCATGATTCATGATTTAATTCATGATTTAATTCATGATTCATGATTCAATTCATGATTCATGATACATGATTCAATTCATGATTCATTTCATTAATCATGATTCATGATTCAATTCATGATTCATGATTAAATTCATGATTCATGATTCAATTCATGATTCAATTCATGATTCATGATTCATGATTCAATTCATGATTCATGATTCAATTCATGATTCATGATTCAATTCATGATTCATGATTCAATTCATGATTCATGATTTAATTCATGATTCAATTCATGATTCATGATACATGATTCAATTCATGATTCATTTCATTAATCATGATTCATGATTTATGATTCAATTCATGATTCATGATTCAATTTATGATTCATGATTCAATTCATGATTCAATTCATGATTCATGATTCAATTCATGATTCATCATTCATGATTCAATTCATGATTCATGATTCAATTCATGATTCATGATTCATGATTCAATTCATGATTCAATATATGATTCAATTCATGAATAATGATTCAAATCATAATTCATGATTCATGATTCAATTCATGATTCATGATTCAATTCATGATTCTTGATTCAATTCATGACTCATGATTCAATTCATGATTCAATTCATGATTCTTGATTCAATTCATGACTCATGATTCAATTCATGATTCATTTCATGATTCATGATTCAATTCATGATTCATGATTCATGATTTAATTCATGATTCAATTCATGATTCATGATTCAATTCATAATTCATGATTCAATTCATGATTCATGATTCAATTCATGATTCGTGAATCATGATTCAATTCATAATTCAATTCATGATTCAATTCATGATTCATGATTCAATTCATAATTCATGATTCAATTCATGATTCATGATTCAATTCATGATTCGTGAATCATGATTCAATTCATGATTCAATTCATGATTCATGATTCATGATTCAATTCATGATTCATTATTCAATTCATGATTCAATTCATGATTCATGATTCAATTCATGATTCATGATTTAATTCATGATTCAATTCATGATTCAATTCATGATTGATGATACATGATTCAATTCATGATTCATTTCATTAATCATGATTCATGATTCATGATTCAATTCATAATTCATGATTCAATTCATGATTCATGATTCAATTCATGATTCGTGAATCATGATTCAATTCATGATTCAATTCATGATTCATGATTCATGATTCAATTCATGATTCATTATTCAATTCATGATTCAATTCATGATTCATGATTCAATTCATGATTCATGATTTAATTCATGATTCAATTCATGATTCAATTCATGATTGATGATACATGATTCAATTCATGATTCATTTCATTAATCATGATTCATGATTCATGATTCAATTCATGATTCATGATTAAATTCATGATTCATGATTCAATTCATGATTCGATTCATGATTCATGATTCATGATTCATGAATCAATTCTTGATTCATGATTCATAAATCATGATTCATAAATCATGATTCAATTCATGATTTTCATGAATCATGATTCGATTCATGATTCATGATTCATGATTCATTTCATGATTCATGATTCATGATTCAATTCATGATTCATGATTCATGATTTAATTCATGATTCAATTCATGATTCATGATTCAATTCATAATTCATGATTCAATTCATGATTCGTGAATCATGATTCAATTCATGATTCAATTCATGATTCAATTCATGATTCATGATTCAATTCATAATTCATGATTCACTTCATGATTCATGATTCAATTCATGATTCGTGAATCATGATTCAATTCATGATTTAATTCATGATTCATGATTCATGATTCAATTCATGATTCATGATTCAATTCATGATTCAATTCATGATTCATGATTCAATTCATGATTCATGATTTAATTCATGATTTAATTCATGATTCATGATTCAATTCATGATTCATGATACATGATTCAATTCATGATTCATTTCATTAATCATGATTCATGATTCAATTCATGATTCATGATTAAATTCATGATTCATGATTCAATTCATGATTCATGATTCATGATTCAATTCATGATTCATGATTCAATTCATGATTCATGATTCAATTCATGATTCATGATTTAATTCATGATTCAATTCATGATTCATGATACATGATTCAATTCATGATTCATGATTCAATTTATGATTCATGATTCAATTCATGATTCATGATTCATCATTCATGATTCAATTCATGATTCATGATTCAATTCATGATTCATGATTCATGATTCAATTCATGATTCATGATTCAATTTATGATTCAATTCATGATTCATGATTCATGATTCAATTCATGATTCATGATTCAATTCATGATTCAATTCATGATTCATGATTCAATTCATGATTCAATATATGATTCAATTCATGAATAATGATTCAAATCATAATTCATGATTCATGATTCAATTCATGATTCATGATTCAATTCATGATTCTTGATTCAATTCATGACTCATGATTCAATTCATGATTCATGATTCAATTCATGATTCTTGATTCAATTCATGACTCATGATTCAATTCATGATTCATTTCATGATTCATGATTCATGATTCAATTCATGATTCATGATTTAATTCATGATTCAATTCATGATTCATGATTCAATTCATAATTCATGATTCAATTCATGATTCATGATTCAATTCATGATTCGTGAATCATGATTCAATTCATAATTCAATTCATGATTCAATTCATGATTCATGATTCAATTCATAATTCATGATTCAATTCATGATTCATGATTCAATTCATGATTCGTGAATCATGATTCAATTCATGATTCATGATTCATGATTCAATTCATGATTCATTATTCAATTCATGATTCAATTCATGATTCATGATTCAATTCATGATTCATGATTTAATTCATGATTCAATTCATGATTCAATTCATGATTGATGATACATGATTCAATTCATGATTCATTTCATTAATCATGATTCATGATTCATGATTCAATTCATGATTCATGATTCAATTCATGATTCGTGAATCATGATTCAATTCATGATTCAATTCATGATTCATGATTCATGATTCAATTCATGATTCATTATTCAATTCATGATTCATGATTCAATTCATGATTCATGATTTAATTCATGATTCAATTCATGATTCAATTCATGATTGATGATACATGATTCAATTCATGATTCATTTCATTAATCATGATTCATGATTCATGATTCAATTCATGATTCATGATTCAATTCATGATTCATGATTCAATTCATGATCCAATTCATGATTCATGATTTAATTCATGATTCAATTCATGATTGATGATACATGATTCAATTCATGATTCATTTCATTAATCATGATTCATGATTCATGATTCAATTCATGATTCATGATTAAATTCATGATTCATGATTCAATTCATGATTCAATTCATGATTCATGATTCATGATTCAATTCATGATTCAATTCATGATTCAATTCATGATTCATGATTCAATTCATGATTCATGATTTAATTCATGATTTAATTCATTATTCATGATTCAATTCATGATTCATGATACATGATTCAATTCATGATTCATTTCATTAATCATGATTCATGATTCATGATTCAATTCATGATTCATGATTCAATTTATGATTCATGATTCAATTCATGATTCATGATTCAATTCATGATTCATCATTCATGATTCAATTCATGATTCATGATTCAATTCATGATTCATGATTCAATTCATGATTCATGATTCAATTTATGATTCAATTCATGATTCATGATTCATGATTCAATTCATGATTCATGATTCAATTCATGATTCAATTCATGATTCATGATTCAATTCATGATTCATGATTTAATTCATGATTCAATTCATGATTCATGATTCAATTCATGATTCATGATACATGATTCAATTCATGATTCATTTCATTAATCATGATTCATGATTCAATTCATGATTCATGATTAAATTCATGATTCATGATTCAATTCATGATTCAATTCATGATTCATGATTCAATTCATGATTCATGATTCAATTCATGATTCAATTCATGATTCATGATTCAATTCATGATTCATGATTTAATTCATGATTCAATTCATGATTCATGATACATGATTCAATTCATGATTCATTTCATTAATCATGATTCATGATTTATGATTCAATTCATGATTCATGATTCAATTTATGATTCATGATTCAATTCATGATTCAATTCATGATTCATGATTCAATTCATGATTCATCATTCATGATTCAATTCATGATTCATGATTCAATTCATGATTCATGATTCATGATTCAATTCATGATTCATGATTCAATTTATGATTCAATTCATGATTCATGATTCAAATCATAATTCATGATTTATGATTCAATTTATGATTCATGATTCAATTTATGATTCATGATTCATGATTCATGATTCATGATTCAATTCATGATTCATGATTCAATTCATGATTCATGATTCATGATTTATGATTCATGATTCAATTCATGATTCATGATTCAATTCATGATTCATGATTCATGATTCAATTCATGATTCAATATATGATTCAATTCATGAATAATGATTCAAATCATAATTCATGATTCATGATTCAATTCATGATTCATGATTCAATTCATGATTCTTGATTCAATTCATGACTCATGATTCAATTCATGATTCATGATTCAATTCATGATTCTTGATTCAATTCATGACTCATGATTCAATTCATGATTCATTTCATGATTCATGATTCATGATTCAATTCATGATTCATGATTCATGATTTAATTCATGATTCAATTCATGATTCATGATTCAATTCATAATTCATGATTCAATTCATGATTCATGATTCAATTCATGATTCGTGAATCATGATTCAATTCATAATTCAATTCATGATTCAATTCATGATTCATGATTCAATTCATAATTCATGATTCAATTCATGATTCATGATTCAATTCATGATTCGTGAATCATGATTCAATTCATGATTCAATTCATGATTCATGATTCATGATTCAATTCATGATTCATTATTCAATTCATGATTCAATTCATGATTCATGATTCAATTCATGATTCATGATTTAATTCATGATTCAATTCATGATTCAATTCATGATTCATTTCATTAATCATGATTCATGATTCATGATTCAATTCATGATTCATGATTAAATTCATGATTCATGATTCAATTCATGATTCAATTCATGATTCATGATTCATGATTCAATTCATGATTCATGATTCAATTCATGATTCAATTCATGATTCATGATTTAATTCATGATTCAATTCATGATTCAATTCATGATTGATGATACATGATTCAATTCATGATTCATTTCATTAATCATGATTCATGATTCATGATTCAATTCATGATTCATGATTAAATTCATGATTCATGATTCAATTCATGATTCAATTCATGATTCATGATTCATGATTCAATTCATGATTCAATTCATGATTCAATTCATGATTCATGATTCAATTCATGATTCATGATTTAATTCATGATTCAATTCATGATTCATGATTCAATTCATGATTCATGATACATGATTCAATTCATGATTCATTTCATTAATCATGATTCATGATTCATGATTCAATTCATGATTCATGATTCAATTTATGATTCATGATTCAATTCATGATTCATGATTCAATTCATGATTCATGATTTAATTCATGATTCAATTCATGATTCATGATTCAATTCATGATTCATGATACATGATTCAATTCATGATTCATTTCATTAATCATGATTCATGATTCATGATTCAATTCATGATTCATGATTCAATTTATGATTCATGATTCAATTCATGATTCATGATTCAATTCATGATTCATCATTCATGATTCAATTCATGATTCATGATTCAATTCATGATTCATGATTCATGATTCAATTCATGATTCATGATTCAATTTATGATTCAATTCATGATTCATGATTCAAATCATAATTCATGATTTATGATTCAATTCATGATTCATGATTCAATTCATGAGTCATGATTCAATTCATGATTCATGATTCATGATTCATGATTCAATTCATAATTCATGATTCAATTCATGATTCATGCTTCATGATTTATGATTCATGATTCATGATTTATGATTCATGATTCAATTCATGATTCATGATTCAATTCATGATTCATGATTCATGATTCAATTCATGATTCAATATATGATTCAATTCATGATTAATGATTCAAATCATAATTCATGATTCATGATTCAATTCATGTTTCAATTCATGATTCTTGATTCAATTCATGACTCATGATTCAATTCATGATTCATGATTCAATTCATGATTCTTGATTCAATTCATGACTCATGATTCAATTCATGATTCATTTCATGATTCATGATTCATGATTCAATTCATGATTCATGATTCAATTCATGATTCATGATTTAATTTATGATCATTATTCAATTCATGATTCAATTCATGATTCATGATTCAATTCATGATTCATGATTCAATTCATGATTCATGATTCAATTCATGATTCAATTCATGATTCATGATTCAATTCATTATTCATGATTCATGATTTAATTCATGATTCATGATTCAATTCATGATTCATGATTCATGATTCAATTCATGATTCATGATTCAATTCATGATTCATGATTCAATTCATGATTCATGATTCAATTTATGATTCATGATTCAATTCATGATTCAATTCATCATTCATGATTCAATTCATGATTCTTCATTCATGATTCAATTCATGATTCATGATTCAATTCATGATTCATGATTCATAATTCAATTCATGATTCATGATTCAATTTATGATTCAATTCATGATTCATGATTCAAATCATAATTCATGATTCATGATTCAATTCATGATTCATGATTCAATTCATGATTCATGATTCATGATTCATGATTCAATTCATGATTCATGATTCAATTCATGATTCATGATTCATGATTTATGATTCATGATTCATGATTTATGATTCATGATTCAATTCATGATTCATGATTCAATTCATGATTCATGATTCATGATTCAATTCATGATTCAATTCATGATTCATGATTCATGATTCATGATTCAATTCATGATTCATGATTCAATTCATGATTCATGATTCATGATTCATGATTTATGATTCATGATTCATGATTTATGATTCATGATTCAATTGATGATTCATGATTCAATTCATGATTCTTGATTCAATTCATGACTCATGATTCAATTCATGATTCATGATTCAATTCATGATTCTTGATTCAATTCATGACTCATGATTCAATTCATTAATTCATTTCTTGATTCATGACTCATGATTCAATTCATTAATTCATTTCTTGATTCATGATTTATGATTCAATTCATGATTTATGATTCGATTCATGATTTATGATTTATGAATCATGATTCATGATTCATGAATCATGATTTGATTCATGATTCATGATTCATGAATCATGATTCGATTCATGATTCAAGATTCATGATTCAATTCATGATTTGATTCATGATTCAATTCATGATTTGATTCATGATTCATGATTCAATTCATGACTCATGATTCAATTCATGATTCATGATTCAATTCATGATTAATGATTTAATTCATGATTCATTTAATGATTCATGATTTATGATTCAATTCATGATTTATGATTCGATTCATGATTCATGATTCATGAATAATGATTCGATTCATGATTCATGATTCATGAATCATGATTCAATTCTTGATTCATGATTCATAAATCATGATTCAATTCATGATTTTCATGAATTATGATTCGATTCATGATTCATGATTCATGATTCAAATAATGATTTAATTCATGAATCATGATTTATTTCATGATTCATGATTCATTTCATGATTCAAATAATGATTTAATTCATGAATCATGATTTATTTCATGATTCATGATTCCATTCATAATTCATGATTCAATTCATGATTCATGATTCAATTCATGATTCGTGAATCATGATTCAATTCATGATTCAATTCATGATTCATGATTCAATTCATGATTCATGATTCAATTCATGATTCATGATTCAGTTCATGATTCATGATTCAATTCATGATTCATGATTCATGATTCAATTCATGATTCATGATTAAATTCATGATTCATGATTCATGATTCAATTCATGATTCATGATTCAATATATGATTCAATTCATGATTAATGATTCAAATCATAATTCATGATTCATGATTTAATTCATGATTCATGATTCATGATTCAATTCATGATTCATGATTCAATTCATGATTCATGATTCAAGATTTAATTCATAATTCATGATTCAATATATGAATCAATTCATGATTAATGATTCAAATCATAATTCATGATTCATGACTCAATTCATGATTCATGATTCATGATTCAATTCATGATTCATGATTCAAGATTTAATTCATAATTCATGATTCAATATATGAATCAATTCATGATTAATGATTCAAATCATAATTCATGATTCATGATTCAATTCATGATTCATGATTCATGATTCAATTCATGATTCATGATTCAAATCATGAGTCATGATTCAATTTATGACTCATGATTCAATTCATGATTCATTTCATGATTCATGATTTATGATACAATTCATGATTTATGATTCAATTCATGATTCATGATTCATGAATCATGATTTGATTCATGATTCATGATTCATGAATCATGAATCATGATTCATGATTTATAATTTATGAATCTTGATTCAATTCATGATTCATGATTCATGATTCAATTCATGATTCATTATTCAATTCATGACTCATGATTCAATTCATGATTCATGATTCAATTCATAATTAATGATTTAATTCATAATTCATTTAATGATTCATGATTTATGATTCAATTCATGATTTATGATTCGATTCATGATTCATGATTCATGAATCATGATTCGATTCATGATTCATGATTCATGAATCATGATTCAATTCTTGATTCATGATTCATAAATCATGATTCATAAATCATGATTCAATTCATGATTTTCATGAATCATGATTCGATTCATGATTCATGATTCATGATTCATTTCATGATTCATGATTCATGATTCAATTCATGATTCATGATTCATGATTTAATTCATGATTCAATTCATGATTCATGATTCAATTCATAATTCATGATTCAATTCATGATTCATGATTCAATTCATGATTCGTGAATCATGATTCAATTCATGATTCAATTCATGATTCAATTCATGATTCATGATTCAATTCATAATTCATGATTCACTTCATGATTCATGATTCAATTCATGATTCGTGAATCATGATTCAATTCATGATTCAATTCATGATTCATGATTCATGATTCAATTCATGATTCATGATTCAATTCATGATTCAATTCATGATTCATGATTCAATTCATGATTCATGATTTAATTCATGATTCAATTCATGATTCATGATTCAATTCATGATTCATGATACATGATTCAATTCATGATTCATTTCATTAATCATGATTCATGATTCAATTCATGATTCATGATTAAATTCATGATTCATGATTCAATTCATGATTCAATTCATGATTCATGATTCATGATTCAATTCATGATTCATGATTCAATTCATGATTCAATTCATGATTCATGATTCATGATTTAATTCATGATTCAATTCATGATTCATGATACATGATTCAATTCATGATTCATTTCATTAATCATGATTCATGATTTATGATTCAATTCATGATTCATGATTCAATTCATGATTCAATTCATGATTCATGATTCAATTCATGATTCATCATTTATGATTCAATTCATGATTCATGATTCAATTCATGATTCATGATTCATGATTCAATTCATGATTCATGATTCAATTCATGATTCAATTCATGATTCATGATTCATTTCATGATTCATGATTCAATTCATAATTCGTGATTTAATTCATGATTCAATTCTTGATTCATGATTCAATTCATGATTCATGATTCATGATTCAGTTCATGATTCATGATTCAATTCATGATTCATGATTCATGATTCAATTCATGATTCATGATTAAATTCATGATTCATGATTCAATTCATGATTCATGATTCAATATATGATTCAATTCATGATTAATGATTCAAATCATAATTCATGATTCATGATTTAATTCATGATTCATGGTTCATGATTCAATTCATGATTCATGATTTAATTCATGATTCATGATTCATGATTCAATTCATAATTCATGATTTAATATATGAATCAATTCATGATTAATGATTCAAATCATAATTCATGATTCATGATTCAATTCATGATTCATGATTCATGATTCAATTCATGATTCATGATTCAATTCATGAGTCATGATTCAATTTATGACTCATTATTCAATTCATGATTCATTTCATGATTCATGATTTATGATACAATTCATGATTTATGATTCAATTCATGATTCATGACTCATGAATCATGATTTGATTCATGATTCATGAATCATGATTCATGATTTATAATTTATGAATCATGATTCATGATTTATGAATCATGATTTGATTCATGATCCATGATTCATGAATCATGATTCATGATTTATAATTTATGAATCATGATTCAATTCATGATTCATGATTTGATTCATGATTCATGATTCAATTCATAATTAATGATTTAATTCATAATTCATTTAATGATTCATGATTCATGATTCAATTCATGATTCATTATTCAATTCATGACTCATGATTCAATTCATGATTCATGATTCAATTCATAATTAATGATTTAATTCATAATTCATTTAATGATTCATGATTTATGATTCAATTCATGATTTATGATTCGATTCATGATTCATGATTCATGAATCATGATTCGATTCATGAATCATGATTTAATTCTTGATTCATGATTCATAAATCATGATTCATAAATCATGATTCAATTCATGATTTTCATGAATCATGATTCGATTCATGATTCATGATTCATGATTCATTTCATGATTCATGATTCATGATTCAATTCATGATTCATGATTCATGATTTAATTCATGATTAAATTCATGATTCATGATTCAATTCATAATTCATGATTCAATTCATGATTCATGATTCAATTCATGATTCGTGAATCATGATTCAATTCATGATTCAATTCATGATTCAATTCATGATTCATGATTCAATTCATAATTCATGATTCACTTCATGATTCATGATTCAATTCATGATTCGTGAATCATGATTCAATTCATGATTCAATTCATGAATCATGATTCATGATTCAATTCATGATTCATGATTCAATTCATGATTCAATTCATGATTCATGATTCAATTCATGATTCATGATTTAATTCATGATTCAATTCATGATTCATGATTCAATTCATGATTCATGATACATGATTCAATTCATGATTCATTTCATTAATCATGATTCATGATTCAATTCATGATTCATGATTAAATTCATGATTCATGATTCAATTCATGATTCAATTCATGATTCATGATTCATGATTCAATTCATGATTCATGATTCAATTCATGATTCAATTCATGATTCATGATTCAATTCATGATTCATGATTTAATTCATGATTCAATTCATGATTCATGATACATGATTCAATTCATGATTCATTTCATTAATCATGATTCATGATTTATGATTCAATTTATGATTCTTGATTCAATTTATGATTCATGATTCAATTCATGATTCAATTCATGATTCATGATTCAATTCATGATTCATCATTCATGATTCAATTCATGATTCATGATTCAATTCATGATTCGTGATTCATGATTCAATTCATTATTCATGATTCAATTTATGATTCAATTCATGATTCATGATTCAAATCATAATTCATGATTTATGATTCAATTTATGATTCATGATTCAATTCATGATTCATGATTCAATTCATGATTCATGATTCATGATTCATGATTCAATTCATGATTCATGATTCAATTCATGTTTCATGATTCATGATTTATGATTCATGATTCAATTCATGATTCATGATTCAATTCATGATTCATGATTCATGATTCAATTCACGATTCAATATATGATTCAATTCATGAATAATGATTCAAATCATAATTCATGATTCATGATTCAATTCATGATTCATGATTCAATTCATGATTCTTGATTCAATTCATGACTCATGATTCAATTCATGATTCATGATTCAATTCATGATTCTTGATTCAATTCATGACTCATGATTCAATTCATGATTCATTTCATGATTCATGATTTATGATTCAATTCATGATTTATGAATCGATTCATGATTCATGATTCATGAATCATGATTCATGATTCATGATTCATGAATCATGATTCGATTCATGATTCATGATTTATGATTCAAACAATGATTTAATTCATGAATCATGATTTATTTCATGATTCATGATTCATTTCATGATTCATGATTCATGATTCAATTCATAATTCATGATTCATGATTTAATTCATGATTCGATTCATGATTCATGATTCCATTCATAATTCATGATTCAATTCATGATTCATGATTCAATTCATGATTCGTGAATCATGATTCAATTCATGATTCAATTCATGATTCATGATTCAATTCATGATTCATGATTCAATTCATAATTCGTGATTTAATTCATGATTCAATTCTTGATTCATGATTCAATTCATGATTCATGATTCAGTTCATGATTCATGATTCAATTCATGATTCATGATTCATGATTCAATTCATGATTCATGATTAAATTCATGATTCATGATTCATGATTCAATTCATGATTCATGATTCAATATATGATTCAATTCATGATTAATGATTCAAATCATAATTCATGATTCATGATTTAATTCATGATTCATGGTTCATGATTCAATTCATGATTCATGATTTAATTCATGATTCATGATTCATGATTCAATTCATAATTCATGATTTAATATATGAATCAATTCATGATTAATGATTTAAATCATAATTCATGATTCATGATTCAATTCATGATTCATGATTCAATTCATGATTCATGATTCAATTCATGAGTCATGATTCAATTTATGACTCATTATTCAATTCATGATTCATTTCATGATTCATGATTTATGATACAATTCATGATTTATGATTCAATTCATGATTCATGACTCATGAATCATGATTTGATTCATGATTTATGATTCATGAATCATGATTCATGATTTATAATTTATGAATCATGATTCATGATTCATGAATCATGATTTGATTCATGATCCATGATTCATGAATCATGATTCATGATTTATAATTTATGAATCATGATTCAATTCATGATTCATGATTTGATTCATGATTCATGATTCAATTCATAATTAATGATTTAATTCATAATTCATTTAATGATTCATGATTCATGATTCAATTCATGATTCATTATTCAATTCATGACTCATGATTCAATTCATGATTCATGATTCAATTCATGATTCATGATTCAATTCATAATTAATGATTTAATTCATAATTCATTTAATGATTCATGATTTATGATTCAATTCATGATTTATGATTCAATTCATGATTTATGATTCGATTCATGATTCATGAATCATGATTCGATTCATGATTCATGATTCATGAATTATGATTCAATTCTTGATTCATGATTCATAAATCATGATTCATAAATCATGATTCAATTCATGATTTTCATGAATCATGATTCGATTCATGATTCATGATTCATTTCATGATTCATGATTCATGATTCAATTCATGATTCATGATTCATGATTTAATTCATGATTCAATTCATGATTCAAGATTCAATTCATAATTCATGATTCAATTCATGATTCATGATTCAATTCTTGATTCGTGAATCATGATTCAATTCATGATTCAATTCATGATTCATGATTCAATTCATAATTCATGATTTAATTCATGATTCATGATTCAATTCATGATTCGTGAATCATGATTCAATTCATGATTCAATTCATGATTCATGATTCATGATTCAATTCATGATTCATGATTCAATTCATGATTCAATTCATGATTCATGATTCAATTCATGATTCATGATTCAATTCATGATTCAATTCATGATTCATGATTCAATTCATGATTCATGATACATGATTCAATTCATGATTCATTTCATTAATCATGATTCATGATTCTCGATTCAATTCATGATTCATGATTAAATTCATGATTCATGATTCAATTCATAATTCATGATTAAATTCATGATTCATGATTTAATTCATGATTCATGATTCAATTCATAATTCATTTATTGATTCATGATTTATAATTCAATTCATGATTTATGATTCGATTCATGATTTTTGATTCACGAATCATGATTCGATTCATGATTCATGATTCATGATTCGATTCATGATTCATGATTCATGAATCATGATTCGATTCATGAATCATGATTCGATTCATGATTCATGATTCATGAATCATGATTCATGAATCATGATTCATGAATCATGATTCGATTCATGATTCGATTCATGAATCATGATTCATGAATCATGATTCAATTCATGATTCAAGATTCATGATTCGATTCATGATTCATATTTCATGATTCAATTCATGATTCATGATTTGATTCATGATTCATGATTCATTATTCATGATTCAATTCATGGTTCATGATTCATGAGTCATGATTCAATTCATGAATCATGATTCGATTCATGAATCATGATTCGATTCATGATTCATGAATCATGATTCATGATTTATGATTCATAAATCATGATTCAATTCATGATTCATGAATCATGATTCGATTCATGATTCATGATTCATGATTCATGATTCAAATCATGATTTAATTCATGAATCATGATTTATTTCATGATTCATGATTCATTTCATGATTCATGATTTATGATTCAATTGATGATTTATGATTCATGATTCAATTCATCATTCAATTTATGATTCATTATTCAATTCATAATTCATGATTTAATTCATGATTCATGATTCAATTCATGATTCGTGATTTATGAATCAATTCATGATTCAATTCATGATTCATGATTCAATTCATGATTCATGATTCATGATTTAATTCATGATTCCTGATTCCTGATTCAATTCAAGATTCATGATTTAATTCATGATTCAATTCATGATTCATGATTCAGTTCATGATTCATGAATCATGATTCGATTCATGATTCATGAATCATGATTCAATTCATGATTCATGATTCATGATACATGATTCAATTCATGATTCATTTCATGATTCATGATTCAATTCATGATTCATGATTAAATTCATGATTCATGATTTAATTCATGATTCATGATTCAATTCATAATTCATTTAGTGATTCATGATTTATGATTCAATTAATGATTTATGATTCAATTCATGATTCATGATTCATGAATCATGATTCGATTCATGATTCATAATTCATGAATCGTGATTCGATTCATGAACCATGATTCGATTCATGAACCATGATTCGATTCATGATTCATGATTCATGAATCATGATTAGATTCATGAATCATGATTCGATTCATGATTCATGAATCATGATTCAATTCATGAATTATGATTCGATTCATGATTCATGATTCATGAATCATGATTCGATTCATGATTCATGATTCGATTCATGATTCGATTCATGAATCATGATTCGATTCATGAATCATAATTAGATTCATGAATCATGATTCATGAATCATGATTCGATTCATGATTCATGATTCGATTCATGATTCGAATCATGAATCATAATTCATTAATCATGATTCGATTCATGATTCATGATTCATGAATCATGATTCAATTCATGATTCAAGATTCATGATTCGATTCATGATTCATGATTTATGATTCAATTCATGATTCATGATTTGATTCATGATTCATGATTTATTATTCATGATTCAAATCATGGTTCATGATTCATGAGTCATGATTCAATTCATGAATCATGATTCGATTCATGATTTATTATTCATGAATCATGTTTCAATTCATGAATTATGATTCGATTCATGATTCATGATTCATGATTTATGATTCATGATTCAATTCATGATTCATGATTCAATTCATGATTCATTTCATGATTCATGATTCAATTCATGATTCATCATACATGATTCAATTCATGATTCATTTCATGATTCATGACTCATGATTCATGATTCAATTCATGATTCATGATTCAATTCATGATTCATTTAATGATTCATGATTTATGATTCAATTCATGATTTATGATTCGATTCATGATTCATGATTCATGAATCATGATTCGATTCATGATTCATGATTTATGAATCATGATACGATTCATGATTCATAAATCATGATTCAATTCATGATTCATGATTCATGATTCAATTCATGATTCAATTCATGATTCATGATTCAATTCATGATTCATGATTCAATTCATGATTCATGATTCATGATTCAATTCATGATTTATGATTCAATTCATGATTCTTGATTCAATTCATGACTCATGATTCAATTCATGATTCATGATTCAATTCATGATTCTTGATTCAATTCATGACTCATGATTCAATTCATGATTCATTTCATGATTCATGATTTATGATTCAATTCATAATTTATGAATCGATTCATGATTCATGATTCATGAATCATGATTCATGATTTATGATTTATGAATCATGATTCATGATTCATGAATCATGATTTGATTCATGATTCATGATTTATGAATCATGATTCGATTCATAAATCATGATTCATGATTCAATTCATGATTTGATTCATGATTCATGATTCAATTCATGACTCATGATTCAATTCATGATTCATGATTCAATTCATGATTAATGATTTAATTCATGATTCATTTAATGATTCATGATTTATGATTCAATTCATGATTTATGATTCGATTCATGATTCATGATTCATGAATCATGATTCGATTCATGATTCATGATTCATGAATCATGATTCAATTCTTGATTCATGATTCATAAATCATGATTCAATTCATGATTTTCATGAATTATGATTCGATTCATGATTCATGATTCATGATTCAAATAATGATTTAATTCATGAATCATGATTTATTTCATGATTCATGATTCATTTCATGATTCATGATTCATGATTCAATTCATGATTAATGATTCATGATTTAATTCATGATTCGATTCACGATTCATGATTCCATTCATAATTCATGATTCAATTCATGATTCATGATTCAATTCATGATTCGTGAATCATGATTCAATTCATGATTCAATTCATGATTCATGATTCAATTCATGATTCATGATTCAATTCATGATTCATGATTTAATTCATGATTCAATTCTTGATTCATGATTCAATTCATGATTCATGATTCATGATTCAGTTCATGAATCATGATTCGATTCATGAATCATGATTCGATTCATGATTCATGAATCATGATTCATGATTTATGATTCATAAATCATGATTCAATTCATGATTCATGAATCATGATTCGATTCATGATTCATGATTCATGATTCATGATTCAAATCATGATTTAATTCATGAATCATGATTTATTTCATGATTCATGATTCATTTCATGATTCATGATTTATGATTCAATTCATGATTCATGATTCATGATTCAATTCATCATTCAATTTATGATTCATTATTCACTTCATAATTCATGATTTAAGTCATGATTCATGATTCAATTCATGATTCGTGATTTAGGAATCAATTCATGATTCAATTCATGATTCATGATTCAATTCATGATTCATGATTCATGATTTAATTCATGATTCCTGATTCCTGATTCAATTCAAGATTCATGATTTAATTCATGATTCAATTCATGATTCATGATTCAGTTCATGATTCATGAATCATGATTCGATTCATGATTCATGATACATGATTCAATTCATGATTCATTTCATGATTCATGATTCAATTCATGATTCATGATTAAATTCATGATTCATGATTTAATTCATGATTCATGATTCAATTCATAATTCATTTAGTGATTCATGATTTATGATTCAATTAATGATTTATGATTCAATTCATGATTCATGATTCATGAATCATGATTCGATTCATGATTCATAATTCATGAATCGTGATTCGATTCATGAACCATGATTCGATTCATGAACCATGATTCGATTCATGATTCATGATTCATGAATCATGATTAGATTCATGAATCATGATTCGATTCATGATTCATGAATCATGATTAGATTCATGAATCATGATTCGATTCATGAATTATGATTCGATTCATGATTCATGATTCATGAATCATGATTCGATTCATGATTCATGATTCGATTCATGAATCATGATTCGATTCATGAATCATAATTAGATTCATGAATCATGATTCATGAATCATGATTCGATTCATGATTCATGATTCGATTCATGATTCGAATCATGAATCATAATTCATGAATCATGATTCGATTCATGATTCATGAATCATGATTCAATTCATGATTCAAGATTAATGATTCGATTCATGATTCATGATTTATGATTCAATTCATGATTCATGATTTGATTCATGATTCATGATTCATTATTCATGATTCAAATCATGGTTCATGATTCATGAGTCATGATTCAATTCATGAATCATGATTCGATTCATGATTCATTATTCATGAATCATGTTTCAATTCATGAATTATGATTCGATTCATGATTCATGATTCATGATTTATGATTCATGATTCAATTCATGATTCATGATTCAATTCATGATTCATTTCATGGTTCATGATTCATGATTCAATTCATGATTCATCATACATGATTCAATTCATTATTCATTTCATGATTCATGACTCATGATTCATGATTCAATTCATGATTCATGATTCAATTCATGATTCATTTAATGATTCATGATTTATGATTCAATTCATGATTTATGATTCGATTCATGATTCATGATTCATGAATCATGATTCGATTCATGATTCATGATTTATGAATCATGATACGATTCATGATTCATAAATCATGATTCAATTCATGATTCATGATTCATGATTAAATTCATGATTCAATTCATGATTCATGATTCAATTCATGATTCATGATTCAATTCATGATTCATGATTCATGATTCAATTCATGATTCATGATTCAATTCATGATTCTTGATTCAATTCATGACTCATGATTCAATTCATGATTCATGATTCAATTCATGATTCTTGATTCAATTCATGACTCATGATTCAATTCATGATTCATTTCATGATTCATGATTTATGATTCAATTCATAATTTATGAATCGATTCATGATTCATGATTCATGAATCATGATTCATGATTTATGATTTATGAATCATGATTCATGATTCATGAATCATGATTTGATTCATGATTCATGATTTATGAATCATGATTCGATTCATGATTCATGATTCATGATTCAATTCATGATTTGATTCATGATTCATGATTCAATTCATGACTCATGATTCAATTCATGATTCATGATTCAATTCATGATTAATGATTTAATTCATGATTCATTTAATGATTCAGGATTTATGATTCAATTCATGATTTATAATTCGATTCATGATTCATGATTCATGAATCATGATTCGATTCATGATTCATGATTCATGAATCATGATTCAATTCTTGATTCATGATTCATAAATCATGATTCAATTCATGATTTTCATGAATTATAATTCGATTCATGATTCATGATTCAAATAATGATTTAATTCATGAATCATGATTTATTTCATGATTCATGATTCATGATTCAATTCATGATTCATGATTTAATTCATGATTCGATTCACGATTCATGATTCCATTCATAATTCATGATTCAATTCATGATTCATGATTCAATTCATGATTCTTGAATCATGATTTGATTCATGATTCATGATTTATGAATCATGATTCGATTCATGATTCATTATTCATGAATCATGTTTCAATTCATGAATTATGATTCGATTCATGATTCATGATTCATGATTTATGATTCATGATTCAATTCATGATTCATGATTCAATTCATGATTCATTTCATGGTTCATGATTCATGATTCAATTCATGATTCATCATACATGATTCAATTCATGATTCATTTCATGATTCATGACTCATGATTCATGATTCAATTCATGATTCATGATTCAATTCATGATTCATTTAATGATTCATGATTTATGATTCAATTCATGATTTATGATTCGATTCATGATTCATGATTCATGAATCATGATTCGATTCATGATTCATGATTTATGAATCATGATACGATTCATGATTCATAAATCATGATTCAATTCATGATTCATGATTCATGATTAAATTCATGATTCAATTCATGATTCATGATTCAATTCATGATTCATGATTCAATTCATGATTCATGATTCATGATTCAATTCATGATTCATGATTCAATTCATGATTCTTGATTCAATTCATGACTCATGATTCAATTCATGATTCATGATTCAATTCATGATTCTTGATTCAATTCATGACTCATGATTCAATTCATGATTCATTTCATGATTCATGATTTATGATTCAATTCATAATTTATGAATCGATTCATGATTCATGATTCATGAATCATGATTCATGATTTATGATTTATGAATCATGATTCATGATTCATGAATCATGATTTGATTCATGATTCATGATTTATGAATCATGATTCGATTCATGATTCATGATTCATGATTCAATTCATGATTTGATTCATGATTCATGATTCAATTCATGACTCATGATTCAATTCATGATTCATGATTCAATTCATGATTAATGATTTAATTCATGATTCATTTAATGATTCATGATTTATGATTCAATTCATGATTTATAATTCGATTCATGATTCATGATTCATGAATCATGATTCGATTCATGATTCATGATTCATGAATCATGATTCAATTCTTGATTCATGATTCATAAATCATGATTCAATTCATGATTTTCATGAATTATGATTCGATTCATGATTCATGATTCAAATAATGATTTAATTCATGAATCATGATTTATTTCATGATTCATGATTCATGATTCAATTCATGATTCATGATTTAATTCATGATTCGATTCACGATTCATGATTCCATTCATAATTCATGATTCAATTCATGATTCATGATTCAATTCATGATTCTTGAATCATGATTTGATTCATGATTCATGATTTATGAATCATGATTCGATTCATAAATCATGATTCATGATTCAATTCATGATTTGATTCATGATTCATGATTCAATTCATGACTCATGATTCAATTCATGATTCATGATTCAATTCATGATTAATGATTTAATTCATGATTCATTTAATGATTCATGATTTATGATTCAATTCATGATTTATGATTCGATTCATGATTCATGATTCATGAATCATGATTCGATTCATGATTCATGATTCATGAATCATGATTCAATTCTTGATTCATGATTCATAAATCATGATTCAATTCATGATTTTCATGAATTATGATTCGATTCATGATTCATGATTCATGATTCAAATAATGATTTAATTCATGAATCATGATTTATTTCATGATTCATGATTCATTTCATGATTCATGATTCATGATTCAATTCATGATTAATGATTCATGATTTAATTCATGATTCGATTCACGATTCATGATTCCATTCATAATTCATGATTCAATTCATGATTCATGATTCAATTCATGATTCGTGAATCATGATTCAATTCATGATTCAATTCATGATTCATGATTCAATTCATGATTCATGATTCAATTCATGATTCATGATTTAATTCATGATTCAATTCTTGATTCATGATTCAATTCATGATTCATGTTTCATGATTCAGTTCATGAATCATGATTCGATTCATGAATCATGATTCGATTCATGATTCATGAATCATGATTCATGATTTATGATTCATAAATCATGATTCAATTCATGATTCATGAATCATGATTCGGTTCATGATTCATGATTCATGATTCAAGATTCAAATCATGATTTAATTCATGAATCATGATTTATTTCATGATTCATGATTCATTTCATGATTCATGATTTATGATTCAATTCATGATTCATGATTCATGATTCAATTCATCATTCAATTTATGATTCATTATTCACTTCATAATTCATGATTTAAGTCATGATTCATGATTCAATTCATGATTCGTGATTTAGGAATCAATTCATGATTCAATTCATGATTCATGATTCAATTCATGATTCATGATTCATGATTTAATTCATGATTCCTGATTCCTGATTCAATTCAAGATTCATGATTTAATTCATGATTCAATTCATGATTCATGATTCAGTTCATGATTCATGAATCATGATTCGATTCATGATTCATGAATCATGATTCGATTCATGATTCAATTCATGATTCATGATTCAGTTCATGATTCATGAATCATGATTCGATTCATGATTCATGAATCATGATTCGATTCATGATTCATGAATCATGATTCAATTCATGATTCATGATTCATGATACATGATTCAATTCATGATTCATTTCATGATTCATGATTCAATTCATGATTCATGATTAAATTCATGATTCATGATTTAATTCATGATTCATGATTCAATTCATAATTCATTTAGTGATTCATGATTTATGATTCAATTAATGATTTATGATTCAATTCATGATTCATGATTCATGAACCATGATTCGATTCATGAACCATGATTCGATTCATGATTCATGATTCATGAATCATGATTAGATTCATGAATCATGATTCGATTCATGATTCATGAATCATGATTAGATTCATGAATCATGATTCGATTCATGAATTATGATTCGATTCATCATTCATGATTCATGAATCATGATTCGATTCATGATTCATGATTCGATTCATGAATCATGATTCGATTCATGAATCATAATTAGATTCATGAATCATGATTCATGAATCATGATTCGATTCATGATTCATGATTCGATTCATGATTCGAATCATGAATCATAATTCATGAATCATGATTCGATTCATGATTCATGAATCATGATTCAATTCATGATTCAAGATTCATGATTCGATTCATGATTCATGATTTATGATTCAATTCATGATTCATGATTTGATTCATGATTCATGATTTATTATTCATGATTCAAATCATGGTTCATGATTCATGAGTCATGATTCAATTCATGAATCATGATTCGATTCATGATTTATTATTCATGAATCATGTTTCAATTCATGAATTATGATTCGATTCATGATTCATGATTCATGATTTATGATTCATGATTCAATTCATGATTCATGATTCAATTCATGATTCATTTCATGATTCATGATTCATGATTCAATTCATGATTCATCATACATGATTCAATTCATGATTCATTTCATGATTCATGACTCATGATTCATGATTCAATTCATGATTCATGATTCAATTCATGATTCATTTAATGATTCATGATTTATGATTCAATTCATGATTTATGATTCGATTCATGATTCATGATTCATGAATCATGATTCGATTCATGATTCATGATTTATGAATCATGATACGATTCATGATTCATAAATCATGATTCAATTCATGATTCATGATTCATGATTCAATTCATGATTCAATTCATGATTCATGATTCAATTCATGATTCATGATTCAATTCATGATTCATGATTCATGATTCAATTCATGATTTATGATTCAATTCATGATTCTTGATTCAATTCATGACTCATGATTCAATTCATGATTCATGATTCAATTCATGATTCTTGATTCAATTCATGACTCATGATTCAATTCATGATTCATTTCATGATTCATGATTTATGATTCAATTCATAATTTATGAATCGATTCATGATTCATGATTCATGAATCATGATTCATGATTTATGATTTATGAATCATGATTCATGATTCATGAATCATGATTTGATTCATGATTCATGATTTATGAATCATGATTCGATTCATAAATCATGATTCATGATTCAATTCATGATTTGATTCATGATTCATGATTCAATTCATGACTCATGATTCAATTCATGATTCATGATTCAATTCATGATTAATGATTTAATTCATGATTCATTTAATGATTCATGATTTATGATTCAATTCATGATTTATGATTCGATTCATGATTCATGATTCATGAATCATGATTCGATTCATGATTCATGATTCATGAATCATGATTCAATTCTTGATTCATGATTCATAAATCATGATTCAATTCATGATTTTCATGAATTATGATTCGATTCATGATTCATGATTCATGATTCAAATAATGATTTAATTCATGAATCATGATTTATTTCATGATTCATGATTCATTTCATGATTCATGATTCATGATTCAATTCATGATTAATGATTCATGATTTAATTCATGATTCGATTCACGATTCATGATTCCATTCATAATTCATGATTCAATTCATGATTCATGATTCAATTCATGATTCGTGAATCATGATTCAATTCATGATTCAATTCATGATTCATGATTCAATTCATGATTCATGATTCAATTCATGATTCATGATTTAATTCATGATTCAATTCTTGATTCATGATTCAATTCATGATTCATGATTCATGATTCAGTTCATGAATCATGATTCGATTCATGAATCATGATTCGATTCATGATTCATGAATCATGATTCATGATTTATGATTCATAAATCATGATTCAATTCATGATTCATGAATCATGATTCGATTCATGATTCATGATTCATGATTCAAATCATGATTTAATTCATGAATCATGATTTATTTCATGATTCATGATTCATTTCATGATTCATGATTTATGATTCAATTCATGATTCATGATTCATGATTCAATTCATCATTCAATTTATGATTCATTATTCACTTCATAATTCATGATTTAAGTCATGATTCATGATTCAATTCATGATTCGTGATTTAGGAATCAATCCATGATTCAATTCATGATTCATGATTCAATTCATGATTCATGATTCATGATTTAATTCATGATTCCTGATTCCTGATTCAATTCAAGATTCATGATTTAATTCATGATTCAATTCATGATTCATGATTCAGTTCATGATTCATGAATCATGATTCGATTCATGATTCATGAATCATGATTCGATTCATGATTCATGAATCATGATTCAATTCATGATTCATGATTCATGATACATGATTCAATTCATGATTCATTTCATGATTCATGATTCAATTCATGATTCATGATTAAATTCATGATTCATGATTTAATTCATGATTCATGATTCAATTCATAATTCATTTAGTGATTCATGATTTATGATTCAATTAATGATTTATGATTCAATTCATGATTCATGATTCATGAATCATGATTCGATTCATGATTCATAATTCATGAATCGTGATTCGATTCATGAACCATGATTCGATTCATGAACCATGATTCGATTCATGATTCATGATTCATGAATCATGATTAGATTCATGAATCATGATTCGATTCATGATTCATGAATCATGATTAGATTCATGAATCATGATTCGATTCATGAATTATGATTCGATTCATGATTCATGATTCATGAATCATGATTCGATTCATGATTCATGATTCGATTCATGAATCATGATTCGATTCATGAATCATAATTAGATTCATGAATCATGATTCATGAATCATGATTCGATTCATGATTCATGATTCGATTCATGATTCGAATCATGAATCATAATTCATGAATCATGATTCGATTCATGATTCATGAATCATGATTCAATTCATGATTCAAGATTCATGATTCGATTCATGATTCATGATTTATGATTCAATTCATGATTCATGATTTGATTCATGATTCATGATTCATTATTCATGATTCAAATCATGGTTCATGATTCATGAGTCATGATTCAATTCATGAATCATGATTCGATTCATGATTCATTATTCATGAATCATGTTTCAATTCATGAATTATGATTCGATTCATGATTCATGATTCATGATTTATGATTCATGACTCAATTCATGATTCATGATTCAATTCATGATTCATTTCATGGTTCATGATTCATGATTCAATTCATGATTCATCATACATGATTCAATTCATGATTCATTTCATGATTCATGACTCATGATTCATGATTCAATTCATGATTCATGATTCAATTCATGATTCATTTAATGATTCATGATTTATGATTCAATTCATGATTTATGATTCGATTCATGATTCATGATTCATGAATCATGATTCGATTCATGATTCATGATTTATGAATCATGATACGATTCATGATTCATAAATCATGATTCAATTCATGATTCATGATTCATGATTAAATTCATGATTCAATTCATGATTCATGATTCAATTCATGATTCATGATTCAATTCATGATTCATGATTCATGATTCAATTCATGATTCATGATTCAATTCATGATTCTTGATTCAATTCATGACTCATGATTCAATTCATGATTCATGATTCAATTCATGATTCTTGATTCAATTCATGACTCATGATTCAATTCATGATTCATTTCATGATTCATGATTTATGATTCAATTCATAATTTATGAATCGATTCATGATTCATGATTCATGAATCATGATTCATGATTTATGATTTATGAATCATGATTCATGATTCATGAATCATGATTTGATTCATGATTCATGATTTATGAATCATGATTCGATTCATGATTCATGATTCATGATTCAATTCATGATTTGATTCATGATTCATGATTCAATTCATGACTCATGATTCAATTCATGATTCATGATTCAATTCATGATTAATGATTTAATTCATGATTCATTTAATGATTCATGATTTATGATTCAATTCATGATTTATGATTCGATTCATGATTCATGATTCATGAATCATGATTCGATTCATGATTCATGATTCATGAATCATGATTCAATTCTTGATTCATGATTCATAAATCATGATTCAATTCTTGATTCATGATTCATAAATCATGATTCAATTCATGATTTTCATGAATTATGATTCGATTCATGATTCATGATTCATGATTCAAATAATGATTTAATTCATGAATCATGATTTATTTCATGATTCATGATTCATGATTCAATTCATGATTCATGATTTAATTCATGATTCGATTCACGATTCATGATTCCATTCATAATTCATGATTCAATTCATGATTCATGATTCAATTCATGATTCGTGAATCATGATTTGATTCATGATTCATGATTTATGAATCATGATTCGATTCATAAATCATGATTCATGATTCAATTCATGATTTGATTCATGATTCAATTCATGACTCATGATTCAATTCATGATTCATGATTCAATTCATGATTAATGATTTAATTCATGATTCATTTAATGATTCATGATTTATGATTCAATTCATGATTTATGATTCGATTCATGATTCATGATTCATGAATCATGATTCGATTCATGATTCATGATTCATGAATCATGATTCAATTCTTGATTCATGATTTATAAATCATGATTCAATTCATGATTTTCATGAATTATGATTCGATTCATGATTCATGATTCATGATTCAAATAATGATTTAATTCATGAATCATGATTTATTTCATGATTCATGATTCATTTCATGATTCATGATTCATGATTCAATTCATGATTAATGATTCATGATTTAATTCATGATTCGATTCACGATTCATGATTCCATTCATAATTCATGATTCAATTCATGATTCATGATTCAATTCATGATTCGTGAATCATGATTCAATTCATGATTCAATTCATGATTCATGATTCAATTCATGATTCATGATTCAATTCATGATTCATGATTTAATTCATGATTCAATTCTTGATTCATGATTCAATTCATGATTCATGATTCAGTTCATGAATCATGATTCGATTCATGAATCATGATTCGATTCATGATTCATGAATCATGATTCATGATTTATGATTCATAAATCATGATTCAATTCATGATTCATGAATCATGATTCGATTCATGATTCATGATTCATGATTCATGATTCAAATCATGATTTAATTCATGAATCATGATTTATTTCATGATTCATTTCATGATTCATGATTTATGATTCAATTCATGATTCATGATTCATGATTCAATTCATCATTCAATTTATGATTCATTATTCACTTCATAATTCATGATTTAAGTCATGATTCATGATTCAATTCATGATTCGTGATTTAGGAATCAATTCATGATTCAATTCATGATTCATGATTCAATTCATGATTCATGATTCATGATTTAATTCATGATTCCTGATTCCTGATTCAATTCAAGATTCATGATTTAATTCATGATTCAATTCATGATTCATGATTCAGTTCATGATTCATGAATCATGATTCGATTCATGATTCATGAATCATGATTCGATTCATGATTCATGAATCATGATTCAATTCATGATTCATGATTCATGATACATGATTCAATTCATGATTCATTTCATGATTCATGATTCAATTCATGATTCATGATTAAATTCATGATTCATGATTTAATTCATGATTCATGATTCAATTCATAATTCATTTAGTGATTCATGATTTATGATTCAATTAATGATTTATGATTCAATTCATGATTCATGATTCATGAATCATGATTCGATTCATGATTCATAATTCATGAATCGTGATTCGATTCATGAACCATGATTCGATTCATGAACCATGATTCGATTCATGATTCATGATTCATGAATCATGATTAGATTCATGAATCATGATTCGATTCATGATTCATGAATCATGATTAGATTCATGAATCATGATTCGATTCATGAATTATGATTCGATTCATGATTCATGATTCATGAATCATGATTCGATTCATGATTCATGATTCGATTCATGAATCATGATTCGATTCATGAATCATAATTAGATTCATGAATCATGATTCATGAATCATGATTCGATTCATGATTCATGATTCGATTCATGATTCGAATCATGAATCATAATTCATGAATCATGATTCGATTCATGATTCATGAATCATGATTCAATTCATGATTCAAGATTCATGATTCGATTCATGATTCATGATTTATGATTCAATTCATGATTCATGATTTGATTCATGATTCATGATTCATTATTCATGATTCAAATCATGGTTCATGATTCATGAGTCATGATTCAATTCATGAATCATGATTCGATTCATGATTCATTATTCATGAATCATGTTTCAATTCATGAATTATGATTCGATTCATGATTCATGATTCATGATTTATGATTCATGACTCAATTCATGATTCATGATTCAATTCATGATTCATTTCATGGTTCATGATTCATGATTCAATTCATGATTCATCATACATGATTCAATTCATGATTCATTTCATGATTCATGACTCATGATTCATGATTCAATTCATGATTCATGATTCAATTCATGATTCATTTAATGATTCATGATTTATGATTCAATTCATGATTTATGATTCGATTCATGATTCATGATTCATGAATCATGATTCGATTCATGATTCATGATTTATGAATCATGATACGATTCATGATTCATAAATCATGATTCAATTCATGATTCATGATTCATGATTAAATTCATGATTCAATTCATGATTCATGATTCAATTCATGATTCATGATTCAATTCATGATTCATGATTCATGATTCAATTCATGATTCATGATTCAATTCATGATTCTTGATTCAATTCATGACTCATGATTCAATTCATGATTCATGATTCAATTCATGATTCTTGATTCAATTCATGACTCATGATTCAATTCATGATTCATTTCATGATTCATGATTTATGATTCAATTCATAATTTATGAATCGATTCATGATTCATGATTCATGAATCATGATTCATGATTTATGATTTATGAATCATGATTCATGATTCATGAATCATGATTTGATTCATGATTCATGATTTATGAATCATGATTCGATTCATGATTCATGATTCATGATTCAATTCATGATTTGATTCATGATTCATGATTCAATTCATGACTCATGATTCAATTCATGATTCATGATTCAATTCATGATTAATGATTTAATTCATGATTCATTTAATGATTCATGATTTATGATTCAATTCATGATTTATGATTCGATTCATGATTCATGATTCATGAATCATGATTCGATTCATGATTCATGATTCATGAATCATGATTCAATTCTTGATTCATGATTCATAAATCATGATTCAATTCATGATTTTCATGAATTATGATTCGATTCATGATTCATGATTCATGATTCAAATAATGATTTAATTCATGAATCATGATTTATTTCATGATTCATGATTCATGATTCAATTCATGATTCATGATTTAATTCATGATTCGATTCACGATTCATGATTCCATTCATAATTCATGATTCAATTCATGATTCATGATTCAATTCATGATTCGTGAATCATGATTTGATTCATGATTCATGATTTATGAATCATGATTCGATTCATAAATCATGATTCATGATTCAATTCATGATTTGATTCATGATTCAATTCATGACTCATGATTCAATTCATGATTCATGATTCAATTCATGATTAATGATTTAATTCATGATTCATTTAATGATTCATGATTTATGATTCAATTCATGATTTATGATTCGATTCATGATTCATGATTCATGAATCATGATTCGATTCATGATTCATGATTCATGAATCATGATTCAATTCTTGATTCATGATTTATAAATCATGATTCAATTCATGATTTTCATGAATTATGATTCGATTCATGATTCATGATTCATGATTCAAATAATGATTTAATTCATGAATCATGATTTATTTCATGATTCATGATTCATTTCATGATTCATGATTCATGATTCAATTCATGATTAATGATTCATGATTTAATTCATGATTCGATTCACGATTCATGATTCCATTCATAATTCATGATTCAATTCATGATTCATGATTCAATTCATGATTCGTGAATCATGATTCAATTCATGATTCAATTCATGATTCATGATTCAATTCATGATTCATGATTCAATTCATGATTCATGATTTAATTCATGATTCAATTCTTGATTCATGATTCAATTCATGATTCATGATTCATGATTCATGATTCAGTTCATGAATCATGATTCGATTCATGAATCATGATTCGATTCATGATTCATGAATCATGATTCATGATTTATGATTCATAAATCATGATTCAATTCATGATTCATGAATCATGATTCGATTCATGATTCATGATTCATGATTCATGATTCAAATCATGATTTAATTCATGAATCATGATTTATTTCATGATTCATTTCATGATTCATGATTTATGATTCAATTCATGATTCATGATTCATGATTCAATTCATCATTCAATTTATGATTCATTATTCACTTCATAATTCATGATTTAAGTCATGATTCATGATTCAATTCATGATTCGTGATTTAGGAATCAATTCATGATTCAATTCATGATTCATGATTCAATTCATGATTCATGATTCATGATTTAATTCATGATTCCTGATTCCTGATTCAATTCAAGATTCATGATTTAATTCATGATTCAATTCATGATTCATGATTCAGTTCATGATTCATGAATCATGATTCGATTCATGATTCATGAATCATGATTCGATTCATGATTCATGAATCATGATTCAATTCATGATTCATGATTCATGATACATGATTCAATTCATGATTCATTTCATGATTCATGATTCAATTCATGATTCATGATTAAATTCATGATTCATGATTTAATTCATGATTCATGATTCAATTCATAATTCATTTAGTGATTCATGATTTATGATTCAATTAATGATTTATGATTCAATTCATGATTCATGATTCATGAATCATGATTCGATTCATGATTCATAATTCATGAATCGTGATTCGATTCATGAACCATGATTCGATTCATGAACCATGATTCGATTCATGATTCATGATTCATGAATCATGATTAGATTCATGAATCATGATTCGATTCATGATTCATGAATCATGATTAGATTCATGAATCATGATTCGATTCATGAATTATGATTCGATTCATGATTCATGATTCATGAATCATGATTCGATTCATGATTCATGATTCGATTCATGAATCATGATTCGATTCATGAATCATAATTAGATTCATGAATCATGATTCATGAATCATGATTCGATTCATGATTCATGATTCGATTCATGATTCGAATCATGAATCATAATTCATGAATCATGATTCGATTCATGATTCATGAATCATGATTCAATTCATGATTCAAGATTCATGATTCGATTCATGATTCATGATTTATGATTCAATTCATGATTCATGATTTGATTCATGATTCATGATTCATTATTCATGATTCAAATCATGGTTCATGATTCATGAGTCATGATTCAATTCATGAATCATGATTCGATTCATGATTCATTATTCATGAATCATGTTTCAATTCATGAATTATGATTCGATTCATGATTCATGATTCATGATTTATGATTCATGATTCAATTCATGATTCATGATTCAATTCATGATTCATTTCATGGTTCATGATTCATGATTCAATTCATGATTCATCATACATGATTCAATTCATGATTCATTTCATGATTCATGACTCATGATTCATGATTCAATTCATGATTCATGATTCAATTCATGATTCATTTAATGATTCATGATTTATGATTCAATTCATGATTTATGATTCGATTCATGATTCATGATTCATGAATCATGATTCGATTCATGATTCATGATTTATGAATCATGATACGATTCATGATTCATAAATCATGATTCAATTCATGATTCATGATTCATGATTAAATTCATGATTCAATTCATGATTCATGATTCAATTCATGATTCATGATTCAATTCATGATTCATGATTCATGATTCAATTCATGATTCATGATTCAATTCATGATTCTTGATTCAATTCATGACTCATGATTCAATTCATGATTCATGATTCAATTCATGATTCTTGATTCAATTCATGACTCATGATTCAATTCATGATTCATTTCATGATTCATGATTTATGATTCAATTCATAATTTATGAATCGATTCATGATTCATGATTCATGAATCATGATTCATGATTTATGATTTATGAATCATGATTCATGATTCATGAATCATGATTTGATTCATGATTCATGATTTATGAATCATGATTCGATTCATGATTCATGATTCATGATTCAATTCATGATTTGATTCATGATTCATGATTCAATTCATGACTCATGATTCAATTCATGATTCATGATTCAATTCATGATTAATGATTTAATTCATGATTCATTTAATGATTCATGATTTATGATTCAATTCATGATTTATGATTCGATTCATGATTCATGATTCATGAATCATGATTCGATTCATGATTCATGATTCATGAATCATGATTCAATTCTTGATTCATGATTCATAAATCATGATTCAATTCATGATTTTCATGAATTATGATTCGATTCATGATTCATGATTCATGATTCAAATAATGATTTAATTCATGAATCATGATTTATTTCATGATTCATGATTCATTTCATGATTCATGATTCATGATTCAATTCATGATTAATGATTCATGATTTAATTCATGATTCGATTCACGATTCATGATTCCATTCATAATTCATGATTCAATTCATGATTCATGATTCAATTCATGATTCGTGAATCATGATTCAATTCATGATTCAATTCATGATTCATGATTCAATTCATGATTCATGATTCAATTCATGATTCATGATTCAATTCATGATTCATGATTTAATTCATGATTCAATTCTTGATTCATGATTCAATTCATGATTCATGATTCATGATTCAGTTCATGAATCATGATTCGATTCATGAATCATGATTCGATTCATGATTCATGAATCATGATTCATGATTTATGATTCATAAATCATGATTCAATTCATGATTCATGAATCATGATTCGATTCATGATTCATGATTCATGATTCATGATTCAAATCATGATTTAATTCATGAATCATGATTTATTTCATGATTCATGATTCATTTCATGATTCATGATTTATGATTCAATTCATGATTCATGATTCATGATTCAATTCATCATTCAATTTATGATTCATTATTCACTTCATAATTCATGATTTAAGTCATGATTCATGATTCAATTCATGATTCGTGATTTAGGAATCAATTCATGATTCAATTCATGATTCATGATTCAATTCATGATTCATGATTCATGATTTAATTCATGATTCCTGATTCCTGATTCAATTCAAGATTCATGATTTAATTCATGATTCAATTCATGATTCATGATTCAGTTCATGATTCATGAATCATGATTCGATTCATGATTCATGAATCATGATTCGATTCATGATTCATGAATCATGATTCAATTCATGATTCATGATTCATGATACATGATTCAATTCATGATTCATTTCATGATTCATGATTCAATTCATGATTCATGATTAAATTCATGATTCATGATTTAATTCATGATTCATGATTCAATTCATAATTCATTTAGTGATTCATGATTTATGATTCAATTAATGATTTATGATTCAATTCATGATTCATGATTCATGAATCATGATTCGATTCATGATTCATAATTCATGAATCGTGATTCGATTCATGAACCATGATTCGATTCATGAACCATGATTCGATTCATGATTCATGATTCATGAATCATGATTAGATTCATGAATCATGATTCGATTCATGATTCATGAATCATGATTAGATTCATGAATCATGATTCGATTCATGAATTATGATTCGATTCATGATTCATGAATCATGATTCGATTCATGATTCATGATTCGATTCATGAATCATGATTCGATTCATGAATCATAATTAGATTCATGAATCATGATTCATGAATCATGATTCATGAATCATGATTCGATTCATGATTCATGATTCGATTCATGATTCATGATTCGATTCATGATTCGAATCATGAATCATAATTCATGAATCATGATTCGATTCATGATTCATGAATCATGATTCAATTCATGATTCAAGATTCATGATTCGATTCATGATTCATGATTTATGATTCAATTCATGATTCATGATTTGATTCATGATTCATGATTCATTATTCATGATTCAAATCATGGTTCATGATTCATGAGTCATGATTCAATTCATGAATCATGATTCGATTCATGATTCATTATTCATGAATCATGTTTCAATTCATGAATTATGATTCGATTCATGATTCATGATTCATGATTTATGATTCATGATTCAATTCATGATTCATGATTCAATTCATGATTCATTTCATGATTCATGATTCATGATTCAATTCATGATTCATCATACATGATTCAATTCATGATTCATTTCATGATTCATGACTCATGATTCATGATTCAATTCATGATTCATGATTCAATTCATGATTCATTTAATGATTCATGATTTATGATTCAATTCATGATTTATGATTCGATTCATGATTCATGATTCATGAATCATGATTCGATTCATGATTCATGATTTATGAATCATGATACGATTCATGATTCATAAATCATGATTCAATTCATGATTCATGATTCATGATTCAATTCATGATTCAATTCATGATTCATGATTCAATTCATGATTCATGATTCAATTCATGATTCATGATTCATGATTCAATTCATGATTCATGATTCAATTCATGATTCTTGATTCAATTCATGACTCATGATTCAATTCATGATTCATGATTCAATTCATGATTCTTGATTCAATTCATGACTCATGATTCAATTCATGATTCATTTCATGATTCATGATTTATGATTCAATTCATAATTTATGAATCGATTCATGATTCATGATTCATGAATCATGATTCATGATTTATGATTTATGAATCATGATTCATGATTCATGAATCATGATTTGATTCATGATTCATGATTTATGAATCATGATTCGATTCATGATTCATGATTCATGATTCAATTCATGATTTGATTCATGATTCATGATTCAATTCATGACTCATGATTCAATTCATGATTCATGATTCAATTCATGATTAATGATTTAATTCATGATTCATTTAATGATTCATGATTTATGATTCAATTCATGATTTATGATTCGATTCATGATTCATGATTCATGAATCATGATTCGATTCATGATTCATGATTCATGAATCATGATTCAATTCTTGATTCATGATTCATAAATCATGATTCAATTCATGATTTTCATGAATTATGATTCGATTCATGATTCATGATTCATGATTCAAATAATGATTTAATTCATGAATCATGATTTATTTCATGATTCATGATTCATGATTCAATTCATGATTCATGATTTAATTCATGATTCGATTCACGATTCATGATTCCATTCATAATTCATGATTCAATTCATGATTCATGATTCAATTCATGATTCGTGAATCATGATTCGATTCATGATTCAATTCATGATTCATGATTCAATTCATGATTCATGATTCAATTCATGATTCATGATTTAATTCATGATTCAATTCTTGATTCATGATTCAATTCATGATTCATGATTCATGAATCATGATTCATGATTTATAATTTATGAATCATGATTCATGATTCATGAATCATGATTTGATTCATGATTCATGATTCATGAATCATGATTCATGATTTATAATTTATGAATCATGATTCAATTCATGATTCATGATTTAATTCATGATTCATGATTCAATTCATGATTCATTATTCAACTCATGACTCATGATTCAATTCATGATTCATGATTCAATTCATAATTAATGATTTAATTCATAATTCATTTAATGATTCATGATTTATGATTCAATTCATGATTTCTAATTCAATTCATGATTTATGATTCGATTCATGATTCATGAATCATGATTCGATTCATGATTCATGATTCATGAATCATGATTCAATTCTTGATTCATGATTCATAAATCATGATTCATAAATCATGATTCAATTCATGATTTTCATGAATCATGATTCGATTCAAAATTCATGATTCATGATTCATTTCATGATTCATGATTCATGATTCAATTCATGATTCATGATTCATGATTTAATTCATGATTCAATTCATGATTCAAGATTCAATTCATAATTCATGATTCAATTCATGATTCATGATTCAATTCTTGATTCGTGAATCATGATTCAATTCATGATTCAATTCATGATTCAATTCATGATTCATGATTCAATTCATAATTCATGATTCAATTCATGATTCATGATTCAATTCATGATTCGTGAATCATGATTCAATTCATGATTCAATTCATGATTCATGATTCATGATTCAATTCATGATTCATGATTCAATTCATGATTCAATTCATGATTCATGATTCAATTCATGATTCATGATTCAATTCATGATTCAATTCATGATTCATGATTCAATTCATGATTCATGATACATGATTCAATTCATGATTCATTTCATTAATCATGATTCATGATTCATGATTCAATTCATGATTCATGATTAAATTCATGATTCATGATTCAATTCATAATTCATGATTAAATTCATGATTCATGATTTAATTCATGATTCATGATTCAATTCATGATTCAAGATTCATGATTCGATTCATGATTCATATTTCATGATTCAATTCATGATTCATGATTTGATTCATGATTCATGATTCATTATTCATGATTGAATTCATGGTTCATGATTCATGAGTCATGATTCAATTCATGAATCATGATTCGATTCATGAATCATGATTCGATTCATGATTCATGAATCATGATTCATGATTTATGATTCATAAATCATGATTCAATTCATGATTCATGAATCATGATTTGATTCATGATTCATGATTCATGATTCATGATTCAAATCATGATTTAATTCATGAATCATGATTTATTTCATGATTCATGATTCATTTCATGATTCATGATTTATGATTCAATTCATCATTCAATTTATGATTCATTATTCAATTCATAATTCATGATTTAATTCATGATTCATGATTCAATTCATGATTCGTGATTTAGGAATCAATTCATGATTCAATTCATGATTCATGATTCAATTCATGATTCATGATTTAATTCATGATTCCTGATTCCTGATTCAATTCATGATTCATGATTTAATTCATGATTCAATTCATAATTCATGATTCAGTTCATGATTCATGAATCATGATTCGATTCATGATTCATGAATCATGATTCAATTCATGATTCATGATTCATGATACATGATTCAATTCATGATTCATTTCATGATTCATGATTCAATTCATGATTCATGATTAAATTCATGATTCATGATTTAATTCATGATTCATGATTCAATTCATAATTCATTTAATGAATCATGATTTATGATTCAATTAATGATTTATAATTCAATTCATGATTCATGATTCATGAATCATGATTCGATTCATGATTCATGAATCATGATTCGATTCATGATTCATAATTCATGAATCGTGATTCGATTCATGAACCATGATTCGATTCATGAACCATGATTCGATTCATGATTCATGATTCATGAATCATGATTAGATTCATGAATCATGATTCGATTCATGATTCATGAATCATGATTAGATTCATGAATCATGATTCAATTCATGAATCATGATTCGATTCATGATTCATGATTCATGAATCATGATTCGATTCATGATTCATGATTCGATTCCTGATTCGATTCATGATTCATGATTAGATTCATGAATCATGATTCGATTCATGAATCATAATTAGATTCATGAATCATGATTCATGAATCATGATTCGATTCATGATTCATGATTCGATTCATGATTCGAATCATGAATCATAATTCATGAATCATGATTCGATTCATGATTCATGATTCATGAATCATGATTCAATTCATGATTCAAGATTCATGATTCGATTCATGATTCATGATTCATGATTCAATTCATGATTCATGATTTGATTCATGATTCATTATTCATTATTCATGATTCAAATCATGGTTCATAATTCATGAGTCATGATTCAATTCATGAATCATGATTCGATTCATGATTCATTATTCATGAATCATGTTTCAATTCATGAATTATGATTCGATTCATGATTCATGATTCATGATTTATGATTCATGATTCAATTCATGATTCATGATTCAATTCATGATTCATTTCATGATTCATGATTCATGATTCAATTCATGATTCATCATACATGATTCAATTCATGATTCAATTCATGATTCATTTAATGATTCATGATTTATGATTCAATTCATGATTTATGATTCGATTCATGATTCATGATTCATGAATCATGATTCAATTCATGATTCATGATTCATGATTCAATTCATGATTCAATTCATGATTCATGATTCAATTCATGATTCATGATTCAATTCATGATTCATGATTCATGATTCAATTCATGATTCATTATTCAATTCATGATTCATGATTCAATTCATGATTCAATTCATGATTCATGATTCAATATATGATTCAATTCATGATTCATGATTCAAATCATAATTCATGATTCATGATTCAATTCATGATTCATGATTCAATTCATGATTCATGATTATGATACATGATTATGATACATGATTATGATACATGATTAAATTTATGATTCATGATTCAATTCATGATTCATGATTCATGATTCAATTCATGATTCATGATTCATTATTCGATTCATGATTCATGATTCATGATTCAATTCATGATTCCTGATTCATGATTCAATTCATGACTCATGATTCAATTCATGATTCATGATTCAAATCATAATTCATTTAATGATTCATGATTTATGATTCAATTCATGATTCATGATTCATGAATCATGATTCGATTCATGATTCATAATTCATGAATCGTGATTCGATTCATGCACCATGATTCGATTCATGATTCATGATTCATGAATCATGATTAGATTCATGAATCATGATTCGATTCATGAATCATGATTCGATTCATGATTCGATTCATGAATCATGATTAGATTCATGAATCATGATTCGATTCATGATTCATGATTCGATTCATGATTCGATTCATGAATCATGATTAGATTCATGAATCATGATTCGATTCATGAATCATGATTCGATTCATGATTCATGATTCATGAATCATGATTCGATTCATGATTCATGATTCGATTCATGATTCGATTCATGAATCATGATTAGATTCATGTATCATGATTCGATTCATGAATCATGATTCGATTCATGATTCTTGATTCATGATTCATGATTCAATTCATGATTCATGATTTGATTCATGATTCATGATTCATTATTCATGATTCAATTCATGGTTCATGATTCATGAGTCATGATTCAATACATGAATCATGATTCGATTCATGATTCATTATTCATGAATCATGTTTCAATTCATGAATTATGATTCGATTCATGATTCATGATTCATGATTTATGATTCATGATTCAATTCATGATTCATGATTTGATTCATGATTCATGATTCATTATTCATGATTCAAATCATGGTTCATGATTCATGAGTCATGATTCAATTCATGAATCATGATTCGATTCATGATTCATTATTCATGAATCATGTTTCAATTCATGAATTATGATTCGATTCATGATTCATGATTTATGATTCATGATTCAATTCATGATTCATGATTCAATTCATGATTCATTTCATGATTCATTATTCATGATTCAATTCATGATTTATCATACATGATTCAATTCATGATTCATTTCATGATTCATGACTCATGATTCATGATTCAATTCATGATTCATGATTCAATTCATGATTCATTTAATGATTCATGATTTATGATTCAATTCATGATTTATGATTCGATTCATGATTCATGATTTATGAATCATGATACGATTCATGATTCATAAATCATGATTCAATTCATGATTCATGATTCATGATTCAATTCATGATTCAATTCATGATTCATGATTCAATTCATGATTCATGATTCAATTCATGATTCATGATTCAATTCATGATTCATGATTATGATACATGATTATGATACATGATTAAATTTATGATTCATGATTCAATTCATGATTCATGATTCATGATTCAATTCATGATTCATTATTCGATTCATGATTCATGATTCATGATTCAATTCATGATTCCTGATTTTATGATTCATGATTCAATTCATGACTCATGATTCAATTCATGATTCATGATTCAAATCATAATTCATTTAATGATTCATGATTTATGATTCAATTCATGATTTATGATTCAATTCATGATTCATGATTCATGAATCATGATTCGATTCATGATTCATAATTCATGAATCGTGATTCGATTCATGAACCATGATTCGATTCATGATTCATGATTCATGAATCATGATTAGATTCATGAATCATGATTCGATTCATGATTCATGATTCGATTCATGATTCGATTCATGAATCATGATTAGATTCATGAATCATGATTCGATTCATGAATCATGATTCGATTCATGATTCTTGATTCATGATTCATGATTCAATTCATGATTCATGATTTGATTCATGATTCATGATTCATTATTCATGATTCAATTCATGGTTCATGATTCATGAGTCATGATTCAATACATGAATCATGATTCGATTCATGATTCATTATTCATGAATCATGTTTCAATTCTTGAATTATGATTCGATTCATGATTCATGATTTATGATTCATGATTCAATTCATGATTCATGATTCAATTCATGATTCATGATTCAATTCATGGTTCATGATTCAATTCATGATTCATCATACATAATTCAATTCATGATTCATTTCATGATTCATGACTCATGATTCATGATTCAATTCATGAATCATGATTCAATTCATGATTCATGATTCATGATTCATGATTCATGAATCATGATTCAATTCATGATTCATGATAAATAAATCATGGTTCGATTCATGATTCATGATTCATGAATCATGATTCAATTCATGATTCATAAATCATGATTCGATTCATGATTCAGGATTCAATTCATGATTCATGATTCAATTCATGATTCATGATTCAATTTATGATTCATCATTCATGATTCTTCATTCATGATTCATGATTCAATTCATGATTCAATTCATGATTCATGATTCATGATTCAATTCATGATTCATGATTCATTTCATGATTCATGATTCAATTTATGATTCAATTCATGATTCATGATTCAAATCATAATTCATGATTTATGATTCAATTCATGATTCATGATTCAATTCATGATTCATGATTCAATTCATGATTCATGATTCATGATTCATGATTCATGATTCAATTCATGATTCATGATTCAATTCATGATTCATGATTTATGATTCATGATTCAATTCATGATTCATGATTCAATTCATGATTCATGATTCAATTCATGATTCAATATATGATTCAATTCATGATTAATGATTCAAATCATAATTCATGATTCATGATTCAATTCATGATTCATGATTCAATTCATGATTCTTGATTCAATTCATGATTAATGATTCAATTCATGATTCATGATTCAATTCATGATTCTTGATTCAATTCATGACTCATGATTCAATTCATGATTCATTTCATGATTCATGATTTATGATTTAATTCATGATTTATGATTCGATTGATGATTCATGATTCTTGAATCATGATTCGATTGATGATTCATGATTCATGAATCATGATTCATGATTTATGATTTATGAATCATGATTCATGATTCATGATTCATGAATCATGATTTGATTCATGATTCATGATTTATGAATCATGATTCGATTCATGATTCATGATTCATGATTCAATTCATGATTTGATTCATGATTCATGATTCATGATTCAATTCATGATTCATGATTCAATTCATGATTCATGATACATGATTCAATTCATGATTCATTTCATTAATCATGATTCATGATTCATGATTCAATTCATTATTCATGATTAAATTCATGATTCATGATTCAATTCATAATTCATGATTAAATTCATGATTCATGATTTAATTCATGATTCATGATTCAATTCATAATTCATTTAATGATTCATGATTTATAATTCAATTCATGATTTATGATTCGACTCACGATTCTTGATTCACGAATCATGATTCGATTCATGATTCATGAATCATGATTCGATTCATGATTCATGATTCATGAATCATGATTCGATTCATGAATCATGATTCGATTCATGATTCATGATTCATGAATCATGATTCGATTCATGATTCAAGATTCATGATTTGATTCATGATTCATATTTCATGATTCAATTCATGATTCATGATTAGATTCATGATTCATGATTCATTATTCATGATTCAATTCATGGTTCATGATTCATGAGTCATGATTTAATTCATGAATCATGATTCGATTCATGAATCATGATTCGATTCATGATTCATGAATCATGATTCATTATTTATGATTCATAAATCATGATTCAATTCATGATTCATGAATCATGATTCGATTCATGATTCATGATTCATGATTCATGATTCAAATCATGATTTAATTCATGATTCATTATTCAATTCATAATTCATGATTTAATTCATGATTCATGATTCAATTCATGATTCGTGATTTAGGAATCAATTCATGATTCAACTCATGATTCATGATTCAATTCATGATTCATGATTCATGATTTAATTCATGATTCCTGATTCATGATTCAATTCATGATTCATGATTTAATTCATGATTCAATTCATGATTCATGATTCAGTTCATGATTCATGAATCATGATTCGATTCATCATTCATGAATCATGATTCAATTCATGATTCATGATTCATGATACATGATTCAATTCATGATTCATTTCATGATTCATGATTCAATTCATGATTCATGATTCAATTCATGATTCATGATTCATGATTCAATTCATGATTCAATTCATGATTCATGATTCAATTCATGATTCATGATTCAATTCATGATTCATTATTCAATTCATGATTCATGATTCAATTCATGATTCAATTCATGATTCATGATTCAAATCATAATTCATGATTCATGATTCAATTCATGATTCATGATTCAATTCATGATTCATGATTCAATTCATGATTCATGATTATGATACATGATTATGATACATGATTAAATTTATGATTCATGATTCAATTCATGATTCATGATTCATGATTCAATTCATTATTCATTATTCGATTCATGATTCATGATTCATGATTCAATTCATGATTCCTGATTCATGATTCATGATTCAATTCATGATTCATAATTCAAATCATAATTCATTTAATGATTCATGATTTATGATTCAATTCATAATTTATGATTCAATTCATGATTCATGATTCATGAATCATGATTCGATTCATGATTCATAATTCATGAATCGTGATTCGATTCATGAACCATGATTCGATTCATGATTCATGATTCATGAATCATGATTAGATTCATGAATCATGATTCGATTCATGATTCATGATTCGATTCATGATTCGATTCATGAATCATGATTAGATTCATGAATCATGATTCGATTCATGAATCATGATTCGATTCATGATTCTTGATTCATGATTCATGATTCAATTCATGATTCATGAATCGTGATTCGATTCATGAACCATGATTCGATTCATGATTCATGATTCATGAATCATGATTAGATTCATGAATCATGATTCGATTCATGATTCTTGATTCATGATTCATGATTCAATTCATGATTCATGATTTGATTCATGATTCATGATTCATTATTCATGATTCAATTCATGGTTCATGATTCATGAGTCATGATTCAATACATGAATCATGATTCGATTCATGATTCATTATTCATGAATCATGTTTCAATTCATGAATTATGATTTGATTCATGATTCATGATTCATGATTTATGATTCATGATTCAATTCATGATTCATGATTCAATTCATGATTCATGATTCAATTCATGGTTCATGATTCAATTCATGATTCATCATACATGATTCAATTCATGATTCATTTCATGATTCATGACTCATGATTCATGATTCAATTCATGAATCATGATTCAATTCATGATTCATGATTCATGATTCATGATTCATGAATCATGATTCAATTCATGATTCATGATAAATAAATCATGGTTCGATTCATGATTCATGATTCATGAATCATGATTCAATTCATGATTCATAAATCATGATTCGATTCATGATTCATGATTCAATTCATGATTCATCATTCATGATTCTTCATTCATGATTCATGATTCAATTCATGATTCATGATTCAATTCATGATTCAATTCATGATTCATGATTCATGATTCAATTCATGATTCATGATTCAATTCATGATTCATGATTCAATTTATGATTCAATTCATGATTCATGATTCAAATCATAATTCATGATTTATGATTCAATTCATGATTCATGATTCAATTCATGATTCATGATTCAATTCATGATTCATGATTCATGATTCATGATTCATGATTCAATTCATGATTCATGATTCAATTCATGATTCATGATTTATGATTCATGATTCAATTCATGATTCATGATTCAATTCATGATTCATGATTCATGATTCAATTCATGATTCAATATATGATTCAATTCATGATTAATGATTCAAATCATAATTCATGATTCATGATTCAATTCATGATTCATGATTCAATTCATGATTCTTGATTCAATTCATGACTCATGATTCAATTCATGATTCATGATTCAATTCATGATTCTTGATTGAATTCATGACTCATGATTCAATTCATGATTCATTTCATGATTCATGATTTATGATTTAATTCATGATTTATGATTCGATTCATGATTCATGATTCTTGAATCATGATTCGATTGATGATTCATGATTCATGAATCATGATTCATGATTTATGATTTATGAATCATGATTCATGATTCATGATTCATGAATCATGATTTGATTAATGATTCATGATTTATGAATCATGATTCGATTCATGATTCATGAATCATGATTTGATTAATGATTCATGATTTATGAATCATGATTCGATTCATGATTCATGATTCATGATTCAATTCATGATTTGATTCATGATTCATGATTCATGATTCAATTCATGATTCATGATTCAATTCATGATTCATGATACATGATTCAATTCATGATTCATTTCATTAATCATGATTCATGATTCATGATTCAATTCATTATTCATGATTAAATTCATGATTCATGATTCAATTCATAATTCATGATTAAATTCATGATTCATGATTTAATTCATGATTCATGATTCAATTCATAATTCATTTAATGATTCATGATTTATAATTCAATTCATGATTTATGATTCGATTCACGATTCTTGATTCACGAATCATGATTCGATTCATGATTCATGAATCATGATTCGATTCATGATTCATGATTCATGAATCATGGTTCGATTCATGATTCATGAATCATGATTCAATTCATGATTCATGATTCATAAATCATGATTCGATTCATGATTCATGTTTCATGAATCATGATTCGATTCATGATTCATGAATCATGATACGATTCATGATTCATGAATCATGATTCAATTCATGATTCATTATTTGATTCATGATTCATGAATCAAGTTTCATGAATCATGATTCGATTCATGATTCATGAATCATGATTCGATTCATGATTCATGAATCATGATTCGATTCATGATTCATGAATCATGATTCAATTCATGAATCATGATTCGATTCATGATTCATTATTCATGAATCATGTTTCAATTCATGAATTATGATTCGATTCATGATTCATGATTCATGATTCATGATTCAATTCATGATTCATGATTCAATTCATGATTCATTTCATGATTCATGATTCATGATTCAATTCATGATTCATCATACATGATTCAATTCATGATTCATTTCATGATTCATGACTCATGATTCATGATTCAATTCATGATTCATGATTCAATTCATGATTCATTTAATGATTCATGATTTATGATTCAATTCATGATTTATGATTCGATTCATGATTCAAGATTCATGAATCATGATTCGATTCATGATTCATGATTTGTGAATCATGATACGATTCATGATTCATAAATCATGATTCAATTCATGATTCATGATTCATGATTCAATTCATGATTCAATTCATGATTCATGATTCAATTCATGATTCATGATTCAATTCATGATTCATAATTCAATTCATGATTCAATTCATGATTCATGATTCAATTCATGATTCATGATTCAATTCATGATTCATGATTCATGATTCAATTCATGATTCAATTCATGATTCATGATTCAATTCATGATTCATGATTTAATTCATGATTCATTATTCAATTCATGATTCATGATTCAATTCATGATTCAATTCATGATTCATGATTCAATTCATGATTCATGATTCAATATATGATTCAATTCATGATTCATGATTCAAATCATAATTCATGATTCAATTCATGATTCATGATTCAATTCATGATTCATGATTATGATACATGATTATGATACATGATTCAATTTATGATTCATGATTCAATTCATGATTCATGATTCAATTCATGATTCATGATTCATTATTCGATTCATGATTCATGATTCATGATTCAATTCATGATTCCTGATTCCTGATTCATGATTCAATTCATGACTCATGATTCAATTCATGATTCATGATTCAAATCATAATTCATTTAATGATTCATGATTTATGATTCAATTCATGATTTATGATTCAATTCATGATTCATGAATCATGATTCAATTCATTATTCATAATTCATGAATCGTGATTCGATTCATGAACCATGATTTGATTCATGATTCATGATTCATGAATTATGATTAGATTCATGAATCATGATTCGATTCATGAATCATGATTCGATTCATGATTAATGATTCAAATCATAATTCATGATTCATGATTTAATTCATGATTCATGGTTCATGATTAGATTCATGAATCATGATTCGAATCATGAATCATGATTCGATTCATGATTAATAATTCAAATCATAATTCATAATTCATGATTTAATTCATGATTCATGGTTCATGATTCAATTCATGATTCATGATTCAATTCATGATTCATGATTCATGATTCAATTCATAATTCATGATTCAATATATGAATCAATTCATGATTAATGATTCAAATCATAATTCATGATTCATGATTCAAATTATGATTCATGATTCATGATTCAATTCATGATTCATGATTCAATTCATGAGTCATGATTCAATTTATGACTCATGATTCAATTCATGATTCATTTCATGATTCATGATTTATGATACAATTCATGATTTATGATTCAATTCATGATTCATGATTCATGAATCATGATTTAAATCATGATTCATGATTCATGAATCATGATTTGATTCATGATTCATGATTCATGAATCATGATTCATGATTTATAATTTATGAATCATGATTCAATTCATGATTCATGATTTGATTCATGATTCATGATTCATGATTCAATTCATGATTCATTATTCAATTCATGACTCATGATTCAATTCATGATTCATGATTCAATTCATAATTAATGATTTAATTCATAATTCATTTAATGATTCATGATTTATGATTCAATTCATGATTTATGATTCAATTCATGATTTATGATTCGATTCATGATTCATGATTCATGATTCATTTCATTAATCATGATTCATGATTCAATTCATGATTCATGATTCATGATTTAATTCATGATTCAATTCATGATTCATGATTCAATTCATAATTCATGATTCAATTCATGATTCATGATTCAATTCATGATTCGTGAATCATGATTATATTCATGATTCAATTCATGATTTTCATGAATCATGATTCGATTCATGATTCATGATTCATGATTCATTTCATGATTCATGATTCATGATTCAATTCATGATTCATGATTCATGATTTAATTCATGATTCAATTCATAATTCATGATTCATTTCATGATTCATGATTCAATTCATGATTCGTGAATCATGATTCAATTCATGATTCAATTCATGATTCATGATTCATGATTCAATTCATGATTCATGATTCAATTCATGATTCAATTCATGATTCATGATTCAATTCATGATTCATGATTTAATTCATGATTCAATTCATGATTCAAGATTCAATTCATGATTCATGATACATGATTCAATTCATGATTCATTTCATTAATCATGATTCATGATTCATGATTCAATTCATGATTCATGATTCAATTCATAATTCATGATTAAATTCATGATTCATGATTTAATTCATGATTCATGATTCAATTCATAATTCATTTAATGATTCATGATTTATAATTCAATTCATGATTTATGATTCGATTCACGATTCTTGATTCATGAATCGTGATTCGGTTCATGAATCATGATTCGATTCATGATTCATGATTTATGAATCATGATTCGATTCATGAATCATGATTCGATTCATGATTCATGAATCATGATTCGATTCATGATTCATGATTCATGATTCATGATTCAATTCATGATTCATGATTCAATTTATGATTCATGATTCAATTCATGATTCATTTCATGATTCATAATTTATGATTCAATTCATGATTCATGATTCAATTCATGATTCATGATTCAATTCATGATTCATTTAATGATTCATGATTTATGATTCAATTCATGATTTATGCTTCGATTCATGATTCATGATTCATAAATCATCATTCGATTCATGATTTATGCTTCGATTCATGATTCATGTTTCATAAATCATCATTCGATTCATGATTCATGTTTCATGAATCATGATTCGATGCATGATTCATGAATCATGATTCGATTCATGATTCGTGAATCATGATTCAATTCATGATTCATGATTCATAAATCATGATTCGATTCATGATTCATGTTTCATGAATCATGATTCGATTCATGATTCATGAATCATGATACGATTCATGATTCATGAATCATGATTCAATTCATGATTCATTATTTGATTCATGATTCATGAATCAAGTTTCATGAATCATGATTCGATTCATGATTCATGAATCATGATTCGATTCATGATTCATGAATCATGATTCAATTCATGATTCATGATTTGATTCATGATTCATGAATCATGATTCGATTCATGATTCATGAATCATGATTCAATTCATGATTCATTATTTGATTCATGATTCATGATTCAATTCATGATCCATGATTCATGATTCGATTCATGATTCATGATTCATGATTCATGATTCAATTCATGATTCATGATTCAATTCATGATTCAATTCATGATTCATGATTCAATTCATGATTCATGATTCAATATATGATTCAATTCATGATTCATGATTCAAATCATAATTCATGATTCAATTCATGATTCATGATTCAATTCATGATTCATGATTATGATACATGATTATGATACATGATTCAATTTATGATTCATGATTCAATTCATGATTCATGATTCAATTCATGATTCATGATTCATTATTCGATTCATGATTCATGATTCATGATTCAATTCATGATTCCTGATTCCTGATTCATGATTCAATTCATGACTCATGATTCAATTCATGATTCATGATTCAAATCATAATTCATTTAATGATTCATGATTTATGATTCAATTCATGATTTATGATTCAATTCATGATTCATGAATCATGATTCAATTCATTATTCATAATTCATGAATCGTGATTCGATTCATGAACCATGATTTGATTCATGATTCATGATTCATGAATTATGATTAGATTCATGAATCATGATTCGATTCATGAATCATGATTCGATTCATGATTAATGATTCAAATCATAATTCATGATTCATGATTTAATTCATGATTCATGGTTCATGATTAGATTCATGAATCATGATTCGAATCATGAATCATGATTCGATTCATGATTAATAATTCAAATCATAATTCATGATTCATGATTTAATTCATGATTCATGGTTCATGATTCAATTCATGATTCATGATTCAATTCATGATTCATGATTCATGATTCAATTCATAATTCATGATTCAATATATGAATCAATTCATGATTAATGATTCAAATCATAATTCATGATTCATGATTCAAATTATGATTCATGATTCATGATTCAATTCATGATTCATGATTCAATTCATGAGTCATGATTCAATTTATGACTCATGATTCAATTCATGATTCATTTCATGATTCATGATTTATGATACAATTCATGATTTATGATTCAATTCATGATTCATGATTCATGAATCATGATTTAAATCATGATTCATGATTCATGAATCATGATTTGATTCATGATTCATGATTCATGAATCATGATTCATGATTTATAATTTATGAATCATGATTCAATTCATGATTCATGATTTGATTCATGATTCATGATTCATGATTCAATTCATGATTCATTATTCAATTCATGACTCATGATTCAATTCATGATTCATGATTCAATTCATAATTAATGATTTAATTCATAATTCATTTAATGATTCATGATTTATGATTCAATTCATGATTTATGATTCAATTCATGATTTATGATTCGATTCATGATTCATGATTCATGATTCATTTCATTAATCATGATTCATGATTCAATTCATGATTCATGATTCATGATTTAATTCATGATTCAATTCATGATTCATGATTCAATTCATAATTCATGATTCAATTCATGATTCATGATTCAATTCATGATTCGTGAATCATGATTATATTCATGATTCAATTCATGATTTTCATGAATCATGATTCGATTCATGATTCATGATTCATGATTCATTTCATGATTCATGATTCATGATTCAATTCATGATTCATGATTCATGATTTAATTCATGATTCAATTCATAATTCATGATTCATTTCATGATTCATGATTCAATTCATGATTCGTGAATCATGATTCAATTCATGATTCAATTCATGATTCATGATTCATGATTCAATTCATGATTCATGATTCAATTCATGATTCAATTCATGATTCATGATTCAATTCATGATTCATGATTTAATTCATGATTCAATTCATGATTCAAGATTCAATTCATGATTCATGATACATGATTCAATTCATGATTCATTTCATTAATCATGATTCATGATTCATGATTCAATTCATGATTCATGATTCAATTCATAATTCATGATTAAATTCATGATTCATGATTTAATTCATGATTCATGATTCAATTCATAATTCATTTAATGATTCATGATTTATAATTCAATTCATGATTTATGATTCGATTCACGATTCTTGATTCATGAATCGTGATTCGGTTCATGAATCATGATTCGATTCATGATTCATGATTTATGAATCATGATTCGATTCATGAATCATGATTCGATTCATGATTCATGAATCATGATTCGATTCATGATTCATGATTCATGATTCATGATTCAATTCATGATTCATGATTCAATTTATGATTCATGATTCAATTCATGATTCATTTCATGATTCATAATTTATGATTCAATTCATGATTCATGATTCAATTCATGATTCATGATTCAATTCATGATTCATTTAATGATTCATGATTTATGATTCAATTCATGATTTATGCTTCGATTCATGATTCATGATTCATAAATCATCATTCGATTCATGATTTATGCTTCGATTCATGATTCATGTTTCATAAATCATCATTCGATTCATGATTCATGTTTCATGAATCATGATTCGATGCATGATTCATGAATCATGATTCGATTCATGATTCGTGAATCATGATTCAATTCATGATTCATGATTCATAAATCATGATTCGATTCATGATTCATGTTTCATGAATCATGATTCGATTCATGATTCATGAATCATGATACGATTCATGATTCATGAATCATGATTCAATTCATGATTCATTATTTGATTCATGATTCATGAATCAAGTTTCATGAATCATGATTCGATTCATGATTCATGAATCATGATTCGATTCATGATTCATGAATCATGATTCAATTCATGATTCATGATTTGATTCATGATTCATGAATCATGATTCGATTCATGATTCATGAATCATGATTCAATTCATGATTCATTATTTGATTCATGATTCATGATTCAATTCATGATCCATGATTCATGATTCGATTCATGATTCATGATTCATGATTCATGATTCAATTCATGATTCATGATTCAATTCATGATTCAATTCATGATTCATGATTCAATTCATGATTCATGATTCAATATATGATTCAATTCATGATTCATGATTCAAATCATAATTCATGATTCAATTCATGATTCATGATTCAATTCATGATTCATGATTATGATACATGATTATGATACATGATTCAATTTATGATTCATGATTCAATTCATGATTCATGATTCAATTCATGATTCATGATTCATTATTCGATTCATGATTCATGATTCATGATTCAATTCATGATTCCTGATTCCTGATTCATGATTCAATTCATGACTCATGATTCAATTCATGATTCATGATTCAAATCATAATTCATTTAATGATTCATGATTTATGATTCAATTCATGATTTATGATTCAATTCATGATTCATGAATCATGATTCAATTCATTATTCATAATTCATGAATCGTGATTCGATTCATGAACCATGATTTGATTCATGATTCATGATTCATGAATTATGATTAGATTCATGAATCATGATTCGATTCATGAATCATGATTCGATTCATGATTAATGATTCAAATCATAATTCATGATTCATGATTTAATTCATGATTCATGGTTCATGATTAGATTCATGAATCATGATTCGAATCATGAATCATGATTCGATTCATGATTAATAATTCAAATCATAATTCATGATTCATGATTTAATTCATGATTCATGGTTCATGATTCAATTCATGATTCATGATTCAATTCATGATTCATGATTCATGATTCAATTCATAATTCATGATTCAATATATGAATCAATTCATGATTAATGATTCAAATCATAATTCATGATTCATGATTCAAATTATGATTCATGATTCATGATTCAATTCATGATTCATGATTCAATTCATGAGTCATGATTCAATTTATGACTCATGATTCAATTCATGATTCATTTCATGATTCATGATTTATGATACAATTCATGATTTATGATTCAATTCATGATTCATGATTCATGAATCATGATTTAAATCATGATTCATGATTCATGAATCATGATTTGATTCATGATTCATGATTCATGAATCATGATTCATGATTTATAATTTATGAATCATGATTCAATTCATGATTCATGATTTGATTCATGATTCATGATTCATGATTCAATTCATGATTCATTATTCAATTCATGACTCATGATTCAATTCATGATTCATGATTCAATTCATAATTAATGATTTAATTCATAATTCATTTAATGATTCATGATTTATGATTCAATTCATGATTTATGATTCAATTCATGATTTATGATTCGATTCATGATTCATGATTCATGATTCATTTCATTAATCATGATTCATGATTCAATTCATGATTCATGATTCATGATTTAATTCATGATTCAATTCATGATTCATGATTCAATTCATAATTCATGATTCAATTCATGATTCATGATTCAATTCATGATTCGTGAATCATGATTATATTCATGATTCAATTCATGATTTTCATGAATCATGATTCGATTCATGATTCATGATTCATGATTCATTTCATGATTCATGATTCATGATTCAATTCATGATTCATGATTCATGATTTAATTCATGATTCAATTCATAATTCATGATTCATTTCATGATTCATGATTCAATTCATGATTCGTGAATCATGATTCAATTCATGATTCAATTCATGATTCATGATTCATGATTCAATTCATGATTCATGATTCAATTCATGATTCAATTCATGATTCATGATTCAATTCATGATTCATGATTTAATTCATGATTCAATTCATGATTCAAGATTCAATTCATGATTCATGATACATGATTCAATTCATGATTCATTTCATTAATCATGATTCATGATTCATGATTCAATTCATGATTCATGATTCAATTCATAATTCATGATTAAATTCATGATTCATGATTTAATTCATGATTCATGATTCAATTCATAATTCATTTAATGATTCATGATTTATAATTCAATTCATGATTTATGATTCGATTCACGATTCTTGATTCATGAATCGTGATTCGGTTCATGAATCATGATTCGATTCATGATTCATGATTTATGAATCATGATTCGATTCATGAATCATGATTCGATTCATGATTCATGAATCATGATTCGATTCATGATTCATGATTCATGATTCATGATTCAATTCATGATTCATAATTCAATTTATGATTCATGATTCAATTCATGATTCATTTCATGATTCATAATTTATGATTCAATTCATGATTCATGATTCAATTCATGATTCATGATTCAATTCATGATTCATTTAATGATTCATGATTTATGATTCAATTCATGATTTATGCTTCGATTCATGATTCATGATTCATAAATCATCATTCGATTCATGATTTATGCTTCGATTCATGATTCATGTTTCATAAATCATCATTCGATTCATGATTCATGTTTCATGAATCATGATTCGATGCATGATTCATGAATCATGATTCGATTCATAATTCGTGAATCATGATTCAATTCATGATTCATGATTCATAAATCATGATTCGATTCATGATTCATGTTTCATGAATCATGATTCGATTCATGATTCATGAATCATGATACGATTCATGATTCATGAATCATGATTCAATTCATGATTCATTATTTGATTCATGATTCATGAATCAAGTTTCATGAATCATGATTCGATTCATGATTCATGAATCATGATTCGATTCATGATTCATGAATCATGATTCAATTCATGATTCATGATTTGATTCATGGTTCATGAATCATGATTCGATTCATGATTCATGAATCATGATTCAATTCATGATTCATTATTTGATTCATGATTCATGATTCAATTCATGATCCATGATTCATGATTCGATTCATGATTCATGATTCATGATTCATGATTCATGATTCAATTCATGATTCATGATTCAATTCATGATTCATGATTCAATTCATGATTCATGATTAAATTCATGACTCATGATTCAATTCATGATTCATGATATAATTCACGATTCATTTAATGATTCATGATTTATGATTCAATTCATGATTTATGATTCGATTCATGATTCATGATTCATGAATCATGATTCAATTCATGATTCATCATTCATAAATCATGATTCGATTAATGATTTATTTCATGATTCATGATTTATGATTTAATTCATGATTTATGATTCAATTCATGATTCAATTCATGATTCATGATTCAATTCATGATTCAATTTATGATTCATGATTCAATTCATGATTCATGATTCATGATTCAATTCATGATTCATGATTCAATTCATGATTCATGATTCAATATATGATTCAATTCATGGTTCATGATTCAAATCATAATTTATGATTCAATTTATGATTCATGATTCAATTCATGATTCATGATTCAATTCATGATTCAATTCATGATTCATGATTCATGATTCAATTCATGATTCATGATTCAATTCATGATTCATGATTTATGATTCAATTCATGATTTATGATTCATTATTCGATTCATAAATCATGATTCATGATTCATGATTTATGATTCAATTCATGATTCATGATTCATTATTTGATTCATGATTCATGATTCATGATTCAATTCATGATTCCTGATTCATGATTCAATTCATGATTCATGATTCAATTCATGATTCAAATTATGATTCATGATTCAATTCATGATTCATGATTCAATTCATGATTCATGATTCAATTCATGATTCATGATTTAATTCATGACTCATGATTCAATTCATGATTCAATTCATAATTCATGATTTAATTCATGATTCATGATTCATGATTCAATTCATCATTCATGATTCAATTCATGATTCATGATTCAAAATATATAATTCAATTCATGATTCATGATTCATGATTTAATTCATGACTCATGATTCAATTCATGATTCAATTCATGATTCATGATTCATGATTCAATTCATGATTCATGATTCAAAATATATAATTCAATTCATGATTCATGATTCAAATCATAATTCATGATTCAATTTATGATTCATGATTCAATTCATGATTCATGATTCAATTCATGATTCATGATTCATGATTTATGATTCAATTCATGATTCATGATTCATTATTCGATTCATGATTCATGATTCATGATTCAATTCATGATTCCTGATTCATGATTCATGATTCATGATTCAATTCATGATTCATGATTCAATTCATGATTCATGATTTATGATTCAATTCATGATTCATGATTCATTATTCGATTCATGATTCATGATTCTATTCATGATTCCTGATTCCTGATTCATGATTCATGATTCAATTAATGATTCATGATTCAATTCATGATTCAATTAATGATTCATGATTCAATTCATGATTCATATTTCATGATTCATTTCATGATTCATGATTCATGAATCATGATTCGATTCATAACTCATGATTCATGAATCATGATTCAATTCTTGATTCATGATTCATAAATCATGATTCAATTCATTATTCATGATTTGATTCATGATTCTTGATTCATGATTCAATTCATGATTCATGATTCAATTCATGATTCATCATTCAATTCATGATTCGTGATTCATGATTCAATTCATGATTCATGATTTAATTCATGATTCATTTAATGATTCATGATTTATGATTCAATTCATGATTTATGATTCGATTCATGATTCATGATTCATGAATCATGGTTCGATTCATGATTCATGATTCATGATTAATGATTCAATTCATGATTCATGATTCAATTCATGATTCAATTTATGATTCATGATTCAATTCATGATTCAATTCATGATTCATGATTCAATTCATGATTCATGATTCAATTCATGATTCATGATTCAATTCATGAATCATGATTCAATATATGATTCAATTCATGATTTATGATTCAAATCATAATTCATGATTCAATTTATGATTCATGATTCAATTCATGATTCATAATTCAATTCATGATTCAATTCATGATTCATGATTCATGATTCAATTCATGATTCATGATTCAATTCATGATTCATGATTCAATTCATGATTCATGATTCATTATTCGATTCATGATTCATGATTCATGATTTATGATTTATGATTCAATTCATGATTCATGATTCAATTCATGATTCATGATTCAATATATGATTCAATTCATGGTTCATGATTCAAATCATAATTTATGATTCAATTTATGATTCATGATTCAATTCATGATTCATGATTCAATTCATGATTCAATTCATGATTCATGATTCATGATTCAATTCATGATTCATGATTCAATTCATGATTCATGATTTATGATTCAATTCATGATTTATGATTCATTATTCGATTCATAAATCATGATTCATGATTCATGATTTATGATTCAATTCATGATTCATGATTCATTATTTGATTCATGATTCATGATTCATGATTCAATTCATGATTCCTGATTCATGATTCAATTCATGATTCATGATTCAATTCATGATTCAAATTATGATTCATGATTCAATTCATGATTCATGATTCAATTCATGATTCATGATTCAATTCATGATTCATGATTTAATTCATGACTCATGATTCAATTCATGATTCAATTCATAATTCATGATTTAATTCATGATTCATGATTCATGATTCAATTCATCATTCATGATTCAATTCATGATTCATGATTCAAAATATATAATTCAATTCATGATTCATGATTCATGATTTAATTCATGACTCATGATTCAATTCATGATTCAATTCATAATTCATGATTCAATTCATGATTCATGATTCATGATTCAATTCATGATTCATGATTCAAAATATATAATTCAATTCATGATTCATGATTCAAATCATAATTCATGATTCAATTTATGATTCATGATTCAATTCATGATTCATGATTCAATTCATGATTCATGATTCATGATTCATGATTTATGATTCAATTCATGATTCATGATTCATTATTCGATTCATGATTCATGATTCATGATTCAATTCATGATTCCTGATTCATGATTCATGATTCATGATTCAATTCATGATTCATGATTCAATTCATGATTCATGATTTATGATTCAATTCATGATTCATGATTCATTATTCGATTCATGATTCATGATTCTATTCATGATTCCTGATTCCTGATTCATGATTCATGATTCAATTAATGATTCATGATTCAATTCATGATTCAATTAATGATTCATGATTCAATTCATGATTCATATTTCATGATTCATTTCATGATTCATGATTCATGAATCATGATTCGATTCATAACTCATGATTCATGAATCATGATTCAATTCTTGATTCATGATTCATAAATCATGATTCAATTCATTATTCATGATTTGATTCATGATTCTTGATTCATGATTCAATTCATGATTCATGATTCAATTCATGATTCATCATTCAATTCATGATTCGTGATTCATGATTCAATTCATGATTCATGATTTAATTCATGATTCATTTAATGATTCATGATTTATGATTCAATTCATGATTTATGATTCGATTCATGATTCATGATTCATGAATCATGGTTCGATTCATGATTCATGATTCATGATTAATGATTCAATTCATGATTCATGATTCAATTCATGATTCAATTTATGATTCATGATTCAATTCATGATTCAATTCATGATTCATGATTCAATTCATGATTCATGATTCAATTCATGATTCATGATTCAATTCATGAATCATGATTCAATATATGATTCAATTCATGATTTATGATTCAAATCATAATTCATGATTCAATTTATGATTCATGATTCAATTCATGATTCATAATTCAATTCATGATTCAATTCATGATTCATGATTCATGATTCAATTCATGATTCATGATTCAATTCATGATTCATGATTCAATTCATGATTCATGATTCATTATTCGATTCATGATTCATGATTCATGATTTATGATTTATGATTCAATTCATGATTCATGATTCATTATTCGATTCATGATTCATGATTCTATTCATGATTCCTGATTCCTGATTCATGATTCATGATTCAATTAATGATTCATGATTCAATTCATGATTCAATTCATGATTCATGATTCAATTCATGATTCATATTTCATGATTCAATTCATGATTCATGATTCATGAATCATGATTCGATTCATAACTCATGATTTATGAATCATGATTCAATTCTTGATTCATGATTCATAAATCATGATTCAATTCATTATTCATGATTTGATTCATGATTCTTGATTCATGATTCAATTCATGATTCATGATTCAATTCATGATTCATCATTCAATTCATGATTCGTGATTCATGATTCAATTCATGATTCAATTCATGATTCATGATTCAATTCATGATTCATGATTCAATTCATGATTCATGATTCAATTCATGATACATTTCATGATTCATGATTTATGATTTATGATTCAATTCATGATTCATGATTCAATTCATGATTCATGATTTAATTCATGATTCATTTAATGATTCATGATTTATGATTCGATTCATGATTTATGATTCGATTCATGATTCATGATTCATGAATCATGGTTCGATTCATGATTCATTATTCAAGAATCATGATTATATTCATGATTCATGATTCATAAATCATGATTCGATTAATGATTTATTTCATGATTCATGATTTATGATTCAATTCATGATTCATGATTCAATTCATGATTCATTTAATGATTCATGATTTATGATTCAATTCATGATTCATGATTCATGAATCATAATTCGATTCATGACTCATGATTCATGAATCATGATTCAATTCTTGATTCATGAATCATAAATCATGATTCAATTCATGATTCATGATTCGATTCATGATTAATGATTCAAATCATAATTCATGATTCATGATTTAATTCATGATTCATGGTTCATGATTAGATTCATGAATCATGATTCGATTCATGAATCATGATTCGATTCATGATTAATGATTCAAATCATAATTCATGATTCATGATTTAATTCATGATTCATGGTTCATGATTCAATTCATGATTCATGATTCAATTCATGATTCATGATTCATGATTCAATTCATAATTCATGATTCAATATATGAATCAATTCATGATTAATGATTCAAATCATAATTCATGATTCATGATTCAAATTATGATTCATGATTCATGATTCAATTCATGATTCATGATTCAATTCATGAGTCATGATTCAATTTATGACTCATGATTCAATTCATGATTCATTTCATGATTCATGATTTATGATACAATTCATGATTTATGATTCAATTCATGATTCATGATTCATGAATCATGATTTAAATCATGATTCATGATTCATGAATCATGATTTGATTCATGATTCATGATTCATGAATCATGATTCATGATTTATAATTTATGAATCATGATTCAATTCATGATTCATGATTTGATTCATGATTCATGATTCATGATTCAATTCATGATTCATTATTCAATTCATGACTCATGATTCAATTCATGATTCATGATTCAATTCATAATTAATGATTTAATTCATAATTCATTTAATGATTCATGATTTATGATTCAATTCATGATTTATGATTCAATTCATGATTTATGATTCGATTCATGATTCATGATTCATGATTCATTTCATTAATCATGATTCATGATTCAATTCATGATTCATGATTCATGATTTAATTCATGATTCAATTCATGATTCATGATTCAATTCATAATTCATGATTCAATTCATGATTCATGATTCAATTCATGATTCGTGAATCATGATTATATTCATGATTCAATTCATGATTTTCATGAATCATGATTCGATTCATGATTCATGATTCATGATTCATTTCATGATTCATGATTCATGATTCAATTCATGATTCATGATTCATGATTTAATTCATGATTCAATTCATAATTCATGATTCATTTCATGATTCATGATTCAATTCATGATTCGTGAATCATGATTCAATTCATGATTCAATTCATGATTCATGATTCATGATTCAATTCATGATTCATGATTCAATTCATGATTCAATTCATGATTCATGATTCAATTCATGATTCATGATTTAATTCATGATTCAATTCATGATTCATGATACATGATTCAATTCATGATTCATTTCATTAATCATGATTCATGATTCATGATTCAATTCATGATTCATGATTCAATTCATAATTCATGATTAAATTCATGATTCATGATTTAATTCATGATTCATGATTCAATTCATAATTCATTTAATGATTCATGATTTATAATTCAATTCATGATTTATGATTCGATTCACGATTCTTGATTCATGAATCGTGATTCGGTTCATGAATCATGATTCGATTCATGATTCATGATTTATGAATCATGATTCGATTCATGAATCATGATTCGATTCATGATTCATGAATCATGATTCGATTCATGATTCATGATTCATGATTCATGATTCAATTCATGATTCATGATTCAATTTATGATTCATGATTCAATTCATGATTCATTTCATGATTCATGATTTATGATTCAATTCATGATTCATGATTCAATTCATGATTCATGATTCAATTCATGATTCATTTAATGATTCATGATTTATGATTCAATTCATGATTTATGCTTCGATTCATGATTCATGATTCATAAATCATCATTCGATTCATGATTTATGCTTCGATTCATGATTCATGTTTCATAAATCATCATTCGATTCATGATTCATGTTTCATGAATCATGATTCGATGCATGATTCATGAATCATGATTCGATTCATGATTCGTGAATCATGATTCAATTCATGATTCATGATTCATAAATCATGATTCGATTCATGAATCAAGTTTCATGAATCATGATTCGATTCATGATTCATGAATCATGATTCGATTCATGATTCATGAATCATGATTCAATTCATGATTCATGATTTGATTCATGATTCATGAATCATGATTCGATTCATGATTCATGAATCATGATTCGATTCATGATTCATGAATCATGATTCAATTCATGATTCATGATTTGATTCATGATTCATGAATCATGATTCGATTCATGATTCATGAATCATGATTCAATTCATGATTCATTATTTGATTCATGATTCATGATTCAATTCATGATCCATGATTCATGATTCGATTCATGATTCATGATTCATGATTCATGATTCAATTCATGATTCATGATTCAATTCATGATTCATGATTCAATTCATGATTCATGATTAAATTCATGACTCATGATTCAATTCATGATTCATGATATAATTCACGATTCATTTAATGATTCATGATTTATGATTCAATTCATGATTTATGATTCGATTCATGATTCATGATTCATGAATCATGATTCAATTCATGATTCATCATTCATAAATCATGATTCGATTAATGATTTATTTCATGATTCATGATTTATGATTTAATTCATGATTTATGATTCAATTCATGATTCAATTCATGATTCATGATTCAATTCATGATTCAATTTATGATTCATGATTCAATTCATGATTCATGATTCATGATTCAATTCATGATTCATGATTCAATTCATGATTCATGATTCAATATATGATTCAATTCATGGTTCATGATTCAAATCATAATTCATGATTCAATTTATGATTCATGATTCAATTCATGATTCATGATTCAATTCATGATTCAATTCATGATTCATGATTCATGATTCAATTCATGATTCATGATTCAATTCATGATTCATGATTTATGATTCAATTCATGATTTATGATTCATTATTCGATTCATAAATCATGATTCATGATTCATGATTTATGATTCAATTCATGATTCATGATTCATTATTTGATTCATGATTCATGATTCATGATTCAATTCATGATTCCTGATTCATGATTCATGATTCAATTCATGATTCATGATTCAATTCATGATTCAAATAATGATTCATGATTCAATTCATGATTCATGATTCAATTCATGATTCATGATTCAATTCATGATTCATGATTTAATTCATGACTCATGATTCAATTCATGATTCAATTCATAATTCATGATTCAATTCATGATTCATGATTCATGATTCAATTCATCATTCATGATTCAATTCATGATTCATGATTCAAAATATATAATTCAATTCATGATTCATGATTCATGATTTAATTCATGATTAATGATTCAATTCATGATTCAATTCATAATTCATGATTCAATTCATGATTCATGATTCATGATTCAATTCATGATTCATGATTCAAAATATATAATTCAATTCATGATTCATGATTCAAATCATAATTCATGATTCAATTTATGATTCATGATTCAATTCATGATTCATGATTCAATTAATGATTCATGATTCATGATTCATTATTCGATTCATGATTCATGATTCATGATTCATGATTTATGATTCAATTCATGATTCATGATTCATTATTCGATTCATGATTCATGATTCATGATTCAATTCATGATTCCTGATTCCTGATTCATGATTCATGATTCAATTCATGATTCATGATTCAATTCATGATTCATGATTAAATTCATGACTCATGATTCAATTCATGATTCATGATTCAATTCATGATTCATGATTTAATTCATGATTCATTTAATGATTCATGATTTATGATTCAATTCATGATTTATGATTCGATTCATGATTCATGATTCATGAATCATGGTTCGATTCATGATTCATGATTCATGAATCATGATTCAATTCATGATTCATGATTCAATTCATGATTCAATTTATGATTCATGATTCAATTTATGATTCAATTCATGATTCATGATTCAATTCATGATTCATGATTCAATTCATGATTCATGATTCAATATATGATTCAATTCATGATTCATGATTCAAATCATAATTCATGATTCAATTTATGATTCATGATTCAATTCATGATTCATAATTCAATTCATGATTCAATTCATGATTCATGATTCATGATTCAATTCATGATTCATGATTCAATTCATGATTCATGATTTATGATTCAATTCATGATTCATGATTCATTATTCGATTCATGATTCATGATTCATGATTTATGATTTATGATTCAATTCATGATTCATGATTCATTATTCGATTCATGATTCATGATTCTATTCATGATTCCTGATTCCTGATTCATGATTCATGATTCAATTAATGATTCATGATTCAATTCATGATTCAATTAATGATTCATGATTCAATTCATGATTCATATTTCATGATTCATTTCATGATTCATGATTCATGAATCATGATTCGATTCATAACTCATGATTCATGAATCATGATTCAATTCTTGATTCATGATTCATAAATCATGATTCAATTCATTATTCATGATTTGATTCATGATTCTTGATTCATGATTCAATTCATGATTCATGATTCAATTCATGATTCATCATTCAATTCATGATTCATTTAATGATTCATGATTTATGATTCAATTCATGATTTATGATTCGATTCATGATTCATGATTCATGAATCATGGTTCGATTCATGATTCATGATTCATGATTAATGATTCAATTCATGATTCATGATTCAATTCATGATTCAATTTATGATTCATGATTCAATTCATGATTCAATTCATGATTCATGATTCAATTCATGATTCATGATTCAATTCATGATTCATGATTCAATTCATGATTCATGATTCAATATATGATTCAATTCATGATTTATGATTCAAATCATAATTCATGATTCAATTTATGATTCATGATTCAATTCATGATTCATAATTCAATTCATGATTCAATTCATGATTCATGATTCATGATTCAATTCATGATTCATGATTCAATTCATGATTCATGATTCAATTCATGATTCATGATTCATTATTCGATTCATGATTCATGATTCATGATTTATGATTTATGATTCAATTCATGATTCATGATTCATTATTCGATTCATGATTCATGATTCTATTCATGATTCCTGATTCCTGATTCATGATTCATGATTCAATTAATGATTCATGATTCAATTCATGATTCAATTCATGATTCATGATTCAATTCATGATTCATATTTCATGATTCAATTCATGATTCATGATTCATGAATCATGATTCGATTCATAACTCATGATTCATGAATCATGATTCAATTCTTGATTCATGATTCATAAATCATGATTCAATTCATTATTCATGATTTGATTCATGATTCTTGATTCATGATTCAATTCATGATTCATGATTCAATTCATGATTCATCATTCAATTCATGATTCGTGATTCATGATTCAATTCATGATTCAATTCATGATTCATGATTCAATTCATGATTCATGATTCAATTCATGATTCATGATTCAATTCATGATACATTTCATGATTCATGATTTATGATTTATGATTCAATTCATGATTCATGATTCAATTCATGATTCATGATTTAATTCATGATTCATTTAATGATTCATGATTTATGATTCGATTCATGATTTATGATTCGATTCATGATTCATGATTCATGAATCATGGTTCGATTCATGATTCATTATTCAAGAATCATGATTATATTCATGATTCATGATTCATAAATCATGATTCGATTAATGATTTATTTCATGATTCATGATTTATGATTCAATTCATGATTCATGATTCAATTCATGATTCATTTAATGATTCATGATTTATGATTCAATTCATGATTCATGATTCATGAATCATAATTCGATTCATGACTCATGATTCATGAATCATGATTCAATTCTTGATTCATGAATCATAAATCATGATTCAATTCATGATTCATGATTTGATTCATGATTCTTGATTCATGATTCAATTCATGATTCATGATTCAATTCATGATTCATGATTCAATTCATGATTCATCATTCAATTCATGATTCGTGATTCATGATTCAATTCATGATACATGATTCAATTCATGATTCATTTCATGATTCATGATTTATGATTCATGATTCAATTCATGATTCATGATTCAATTCATGATTCATGATTTAATTCATGATTCATTTAATGATTCATGATTTATGATTCAATTCATGATTTATAATTCGATTCATGATTCATGATTCATGAATCATGGTTCGATTCATGATTCATGATTCATGAATCATGATTCAATTCATGATTCATGATTCATAAATCATGATTCGATTAATGATTTATTTCATGATTCATGATTTATGATTCGATTCATGATTCATGATTCATGAATCATGGTTCGATTCATGATTCATGATTCAAGAATCACGATTCAATTCATGATTCATGATTCATAAATCATGATTCGATTAATGATTTATTTCATGATTCATGATTTATGATTCAATTCATGATTCATGATTCAATTCATGATTCATTTAATGATTCATGATTTATGATTCAATTCATGATTCATGATTCATGAATCATGATTCGATTCATGACTCATGATTCATGAATCATGATTCAATTCTTGATTCATGATTCATAAATCATGATTCAATTCATGATTCATGATTTGATTCATGATTCTTGATTCATGATTCAATTCATGATTCATGATTCAATTCATGATTCATGATTCAATTCATAATTCATGATTTAATTCATGATTCATGATACATGATTCAATTCATGATTCATTTCATGATTCATGATTTATTATTCATGATTCAATTCATGATTCATGATTCAATTCATGATTCATGATTTAATTCATGATTCATTTAATGATTCATGATTTATGATTCAATTCATGATTTATAATTCGATTCATGATTCATGATTCATGAATCATGGTTCGATTTATGATTCATGATTCATGAATCATGATTCAATTCATGATTCATGATTCATAAATCATGATTCGATTAATGATTTATTTCATGATTCATGATTTATGATTCAATTCATGATTCATGATTCAATTCATGATTCAATTTATGATTCATGATTCAATTCATGATTCAATTCATGATTCATGATTCAATTCATGATTCATGATTCAATTCATGATTCATGATTCAATATATGATTCAATTCATGATTCATGTTTCAAATCATAATTCATGATTTAATTTATGATTCATGATTCAATTCATGATTCATAATTCAATTCATGATTCAATTCATGATTCATGATTCATGATTCAATTCATGATTCATGATTCAATTCATGATTCATGATTTATGATTCAATTCATGATTCATGATTCATTATTCGATTCATGATTCATGATTCATGATTCATTATTTATGATTCAATTCATGATTCATCATTCATAAATCATGATTCGATTAATGATTTATTTCATGATTCATGATTTATGATTTAATTCATGATTTATGATTCAATTCATGATTCAATTCATGATTCATGATTCAATTCATGATTCATGATTCATGATTCAATTCATGATTCATGATTCAATTCATGATTCATGATTCAATATATGATTCAATTCATGGTTCATGATTCAAATCATAATTCATGATTCAATTTATGATTCATGATTCAATTCATGATTCATGATTCAATTCATGATTCAATTCATGATTCATGATTCAATTCATGATTCATGATTCAATTCATGATTCATGATTTATGATTCAATTCATGATTTATGATTCATTATTCGATTCATGATTCATGATTCATGATTCATGATTTATGATTCAATTCATGATTCATGATTCATTATTCGATTCATGATTCATGATTCATGATTCAATTCATGATTCCTGATTCATGATTCATGATTCAATTCATGATTCATGATTCAATTCATGATTCAAATTATGATTCATGATTCAATTCATGATTCATGATTCAATTCATGATTCATGATTCAATTCATGATTCATGATTTAATTCATGACTCATGATTCAATTCATGATTCAATTCATGATTCATGATTCAAATCATGATTCATGATTCATGATTCAATTCATGATTCATGATTCAATTCATGATTCATGATTCAAAATATATAATTCAATTCATGATTCATGATTCAAATCATAATTCATGATTCAATTTATGATTCATGATTCAATTCATGATTCATGATTCAATTCATGATTCATGATTCATGATTCATTATTCGATTCATGATTCAATTTATGATTCATGATTCAATTCATGATTCAATTCATGATTCATGATTCAATTCATGATTCATGATTCAATTCATGATTCATGATTCAATATATGATTCAATTCATGATTCATGATTCAAATCATAATTCATGATTCAATTTATGATTAATGATTCAATTCATGATTCATAATTCAATTCATGATTCAATTCATGATTCATGATTCATGATTCAATTCATGATTCAAATTATGATTCATGATTTATGATTCAATTCATTATTCATGATTCATTATTCGATTCATGATTCATGATTCATGATTTATGATTTATGATTCAATTCATGATTCATGATTCATTATTTGATTCATGATTCATGATTCTATTCATGATTCCTGATTCCTGATTCATGATTCATGATTCAATTAATGATTCATGATTCAATTCATGATTCAATTAATGATTCATGCTTCAATTCATGATTCATATTTTATGATTCATTTCATGATTCATGATTCATGAATCATGATTCGATTCATAACTCATGATTCATGAATCATGATTCAATTCTTGATTCATGATTCATAAATCATGATTCAATTCATTATTCATGATTTGATTCATGATTCTTGATTCATGATTCAATTCATGATTCATGATTCAATTCATGATTCATCATTCAATTCATGATTCGTGATTCATGATTCAATTCATGATTCATGATTTAATTCATGATTCATTTAATGATTCATGATTTATGATTCAATTCATGATTTATGATTCGATTCATGATTCATGATTCATGAATCATGGTTCGATTCATGATTCATGATTCATGAATCATGATTCAATTCATGATTCATGATTCAATTCATGATTCAATTTATGATTCATGATTCAATTCATGATTCAATTCATGATTCATGATTCAATTCATGATTCATGATTCAATTCATGATTCATGATTCAATATATGATTCAATTCATGATTCATGATTCAAATCATAATTCAAGATTCAATTTATGATTCATGATTCAATTCATGATTCATAATTCAATTCATGATTCAATTCATGATTCATGATTCATGATTCAATTCATGATTCATGATTCAATTCATGATTCATGATTTATGATTCAATTCATGATTCATGATTCTTTATTCGATTCATGATTCATGATTCATGATTTATGATTCAATTCATGATTCATGATTCATTATTCGATTCATGATTCATGATTCTATTCATGATTCCTGATTCCTGATTCATGATTCATGATTCAATTAATGATTCATGATTCAATTCATGATTCAATTCATGATTCATGATTCAATTCATGATTCATATTTCATGATTCAATTCATGATTCATGATTCATGAATCATGATTCGATTCATAACTCATGATTCATGAATCATGATTCAATTCTTGATTCATGATTCATAAATCATGATTCAATTCATTATTCATGATTTGATTCATGATTCTTGATTCATGATTCAATTCATGATTCATGATTCAATTCATGATTCATCATTCAATTCATGATTCGTGATTCATGATTCAATTCATGATTCAATTCATGATTCATGATTCAATTCATGATTCATGATTCAATTCATGATTCATGATTCAATTCATGATACATTTCATGATTCATGATTTATGATTTATGATTCAATTCATGATTCATGATTCAATTCATGATTCATGATTTAATTCATGATTCATTTAATGATTCATGATTTATGATTCGATTCATGATTTATGATTCAAATCATGATTCATGATTCATGAATCATGGTTCGATTCATGATTCATGATTCATAAATCATGATTCGATTAATGATTTATTTCATGATTCATGATTTATGATTCAATTCATGATTCATGATTCAATTCATGATTCATTTAATGATTCATGATTTATGATTCAATTCATGATTCATGATTCATGAATCATAATTCGATTCATGACTCATGACTCATGAATCATGATTCAATTCTTGATTCATGATTCATAAATCATGATTCAATTCATGATTCATGATTTGATTCATGATTCTTGATTCATGATTCAATTCATGATTCATCATTCAATTCATGATTCATCATTCAATTCATGATTCATCATTCAATTCATGATTCGTGATTCATGATTCAATTCATGATACATGATTCAATTCATGATTCATTTCATGATTCATGATTTATGATTCATGATTCAATTCATGATTCATGATTCAATTCATGATTCATGATTTAATTCATGATTCATTTAATGATTCATGATTTATGATTCAATTCATGATTTATAATTCGATTCATGATTCATGAATCATGGTTCGATTCATGATTCATGATTCATGAATCATGATTCAATTCATGATTCATGATTCATAAATCATGATTCGATTAATGATTTATTTCATGATTCATGATTTATGATTCGATTCATGATTCATGATTCATGAATCATGGTTCGATTCATGATTCATGATTCAAGAATCACGATTCAATTCATGATTCATGATTCATAAATCATGATTCGATTAATGATTTATTTCATGATTCATGATTTATGATTCAATTCATGATTCATGATTCAATTCATGATTCATGATTCAATTCATGATTCATTTAATGATTCATGATTTATGATTCAATTCATGATTCATGATTCATGAATCATGATTCGATTCATGACTCATGATTCATGAATCATGATTCAATTCTTGATTCATGATTCATAAATCATGATTCAATTCATGATTCATGATTTGATTCATGATTCTTGATTCATGATTCAATTCATGATTCATGATTCAATTCATGATTCATGATTCAATTCATGATTCATGATTCAATTCATAATTCATGATTTAATTCATGATTCATGATACATGATTCAATTCATGATTCATTTCATGATTCATGATTTATTATTCATGATTCAATTCATGATTCATGATTCAATTCATGATTCATGATTTAATTCATGATTCATTTAATGATTCATGATTTATGATTCAATTCATGATTTATAATTCGATTCATGATTCATGATTCACGAATCATGGTTCGATTCATGATTCATGATTCATGAATCATGATTCAATTCATGATTCATGAATCATGGTTCGATTCATGATTCATGATTCATGAATCATGATTCAATTCATGATTCATGATTCATAAATCATGATTCGATTAATGATTTATTTCATGATTCATGATTTATGATTCAATTCATGATTCATGATTCAATTCATGATTCAATTTATGATTCATGATTCAATTCATGATTCAATTCATGATTCATGATTCAATTCATGATTCATGATTCAATTCATGATTCATGATTCAATATATGATTCAATTCATGATTCATGTTTCAAATCATAATTCATGATTTAATTTATGATTCATGATTCAATTCATGATTCATAATTCAATTCATGATTCAATTCATGATTCATGATTCATGATTCAATTCATGATTCATGATCCAATTCATGATTCATGATTTATGATTCAATTCATGATTCATAATTCAATTCATGATTCAATTCATGATTCATGATTCATTATTCGATTCATGATTCATGATTCATGATTCATTATTTATGATTCAATTCATGATTCATCATTCATAAATCATGATTCGATTAATGATTTATTTCATGATTCATGATTTATGATTTAATTCATGATTTATGATTCAATTCATGATTCAATTCATGATTCATGATTCATTTCATGATTCAATTCATGATTCATGATTCATGATTCAATTCATGATTCATGATTCAATTCATGATTCATGATTCAATATATGATTCAATTCATGGTTCATGATTTAAATCATAATTCATGATTCAATTTATGATTCATGATTCAATTCATGATTCATGATTCAATTCATGATTCAATTCATGATTCATGATTCAATTCATGATTCATGATTCAATTCATGATTCATGATTTATGATTCAATTCATGATTTATGATTCATTATTCGATTCATGATTCATGATTCAATTCATGATTCCTGATTCATGATTCATGATTCAATTCATGATTTATGATTCAATTCATGATTCATGATTCATTATTCGATTCATGATTCATGATTCAATTCATGATTCCTGATTCATGATTCATGATTCAATTCATGATTTATGATTCAATTCATGATTCAAATTATGATTCATGATTCAATTCATGATTCATGATTCAATTCATGATTCATGATTCAATTCATGATTCATGATTTAATTCATGACTCATGATTCAATTCATGATTCAATTCATGATTCATGATTCAATTCATGATTCATGATTCATTATTCAATTCATGATTCATGATTCAATTCATGATTCATGATTCAAAATATATAATTCAATTCATGATTCATGATTCAAATCATAATTCATGATTCAATTTATGATTCATGATTCAATTCATGATTCATGATTCAATTCATGATTCATGATTCATGATTCATTATTCGATTCATGATTCATGATTCATGATTCATGATTTATGATTCAATTCATGATTCATGATTCATTATTCGATTCATGATTCATGATTCATGATTAATGATTCAATTCATGATTCCTGATTCATGATTCATGATTCATGATTCAATTCATGATTCATGATTCAATTCATGATTCATGATTAAATTCATGACTCATGATTCAATTCATGATTCATGATTCAATTCATGATTCATGATTTAATTCATGATTCATTTAATGATTCATGATTTATGATTCAATTCATGATTTATGATTCGATTCATGATTCATGATTCATGAATCATGGTTCGATTCATGATTCATGATTCATGAATCATGATTCAATTCATGATTCATGATTCATAAATCATGATTCGATTAATGATTTATTTCATGATTCATGAATTATGATTCAATTCATGATTCATGATTCAATTCATGATTCAATTTATGATTCATGATTCAATTCATGATTCATAATTCAATTCATGATTCAATTCATGATTCATGATTCAATTCATGATTCATAATTCAATACATGATTCATGATTCAATATATGATTCAATTCATGATTCATGATTCAAATCATAATTCATGATTCAATTTATGATTCATGATTCAATTCATGATTCATAATTCAATTCATGATTCAATTCATGATTCATGATTCATGATTCAATTCATGATTCATGATTCAATTCATGATTCATGATTTATGATTCAATTCATGATTCATGATTCATTATTCGATTCATGATTCATGATTCATGATTTATGATTTATGATTCAATTCATGATTCATGATTCATTATTCGATTCATGATTCATGATTCTATTCATGATTCCTGATTCCTGATTCATGAATTATGATTCAATTCATGATTCATGATTCAATTCATGATTCAATTTATGATTCATGATTCAATTCATGATTCAATTCATGATTCATGATTCAATTCATGATTCATGATTCAATTCATGATTCATGATTCAATTCATGATTCATGATTCAATTCATGATTCATGATTCAATATATGATTCAATTCATGATTCATGATTCAAATCATAATTCATGATTCAATTTATGATTCATGATTCAATTCATGATTCATAATTCAATTCATGATTCAATTCATGATTCATGATTCATGATTCAATTCATGATTCATGATTCAATTCATGATTCATGATTTATGATTCAATTCATGATTCATGATTCATTATTCGATTCATGATTCATGATTCATGATTTATGATTTATGATTCAATTCATGATTCATGATTCATGATTCAATTCATGATTCATGATTCAATTCATGATTCATGATTCATGATTCATTATTCGATTCATGATTCATGATTCATGATTCATGATTTATGATTCAATTCATGATTCATGATTCATTATTCGATTCATGATTCATGATTCATGATTCAATTCATGATTCCTGATTCATGATTCATGATTCATGATTCAATTCATGATTCATGATTCAATTCATGATTCATGATTAAATTCATGACTCATGATTCAATTCATGATTCATGATTCAATTCATGATTCATGATTTAATTCATGATTCATTTAATGATTCATGATTTATGATTCAATTCATGATTTATGATTCGATTCATGATTCATGATTCATGAATCATGGTTCGATTCATGATTCATGATTCATGAATCATGATTCAATTCATGATTCATGATTCATAAATCATGATTCGATTAATGATTTATTTCATGATTCATGAATTATGATTCAATTCATGATTCATGATTCAATTCATGATTCAATTTATGATTCATGATTCAATTCATGATTCAATTCATGATTCATGATTCAATTCATGATTCATGATTCAATTCATGATTCATGATTCAATTCATGATTCATGATTCAATTCATGATTCATGATTCAATATATGATTCAATTCATGATTCATGATTCAAATCATAATTCATGATTCAATTTATGATTCATGATTCAATTCATGATTCATAATTCAATTCATGATTCAATTCATGATTCATGATTCATGATTCAATTCATGATTCAATTCATGATTCATGATTTATGATTCAATTCATGATTCATGATTCATTATTCGATTCATGATTCATGATTCATGATTTATGATTTATGATTCAATTCATGATTCATGATTCATGATTCTATTCATGATTCCTGATTCCTGATTCATGAATTATGATTCAATTCATGATTCATGATTCAATTCATGATTCATGATTCAATTCATGATTCATGATTCAATTCATGATTCATGATTCAATTCATGATTAATGATTCAATATATGATTCAATTCATGATTCATGATTCAAATCATAATTCATGATTCAATTTATGATTCATGATTCAATTCATGATTCATAATTCAATTCATGATTCAATTCATGATTCATGATTCAATTCATGATTCATGATTCAATTCATGATTCATGATTCAATTCATGATTCATGATTCAATTCATAATTCATGATTTAATTCATGATTCATGATACATGATTCAATTCATGATTCATTTCATGATTCATGATTTATTATTCATGATTCAATTCATGATTCATGATTCAATTCATGATTCATGATTTAATTCATGATTCATTTAATGATTCATGATTTATGATTCAATTCATGATTTATAATTCGATTCATGATTCATGATTCACGAATCATGGTTCGATTCATGATTCATGATTCATGAATCATGATTCAATTCATGATTCATGAATCATGGTTCGATTCATGATTCATGATTCATGAATCATGATTCAATTCATGATTCATGATTCATAAATCATGATTCGATTAATGATTTATTTCATGATTCATGATTTATGATTCAATTCATGATTCATGATTCAATTCATGATTCAATTTATGATTCATGATTCAATTCATGATTCATGATTCAATTCATGATTCATGATTCAATTCATGATTCATGATTCAATATATGATTCAATTCATGATTCATGTTTCAAATCATAATTCATGATTTAATTTATGATTCATGATTCAATTCATGATTCATAATTTTATTCATGATTCAATTCATGATTCATGATTCATGATTCAATTCATGATTCATGATCCAATTCATGATTCATGATTTATGATTCAATTCATGATTCATAATTCAATTCATGATTCAATTCATGATTCATGATTCATTATTCGATTCATGATTCATGATTCATGATTCATTATTTATGATTCAATTCATGATTCATCATTCATAAATCATGATTCGATTAATGATTTATTTCATGATTCATGATTTATGATTTAATTCATGATTTATGATTCAATTCATGATTCAATTCATGATTCATGATTCATTTCATGATTCAATTCATGATTCATGATTCATGATTCAATTCATGATTCATGATTCAATTCATGATTCATGATTCAATATATGATTCAATTCATGGTTCATGATTTAAATCATAATTCATGATTCAATTTATGATTCATGATTCAATTCATGATTCATGATTCAATTCATGATTCAATTCATGATTCATGATTCAATTCATGATTCATGATTCAATTCATGATTCATGATTTATGATTCAATTCATGATTTATGATTCATTATTCGATTCATGATTCATGATTCATGATTCATGATTTATGATTCAATTCATGATTCATGATTCATTATTCGATTCATGATTCATGATTCATGATTCAATTCATGATTCCTGATTCATGATTCATGATTCAATTCATGATTTATGATTCAATTCATGATTCAAATTATGATTCATGATTCAATTCATGATTCATGATTCAATTCATGATTCATGATTCAATTCATGATTCATGATTTAATTCATGACTCATGATTCAATTCATGATTCAATTCATGATTCATGATTCAATTCATGATTCATGATTCATTATTCAATTCATGATTCATGATTCAATTCATGATTCATGATTCAAAATATATAATTCAATTCATGATTCATGATTCAAATCATAATTCATGATTCAATTTATGATTCATGATTCAATTCATGATTCATGATTCAATTCATGATTCATGATTCATGATTCATTATTCGATTCATGATTCATGATTCATGATTCATGATTTATGATTCAATTCATGATTCATGATTCATTATTCGATTCATGATTCATGATTCATGATTAATGATTCAATTCATGATTCCTGATTCATGATTCATGATTCATGATTCAATTCATGATTCATGATTCAATTCATGATTCATGATTAAATTCATGACTCATGATTCAATTCATGATTCATGATTCAATTCATGATTCATGATTTAATTCATGATTCATTTAATGATTCATGATTTATGATTCAATTCATGATTTATGATTCGATTCATGATTCATGATTCATGAATCATGGTTCGATTCATGATTCATGATTCATGAATCATGATTCAATTCATGATTCATGATTCATAAATCATGATTCGATTAATGATTTATTTCATGATTCATGAATTATGATTCAATTCATGATTCATGATTCAATTCATGATTCAATTTATGATTCATGATTCAATTCATGATTCATAATTCAATTCATGATTCAATTCATGATTCATGATTCAATTCATGATTCATGATTCAATACATGATTCATGATTCAATATATGATTCAATTCATGATTCATGATTCAAATCATAATTCATGATTCAATTTATGATTCATGATTCAATTCATGATTCATAATTCAATTCATGATTCAATTCATGATTCATGATTCATGATTCAATTCATGATTCATGATTCAATTCATGATTCATGATTTATGATTCAATTCATGATTCATGATTCATTATTCGATTCATGATTCATGATTCATGATTTATGATTTATGATTCAATTCATGATTCATGATTCATTATTCGATTCATGATTCATGATTCTATTCATGATTCCTGATTCCTGATTCATGAATTATGATTCAATTCATGATTCATGATTCAATTCATGATTCAATTTATGATTCATGATTCAATTCATGATTCAATTCATGATTCATGATTCAATTCATGATTCATGATTCAATTCATGATTCATGATTCAATTCATGATTCATGATTCAATATATGATTCAATTCATGATTCATGATTCAAATCATAATTCATGATTCAATTTATGATTCATGATTCAATTCATGATTCATAATTCAATTCATGATTCAATTCATGATTCATGATTCATGATTCAATTCATGATTCATGATTCAATTCATGATTCATGATTTATGATTCAATTCATGATTCATGATTCATTATTCGATTCATGATTCATGATTCATGATTTATGATTTATGATTCAATTCATGATTCATGATTCATGATTCAATTCATGATTCATGATTCAATTCATGATTCATGATTCATGATTCATTATTCGATTCATGATTCATGATTCATGATTCATGATTTATGATTCAATTCATGATTCATGATTCATTATTCGATTCATGATTCATGATTCATGATTCAATTCATGATTCCTGATTCATGATTCATGATTCATGATTCAATTCATGATTCATGATTCAATTCATGATTCATGATTAAATTCATGACTCATGATTCAATTCATGATTCATGATTCAATTCATGATTCATGATTTAATTCATGATTCATTTAATGATTCATGATTTATGATTCAATTCATGATTTATGATTCGATTCATGATTCATGATTCATGAATCATGGTTCGATTCATGATTCATGATTCATGAATCATGATTCAATTCATGATTCATGATTCATAAATCATGATTCGATTAATGATTTATTTCATGATTCATGAATTATGATTCAATTCATGATTCATGATTCAATTCATGATTCAATTTATGATTCATGATTCAATTCATGATTCAATTCATGATTCATGATTCAATTCATGATTCATGATTCAATTCATGATTCATGATTCAATTCATGATTCATGATTCAATATATGATTCAATTCATGATTCATGATTCAAATCATAATTCATGATTCAATTTATGATTCATGATTCAATTCATGATTCATAATTCAATTCATGATTCAATTCATGATTCATGATTCATGATTTAATTCATGATTCAATTCATGATTCATGATTTATGATTCAATTCATGATTCATGATTCATTATTCGATTCATGATTCATGATTCATGATTTATGATTTATGATTCAATTCATGATTCATGATTCATTATTCGATTCATGATTCATGATTCTATTCATGATTCCTGATTCCTGATTCATGAATTATGATTCAATTCATGATTCATGATTCAATTCATGATTCATGATTCAATTCATGATTCATGATTCAATTCATGATTCATGATTCAATTCATGATTAATGATTCAATATATGATTCAATTCATGATTCATGATTCAAATCATAATTCATGATTCAATTTATGATTCATGATTCAATTCATGATTCATAATTCAATTCATGATTCAATTCATGATTCATGATTCAATTCATGATTCATGATTCAATTCATGATTCCTGATTTATGATTCAATTCATGATTCATGATTCATTATTCGATTCATGATTCATGATTCATGATTTATGATTTATGATTCAATTCATGATTCATGATTCATTATTCGATTCATGATTCATGATTCTATTCATGATTCCTGATTCCTGATTCATGATTCATGATTCAATTAATGATTCATTATCTGATTCATGATTCATGATTCATGATTCAATTCATGATTCCTGATTCATGATTCAATTCATGATTCATGATTCAATTCATGATTCAAATTATGATTCATGATTCAATTCATGATTCATGATTCAATTCATGATTCATGATTCAATTCATGATTCATGATTTAATTCATGACTCATGATTCAATTCATGATTCAATTCATGATTCATGATTCAATTCATGATTCATGATTCATGATTCAATTCATGATTCATGATTCAATTCATGATTCATGATTCAAATCATAATTCATGATTCAATTTATGATTCATGATTCAATTCATGATTCATGATTCAATTCATGATTCATGATTTAATTCATGACTCATGATTCAATTCATGATTCAATTCATGATTCATGATTCAATTCATGATTCATGATTCATGATTCAATTCATGATTCATGATTCAATTCATGATTCATGATTCAAATCATAATTCATGATTCAATTTATGATTCATGATTCAATTCATGATTCATGATTCAATTCATGATTCATGATTCATGATTCATTATTCGATTCATGATTCATGATTCATGATTCATGATTTATGATTCAATTCATGATTCATGATTCATTATTCGATTCATGATTCATGATTCATGATTCAATTCATGATTCCTGATTCCTGATTCATGATTCATGATTCAATTCATGATTCATGATTCAATTCATGATTCATGATTAAATTCATGACTCATGATTCAATTCATGATTCATGATTCAATTCATGATTCATGATTTAATTCATGATTCATTTAATGATTCATGATTTATGATTCAATTCATGATTTATGATTCGATTCATGATTCATGATTCATGAATCATGGTTCGATTCATGATTCATGATTCATGAATCATGATTCAATTCATGATTCATGATTCATAAATCATGATTCGATTAATGATTTATTTCATGATTCATGAATTATGATTCAATTCATGATTCATGATTCAATTCATGATTCAATTTATGATTTATGATTCAATTCATGATTCAATTCATGATTCATGATTCAATTCATGATTCATGATTCAATTCATGATTCATGATTCAATTCATGATTCATGATTCAATATATGATTCAATTCATGATTCATGATTCAAATCATAATTCATGATTCAATTTATGATTCATGATTCAATTCATGATTCATAATTCAATTCATGATTCAATTCATGATTCATGATTCATGATTCAATTCATGATTCATGATTCAATTCATGATTCATGATTTATGATTCAATTCATGATTCATGATTCATTATTCGATTCATGATTCATGATCCATGATTTATGATTTATGATTCAATTCATGATTCATGATTCATTATTCGATTCATGATTCATGATTCTATTCATGATTCCTGATTCCTGATTCATGATTCATGATTCAATTAATGATTCATGATTCAATTCATGATTCAATTCATGATTCATGATTCAATTCATGATTCATATTTCATGATTCAATTCATAATTCATGATTCATGAATCATGATTCGATTCATAACTCATGATTCATGAATCATGATTTAATTCTTGATTCATGATTCATAAATCATGATTCAATTCATTATTCATGATTTGATTCATGATTCTTGATTCATGATTCAATTCATGATTCATGATTCAATTCATGATTCATCATTCAATTCATGATTCGTGATTCATGATTCAATTCATGATTCAATTCATGATTCATGATTCAATTCATGATTCATGATTCAATTCATGATTCATGATTCAATTCATGATACATTTCATGATTCATGATTTATGATTTATGATTCAATTCATGATTCATGATTCAATTCATGATTCATGATTTAATTCATGATTCATTTAATGATTCATGATTTATGATTCGATTCATGATTTATGATTCGATTCATGATTCATGATTCATGAATCATGGTTCGATTCATGATTCATGATTCAAGAATCATGATTATATTCATGATTCATGATTCATAAATCATGATTCGATTAATGATTTATTTCATGATTCATGATTTATGATTAAATTCATGATTCATGATTCAATTCATGATTCATTTAATGATTCATGATTTATGATTCAATTCATGATTCATGATTCATGAATCATAATTCGATTCATGACTCATGATTCATGAATCATGATTCAATTCTTGATTCATGATTCATAAATCATGATTCCATTCATGATTCATGATTTGATTCATGATTCTTGATTCATGATTCAATTCATGATTCATGATTCAATTCATGATTCATCATTCAATTCATGATTCATCATTCAATTCATGATTCGTGATTCATGATTCAATTCATGATACATGATTCAATTCATGATTCATTTAATGATTCATGATTTATGATTCAATTCATGATTTATAATTCGATTCATATTTCATGATTCATGATTTATGATTCGATTCATGATTCATGATTCATGAATCATGATTCGATTAATGATTTATTTCATGATTCATGATTCGATTAATGATTTATTTCATGATTCATGATTTATGATTCGATTCATGAGTCATGAGTCATGAATCATGGTTCGATTCATGATTCATGATTCAAGAATCATGATTCAATTCATGATTCATGATTCATAAATCATGATTCGATTAATGATTTATTTCATGATTCATGATTTATGATTCAATTCATGATTCATGATTCAATTCATGATTCATTTAATGATTCATGATTTATGATTCAATTCATGATTCATGATTCATGAATCATGATTCGATTCATGACTCATGATTCATGAATCATGATTCAATTCTTGATTCATGATTCATAAATCATGATTCAATTCATGATTCATGATTTGATTCATGATTCTTGATTCATGATTCAATTTATGATTCATGATTCAATTCATGATTCATGATTCAATTCATAATTCATGATTTAATTCATGATTCATGATACATGATTCAATTCATGATTCATTTCATGATTCATGATTTATTATTCATGATTCAATTCATGATTCATGATTCAATTCATGATTCATGATTTAATTCATGATTCATTTAATGATTCATGATTTATGATTCAATTCATGATTTATAATTCGATTCATGATTCATGATTCATGAATCATGGTTCGATTCATGATTCATGATTCATGAATCATGATTCAATTCATGATTCATGATTCATAAATCATGATTCGATTAATGATTTATTTCATGATTCATGATTTATGATTCAATTCATGATTCAATTTATGATTCATGATTCAATTCATGATTCAATTCATGATTCATGATTCAATTCATGATTCATGATTCAATTCATGATTCATGATTCAATTCATGATTCATGATTCAATATATGATTCAATTCATGATTCATGTTTCAAATCATAATTCATGATTTAATTTATGATTCATGATTCAATTCATGATTCATGATTCAATTCATGATTCATAATTCAATTCATGATTCAATTCATGATTCATGATTCATGATTCAATTCATGATTCATGATTCAATTCATGATTCATGATTTATGATTCAATTCATGATTCATGATTCATTATTCGATTCATGATTCATGATTCATGATTTATGATTCAATTCATGATTCATGATTCATTATTCGATTCATGATTCATGATTCATGATTCATGATTTATGATTCAATTCATGATTCATGATTCATTATTCGATTCATGATTCATGATTCATGATTCAATTCATGATTCCTGATTCAGGATTCCTGATTCATGATTCAATTCATGATTCATGATTCAATTCATGATTCAATTCATGATTCATGATTCAATTCATGATTCATATTTCATGATTCAATTCATGACTCATGATTCATAAATCATGATTCAATTCTTGATTCATGATTCATAAATCATGATTCAATTCATGATTTATGATTTGATTCATGATTCTTGATTCATGATTCAATTCATGATTCATGATTCAATTCATGATTCGTCATTCAATTCATGATTCATCATTCAATTCATTATTTGTGATTCATGATTCAATTCATGATTCAATTCATGATTCATGATTCAATTCATGATTCATGATACATGATTTAATTCATGATTCATTTCATGATTCATGATTTATGATTCATGATTCAATTCATGATTCATGATTCAATTCATTATTTATGATTTAATTCATGATTCATGATTCAATTCATGATTCATTTAATGATTCATGATTTATGATTCAATTCATGATTCATGATTCAATTCATGATTCATGATTCAATTCATGATTCATGATATAATTCACGATTCATTTAATGATTCATGATTTATGATTCAATTCATGATTTATGATTCGATTCATGATTCATGATTCATGAATCATGATTCAATTCATGATTAATGATTCATAAATTATGATTCGATTAATGATTTATTTCATCATTCTTGATTTATGATTCAATTCATGATTCATGATTCAATTCATGATTCAATTCATGATTCATGATTCAATTCATGATTCAATTCATGATTCATGATTCATGCTTCAATTCATGATTCATGATTCAATTCATATTTCATGATTCAATATATGATTCAATTCATGATTCATGATTCAATTCATGATTCATGATTTATGATTCAATTCATGATTTATGATTCATTATTCGATTCATGATTCATGATTCATGATTCATGATTTATGATTCCATTCATGATTCATGATTCATTATTCGATTCATGATTCATGATTCATGATTCAATTCATGATTCCTGATTCATGATTCATGATTCATTTCATGATTCATGATTCAATTCATGATTCAAATTATGATTCATGATTCAATTCATGATTCATGATTCAATTCATGATTCATGATTCAATTCATGATTCATGATTAAATTCATGACTCATGATTCAATTCATGATTCAATTCATGATTCATGATTCAATTCATGATTCATGATTCAATTCATGATTCATGATTCAAAATATATAATTCAATTCATGATTCATGATTCAAATCATAATTCATGATTCAATTTATGATTCATGATTCAATTCATGATTCATGATTCAATTCATGATTCATGATTCATGATTCATGATTCAATTCATGATTCATGATTCAATTCATGATTCATAATTTATGATTCAATTCATGATTCATTATTCGATTCATGATTCATGATTCATGATTCATGATTTATGATTTAATTCATGATTCATGATTCATTATTCGATTCATGATTCATGATTCAAGATTCAATTCATGATTCCTGATTCATGATTCCTGATTCATGATTCAATTCATGATTCATGATTCATGATTCATGATTCAATTCATGATTCATGATTCAATTCATGATTCATGATTAAATTCATGACTCATGATTCAATTCATGATTCATGATTAAATTCATGATTCATGATTTAATTCATGATTCATTTAATGATTCATGATTTATGATTCAATTCATGATTTATGATTCGATTCATGATTCATGATTCATGAATCATGGTTCGATTCATGATTCATGATTCATGAATCATGATTCAATTCATGATTCATGATTCAATTCATGATTCAATTTATGATTCATGATTCAATTCATGATTCAATTCATGATTCATGATTCAATTCATGATTCATGATTCATGATTCAATTCATGATTCATGATTCAATATATGATTCAATTCATGATTCATGTTTCAAATCATAATTCATGATTTAATTTATGATTCATGATTCAATTCATGATTCATAATTCAATTCATGATTCAATTCATGATTCATGATTCATGATTCAATTCATGATTCATGATTCAATTCATGATTCATGATTTATGATTCAATTCATGATTCATGATTCATTATTCGATTCATGATTCATGATTCATGATTCATGATTTATGATTCAATTCATGATTCATGATTCATTATTCGATTCATGATTCATGATTCATGATTCAATTCATGATTCCTGATTCATGATTCATGATTCATGATTCAATTCATGATTCATGATTCAATTCATGATTCAATTCATGATTCATGATTCAATTCATGATTCATATTTCATGATTCAATTCATGACTCATGATTCATGAATCATGATTCAATTCTTGATTCATGATTCATAAATCATGATTCAATTCATGATTCAATATTTGATTCATGATTCTTGATTCATGATTCAATTCATGATTCATGATTCAATTCATGATTCGTCATTCAATTCATGATTCATCATTCAATTCATGATTTGTGATTCATGATTCAATTCATGATTCAATTCATGATTCATGATTCAATTCATGATTCATGATACATGATTTAATTCATGATTCACTTCATGATTCATGATTTATGATTCATGATTCAATTCATGATTCATGATTCAATTCATTATTTATGATTTAATTCATGATTCATGATTCAATTCATGATTCATTTAATGATTCATGATTTATGATTCAATTCATGATTCATGATTCAATTCATGATTCATGATTTGATTCATGATTCTTGATTCATGATTCAATTCATGATTCATGATTCAATTCATGATTCGTCATTCAATTCATGATTCATCATTCAATTCATGATTTGTGATTCATGATTCAATTCATGATTCAATTCATGATTCATGATTCAATTCATGATTCATGATACATGATTTAATTCATGATTCATTTCATGATTCATGATTTATGATTCATGATTCAATTCATGATTCATGATTCAATTCATTATTTATGATTTAATTCATGATTCATGATTCAATTCATGATTCATTTAATGATTCATGATTTATGATTCAATTCATGATTCATGATTCAATTCATGATTCATGATTCAATTCATGATTCATGATTCAATTCATGACTCATGATTCAATTCATGATTCATGATATAATTCACGATTCATTTAATGATTCATGATTTATGATTCAATTCATGATTTATGATTCGATTCATGATTCATGATTCATAAATCATGATTCGATTAATGATTTATTTCATGATTCATGATTTATGATTCAATTCATGATTCATGATTCAATTCATGATTCAATTTATGATTCATGATTCAATTCATGATTCAATTCATGATTCATGATTCAATTCATGATTCATGATTCAATTCATGATTCATTTAATGATTCATGATTTATGATTCAATTCATGATTCATGATTCATGAATCATGATTCAATTCTTGATTCATGATTCATAAATCATGATTTTAATTCATGATTCATGATTTGATTCATGATTCTTGATTCATGATTCAATTCATGATTCATGATTCAATTCATGATCATCATTCAATTCATGATTCATCATTCAATTCATGATTCGTGATTCATGATTCAATTCATGATACATGATTCAATTCATGATTCATTTCATGATTCATGATTTATGATTCATGATTCAATTCATGATTCATGATTCAATTCATGATTCATGATTTAATTCATGATTCATTTAATGATTCATGATTTATGATTCAATTCATGATTTATAATTCGATTCATGATTCATGATTCATGAATCATGGTTCGATTCATGATTCATGAATCATGATTCAATTCATGATTCATGATTCATAAATCATGATTCGATTAATGATTTATTTCATGATTCATGATTTATGATTCGATTCATGATTCATGATTCATAAATCATGGTTCGATTCATGATTCATGATTCAAGAATCATGATTCAATTCATGATTCATGATTCATAAATCATGATTCGATTAATGATTTATTTCATGATTCATGATTTATGATTCAATTCATGATTCATGATTCAATTCATGATTCATTTAATGATACATGATTTATGATTCAATTCATGATTCATGATTCATGAATCATGATTCGATTCATGACTCATGATTCATGAATCATGATTCAATTCTTGATTCATGATTCATAAATCATGATTCAATTCATGATTCATGATTTGATTCATGATTCTTGATTCATGATTCAATTCATGATTCATGATTCAATTCATGATTCATGATTCAATTCATAATTCATGATTTAATTCATGATTCATGATACATGATTCAATTCATGATTCATTTCATGATTCATGATTTATTATTCATGATTCAATTCATGATTCATGATTCAATTCATGATTCATGATTTAATTCATGATTCATTTAATGATTCATGATTTATGATTCAATTCATGATTTATAATTCGATTCATGATTCATGATTTATGAATCATGATTCAATTCATGATTCATGATTCATAAATCATGATTCGATTAATGATTTATTTTATGATTCATGATTTATGATTCAATTCATGATTCATGATTCAATTCATGATTCAAATTATGATTCATGATTCAATTCATGATTCATGATTCAATTCATGATTCATGATTCAATTCATGATTCATGATTAAATTCATGACTCATGATTCAATTCATGATTCAATTCATGATTCATGATTCGATTCATGATTCAATTCATGATTCATGATTCAAATCATAATTCATGATTCAATTTATGATTCATGATTCAATTCATGATTCATGATTCAATTCATGATTCATGATTCAATTCATTATTCATGATTCAATTCATGATTCATGATTTATGATTCAATTCATGATTCATGATTCATTATTCGATTCATGATTCATGATTCATGATTCATGATTTATGATTCATGATTCATGATTCAACTCATGATTCATGATTCATTTCAGGATTCATGATTCATGATTCATGATTCAATTCATGATTCATGATTCAATTCATGATTCATGATTCAATTCATGATTCATGATTAAATTCATGACTCATGATTCAATTCATGATTCATGATTCAATTCATGATTCATGATTTAATTCATGATTCATTTAATGATTCATGATTTATGATTCAATTCATGATTTATGATTCCATTCATGATTCATGAATCATGGTTCGATTCATGATTCATGATTCATGAATCATGATTCAATTCATGATTCATGATTCATAAATCATGATTCGATTAATGATTTATTTCATGATTCATGATTCATGATTCAATTCATGATTCATGATTCAATTCATGATTCATGATTTATGATTCAATTCATGATTCATGATTCATTATTCGATTCATGATTCATGATTCATGATTTATGATTTATGATTCAATTCATGATTCATGATTCATTATTCGATTCATGATTCATGATTCAATTCATGATTCCTGATTCCTGATTCCTGATTCATGATTCAATTAATGATTCATGATTCAATTCATGATTCAATTCATGATTCATGATTCAATTCATGATTCATATTTCATGATTCAATTCATGATTCATGATTCATGAATCATGATTCGATTCATAACTCATGATTCATGAATCATGATTCAATTCTTGATTCATGATTCATAAATCATGATTCAATTCATGATTCATGATTTGATTCATGATTCTTGATTCATGATTCAATTCATGATTCATGATTCAATTCATGATTCATGATTCAATTCATGATTCATCATTCAATTCATGATTCGTGATTCATGATTCAATTCATGATTCAATTCATGATTCATGATTCAATTCATGATTCATGATTCAATTCATAATTCATGATTTAATTCATGATTCATGATACATGATTCATTTCATGATTCATTTCATGATTCATGATTTATGATTCATGATTCAATTCATGATTCATGATTCAATTCATGATTCATGATTTAATTCATGATTCATTTAATGATTCATGATTTATGATTCAATTCATGATTTATAATTCGATTTATGATTCATGATTCATGAATCATGGTTCGATTCATGATTCATGAATCATGATTCAATTCATGATTCATGATTCATAAATCATGATTCAATTAATGATTTATTTCATGATTAATGATTTATTTCATGATTAATGATTTATGATTCAATTCATGATTCATGATTCAATTCATGATTCATGATTTAATTCATGATTCATCATTCAATTCATGATTCATCATTCAATTCATGATTCGTGATTCATGATTCAATTCATGATACATGATTCAATTCATGATTCATTTCATGATTCATGATTTATGATTCATGATTCAATTCATGATTCATGATTCAATTCATGATTCATCATTCAATTCATGATTCATCATTCAATTCATGATTCGTGATTCATGATTCAATTCATGATACATGATTCAATTCATGATTCATTTCATGATTCATGATTTATGATTCATGATTCAATTCATGATTCATGATTCAATTCATGATTCATGATTTAATTCATGATTCATTTAATGATTCATGATTTATGATTCAATTCATGATTTATAATTCGATTCATGATTCATGATTCATGAATCATGGTTCGATTCATGATTCATGAATCATGATTCAATTCATGATTCATGATTCATAAATCATGATTCGATTAATGATTTATTTCATGATTCATGATTTATGATTCGATTCATGATTCATGATTCATGAATCATGGTTCGATTCATGATTCATGATTCAAGAATCATGATTCAATTCATGATTCATGATTCATAAATCATGATTCGATTAATGATTTATTTCATGATTCATGATTTATGATTCAATTCATGATTCAATTCATGATTCATTTAATGATTCATGATTTATGATTCAATTCATGATTCATGATTCATAAATCATGATTCAATTCATGATTCATGATTTGATTCATGATTCTTGATTCATGATTCAATTCATGATTCATGATTCAATTCATGATTCATGATTCAATTCATAATTCATGATTTAATTCATGATTCATGATACATGATTCAATTCATGATTCATTTCATGATTCATGATTTATTATTCATGATTCAATTCATGATTCATGATTCAATTCATGATTCATGATTTAATTCATGATTCATTTAATGATTCCTGATTTATGATTCAATTCATGATTTATAATTCGATTCATGATTCATGATTCATGAATCATGGTTCGATTCATGATTCATGAATCATGATTCAATTCATGATTCATGATTCATAAATCATGATTCGATTAATGATTTATTTTATGATTCATGATTTATGATTCAATTCATGATTCATGATTCAATTCATGATTCAATTTATGATTCATGATTCAATTCATGATTCAATTCATGATTCATGATTCAATTCATGATTCATGATTCAATTCATGATTCATGATTCATGATTCAATTAATGATTCATGATTCAATATATGATTCAATTCATGATTCATGTTTCAAATCATAATTCATGATTTAATTTATGATTCATGATTCAATTCATGATTCATAATTCAATTCATGATTCAATTCATGATTCATGATTTATGATTCAATTCATGATTCATGATTCAATTCATAATTCAATTTATGATTCATGATTCAATTCATGATTCAATTCATGATTCATGATTCAATTCATGATTCATGATTCAATTCATGATTCATGATTCATGATTCAATTCATGATTCATGATTCAATATATGATTCAATTCATGATTCATGTTTCAAATCATAATTCATGATGTAATTTATGATTCATGATTCAATTCATGATTCATAATTCAATTCATGATTCAATTCATGATTCATGATTCATAATTCAATTCATGATTCATGATTCAATTCATGATTCATGATTTATGATTCAATTCATGATTCATGATTCATTATTCGATTCATGATTCATGATTCATGATTCATGATTTATGATTCAATTCATGATTCATGATTCATTATTCGATTCATGATTCATGATTCAATTCATGATTCCTGATTCATGATTCATGATTCATGATTCAATTCATGATTCATGATTCAATTCATGATTCAATTCATGATTCATGATTCAATTCATGATTCATATTTCATGATTCAATTCATGACTCATGATTCATGAATCATGATTCAATTCTTGATTCATTATTCATAAATCATGATTCAATTCATGATTCATGATTTGATTCATGATTCTTGATTTATGATTCAATTCATGATTCATGATTCAATTCATGATTCGTCATTCAATTCATGATTCATGATTCAATTCATGATTTGTGATTCATGATTCAATTCATGATTCAATTCATGATTCATGATTCAATTCATGATTCATGATACATGATTTAATTCATGATTCATTTCATGATTCATGATTTATGATTCATGATTCAATTCATGATTCATGATTCAATTCATTATTTATGATTTAATTCATGATTCATGATTCAATTCATGATTCATTTAATGATTCATGATTTATGATTCAATTCATGATTCATGATTCAATTCATGATTCATGATTCAATTCATGACTCATGATTCAATTCATGATTCATGATATAATTCACGATTCATTTAATGATTCATGATTTATGATTCAATTCATGATTTATGATTCGATTCATGATTCATGATTCATGAATCATGATTCAATTCATGATTCATGATTCATAAATCGTGATTCGATTAATGATTTATTTCATGATTCATGATTTATGATTCAATTCATGATTCATGATTCAATTCATGATTCATGATTCAATTCATGATTCAATTCATGATTCAAGATTCAATTCATGATTCATGATTCATGATTCAATTCATGATTCATGATTCAATTCATGTTTCATGATTCAATATATGATTCAATTCATGATTCATGATTCAATTCATGATTCATGATTTATGATTCAATTCATGATTTATGATTCATTATTCGATTCATGATTCATGATTCATGATTCATGATTTATGATTCAATTCATGATTCATGATTCATTATTCGATTCATGATTCATGATTCATGATTCATTATTCGATTCATGATTCATGATTCATGATTCAATTCATGATTCCTGATTCATGATTCATGATTCAATTCATGATTCATGATTCAATTCATGATTCAAATTATGATTCATGATTCAATTCATGATTCATGATTCAATTCATGATTCATGATTAAATTCATGACTCATGATTCAATTCATGATTCAATTCATGATTCATGATTCAATTCATGATTCATGATTCATGATTCATGATTCATGATTTATGATTTAATTCATGATTCATGATTCATTATTCGATTCATGATTCATGATTCAAGATTCAATTCATGATTCCTGATTCATGATTCATGATTCATGATTCAATTCATTATTCAAGATTCATTTCATGATTCATGATTCATGATTCAATTCATGATTTATAATTCAATTCATGATTCATGATTCAATTCATGATTCATGATTAAATTCATGACTCATGATTCAATTCATGATTCATGATTCAATTCATGATTCATGATTTAATTCATGATTCATTTAATGATTCATGATTTATGATTCAATTCATGATTTATAATTCGATTCATGATTCATGAATCATGGTTCGATTCATGATTCATGATTCATGAATCATGATTCATAAATCATGATTCGATTAATGATTTATTTCATGATTCATGATTTATGATTCAATTCATGATTCATGATTCAATTCATGATTCATGATTTAATTCATGATTCATTTAATGATTCATGATTTATGATTCAATTCATGATTTATAATTCGAATCATGATTCATGATTCATGAATCATGATTCAATTCATGATTCATGATTCAATTCATGATTCAAATTATGATTAATGATTCAATTCATGATTCATGATTCAATTCATGATTCATGATGCAATTCATGATTCATGATGCAATTCATGATTCATGATTCAATTCATGATTCAATTCATGATTCATGATTCGATTCATGATTCAATTCATGATTCATGATTCAAAATATATAATTCAATTCATGATTCGTGATTTAAATCATAATTCATGATTCAATTTATGATTCATGATTCAATTCATGATTCATGATTCAATTCATGATTCATGATTCATGATTCATGATTCAATTCATGATTCATGATTCAATTCATGATTCATGATTTATGATTCAATTCATGATTCATGATTCATTATTCGATTCATGATTCATGATTCATGATTCATGATTTATGATTTAATTCATGATTCATGATTCATTATTCGATTCATGATTCATGATTCATGATTCCTGATTCATGATTCATGATTCATGATTCAACTCATGATTCATGATTCATTTCAGGATTCATGATTCATGATTCATGATTCAATTCATGATTCATGATTCAATTCATGATTCATGATTCAATTCATGATTCATGATTAAATTCATGACTCATGATTCAATTCATGATTCATGATTCAATTCATGATTCATGATTTAATTCATGATTCATTTAATGATTCATGATTTATGATTCAATTCATGATTTATGATTCCATTCATGATTCATGAATCATGGTTCGATTCATGATTCATGATTCATGAATCATGATTCAATTCATGATTCATGATTCATAAATCATGATTCGATTAATGATTTATTTCATGATTCATGATTCATGATTCAATTCATGATTCATGATTCAATTCATGATTCATGATTTATGATTCAATTCATGATTCATGATTCATTATTCGATTCATGATTCATGATTCATGATTTATGATTTATGATTCAATTCATGATTCATTATTCGATTCATGATTCATGATTCAATTCATGATTCCTGATTCCTGATTCCTGATTCATGATTCAATTAATGATTCATGATTCAATTCATGATTCAATTCATGATTCATGATTCAATTCATGATTCATATTTCATGATTCAATTCATGATTCATGATTCATGAATCATGATTCGATTCATAACTCATGATTCATGAATCATGATTCAATTCTTGATTCATGATTCATAAATCATGATTCAATTCATGATTCATGATTTGATTCATGATTCTTGATTCATGATTCAATTCATGATTCATGATTCAATTCATGATTCATGATTCAATTCATGATTCATCATTCAATTCATGATTCGTGATTCATGATTCAATTCATGATTCAATTCATGATTCATGATTCAATTCATGATTCATGATTCAATTCATAATTCATGATTTAATTCATGATTCATGATACATGATTCAATTCATGATTCATTTCATGATTCATGATTTATGATTCATGATTCATGATTCAATTCATGATTCATGATTTAATTCATGATTCATTTAATGATTCATGATTTATGATTCAATTCATGATTTATAATTCGATTTATGATTCATGATTCATGAATCATGGTTCGATTCATGATTCATGATTCATGAATCATGATTCAATTCATGATTCATGATTCATAAATCATGATTCAATTAATGATTTATTTCATGATTAATGATTTATGATTCAATTCATGATTCATGATTTAATTCATGATTCATGATTTAATTCATGATTCATCATTCAATTCATGATTCATCATTCAATTCATGATTCGTGATTCATGATTCAATTCATGATACATGATTCAATTCATGATTCATTTCATGATTCATGATTTATGATTCATGATTCAATTCATGATTCATGATTCAATTCATGATTCATCATTCAATTCATGTATCATCATTCAATTCATGATTCGTGATTCATGATTGAATTCATGATACATGATTCAATTCATGATTCATTTCATGATTCATGATTTATGATTCATGATTCAATTCATGATTCATGATTCAATTCATGATTCATGATTTAATTCATGATTCATGATTCATGATTTATAATTCAATTCATGATTTATAATTCGATTCATGATTCATGATTCATGAATCATGGTTCGATTCATGATTCATGAATCATGATTCAATTCATGATTCATGATTCATAAATCATGATTCGATTAATGATTTATTTCATGATTCATGATTTATGATTCGATTCATGATTCATGATTCATGAATCATGGTTCGATTCATGATTCATGATTCAAGAATCATGATTCAATTCATGATTCATGATTCATAAATCATGATTCGATTAATGATTTATTTCATGATTCATGATTTATGATTCAATTCATGATTCATGATTCAATTCATGATTCATTTAATGATTCATGATTTATGATTCAATTCATGATTCATGATTCATGAATCATGATTCGATTCATGACTCATGATTCATGAATCATGATTCAATTCTTGATTCATGATTCATAAATCATGATTCAATTCATGATTCATGATTTGATTCATGATTCTTGATTCATGATTCAATTCATGATTCATGATTCAATTCATGATTTATGATTCAATTCATAATTCATGATTTAATTCATGATTCATGATACATGATTCAATTCATGATTCATTTCATGAATTATGATTTATTATTCATGATTCAATTCATGATTCATGATTCAATTCATGATTCATGATTTAATTCATGATTCATTTAATGATTCATGATTTATGATTCAATTCATGATTTATAATTCGATTCATGATTCATGATTCATGAATCATGGTTCGATTTATGATTCATGATTCATGAATCATGATTCAATTCATGATTCATGATTCATAAATCATGATTCAATTAATGATTTATTTTATGATTCATGATTCATGATTCAATTTATGATTCATGATTCAATTCATGATTCAATTCATGATTCAATTCATGATTCAATTCATGATTCATGATTCAATTCATGATTCATGATTCAATTCATGATTCATGATTCAATATATGATTCAATTCATGATTCATGTTTCAAATCATAATTCATGATTTAATTTATGATTCATGATTCAATTCATGATTCATAATTCAATTCATGATTAAATTCATGATTCATGATTCAATTCATGATTCATGATTCAATTCATGATTCATGATTTATGATTCAATTCATGATTCATGATTCATTATTCGATTCATGATTCATGATTCATGATTCATGATTTATGATTCAATTCATGATTCATGATTCATTATTCGATTCATGATTCATGATTCATGATTCAATTCATGATTCCTGATTCATGATTCCTGATTCATGATTCAATTCATGATTCATGATTCAATTCATGATTCAATTCATGATTCATGATTCAATTCATGATTCATATTTCATGATTCAATTCATGACTCATGATTCATGAATCATGATTCAATTCTTGATTCATGATTCATAAATCATGATTCAATTCATGATTCATGATTTGATTCATGATTCTTGATTCATGATTCAATTCATGATTCATGATTCAATTCATGATTCGTCATTCAATTCATGAGTCATCATTCAATTCATGATTTGTGATTCATGATTCAATTCATGATTCAATTCATGATTCATGATTCAATTCATGATTCATGATACATGATTTAATTCATGATTCATTTCATGATTCATGATTTATGATTCATGATTCAATTCATGATTCATGATTTAATTCATTATTTATGATTTAATTCATGATTCATGATTCAATTCATGATTCATTTAATGATTCATGATTTATGATTCAATTCATGATTCATGATTCAATTCATGATTCATGATTCAATTCATGATTCATGATTCAATTCATGACTCATGATTCAATTCATGATTCATGATATAATTCACGATTCATTTAATGATTCATGATTTATGATTCAATTCATGATTTATGATTCGATTCATGATTCATGATTCATGAATCATGATTCAATTCATGATTCATGATTCATAAATCATGATTCGATTAATGATTTATTTCATGATTCTTGATTTATGATTCAATTCATGATTCATGATTCAATTCATGATTCAATTCATGATTCATGATTCAATTCATGATTCAATTCATGATTCATGATTCATGATTCAATTCATGATTCATGATTCAATTCATGTTTCATTATTCAATATATGATTCAATTCATGATTAATGATTCATTATTCGATTCATGATTCATGATTCAATTCATGATTTATGATTCATTATTCGATTCATGATTCATGATTCATGATTCATGATTTATGATTCAATTCATGATTCATGATTCATTATTCGATTCATGATTCATGATTCATGATTCAATTCATGATTCCTGATTCATGATTCATGATTCAATTCATGATTCATGATTCAAATCATGATTCAAATTATGATTCATGATTCAATTCATGATTCATGATTCAATTCATGATTCATGATTCAATTCATGATTCATGATTAAATTCATGACTCATGATTCAATTCATGATTCAATTCATGATTCATGATTCAATTCATGATTCATGATTCAATTCATGATTCATGATTCAAAATATATAATTCAATTCATGATTCATGATTCAAATCATAATTCATGATTCAATTTATGATTCATGATTCAATTCATGATTCATGATTCAATTCATGATTCATGATTCATGATTCATGATTCAATTCATGATTCATGATTCAATTCATGATTCATGATTTATGATTCAATTCATGATTCATGATTCATTATTCGATTCATGATTCATGATTCATGATTTATGATTTAATTCATGATTCATGATTCATTATTCGATTCATGATTCATGATTCAAGATTCAATTCATGATTCCTGATTCATGATTCATGATTCATGATTCAATTCATGATTCATGATTCATTTCCTGATTCATGATTCATGATTCATGATTCAATTCATGATTCATGATTCAATTCATGATTCATGATTCAATTCATGATTCATGATTAAATTCATGACTCATGATTCAATTCATGATTCATGATTCAATTCATGATTCATGATTTAATTCATGATTCATTTAATGATTCATGATTTATGATTCAATTCATGATTTATGATTCGATTCATGATTCATGATTCATGAATCATGGTTCGATTCATGATTCATGATTCATGAATCATGATTCAATTCATGATTCATGATTCATAAATCATGATTCGATTAATGATTTATTTCATGATTCATGATTTATGATTCAATTCATGATTCATGATTCAATTCATGATTCAATTTATGATTCATGATTCAATTCATGATTCAATTCATGATTCATGATTCAATTCATGATTCATGATTCAATTCATGATTCATGATTCAATATATGATTCAATTCATGATTCATGTTTCAAATTATAATTCATGATTTAATTTATGATTCATGATTCAATTCATGATTCATAATTCAATTCATGATTCATTTCATGATTCATGATTCATGATTCAAATCATGATTCATGATTCAATTCATGATTCATGATTTATGATTCAATTCATGATTCATGATTCATTATTCAATTCATGATTCATGATTCATGATTTATGATTCAATTCATGTTTCATGATTCATTATTCGATTCATGATTCATGATTCATGATTCAATTCATGATTCATGATTCAATTCATGATTCAATTCATGATTCATGATTCAATTCATGATTCATATTTCATGATTCAAATCATGACTCATGATTCATGAATCATGATTCAATTCTTGATTCATGATTCATAAATCATGATTCAATTCATGATTCATGATTTGATTCATGATTCTTGATTCATGATTCAATTCATGATTCATGATTCAATTCATGATTCGTCATTCAATTCATGATTCATCATTCAATTCATGATTTGTGATTCATGATTCAATTCATGATTCAATTCATGATTCATGATTCAATTCATGATTCATGATACATGATTTAATTCATGATTCATTTCATGATTCATGATTTATGATTCATGATTCAATTCATGATTCATGATTCAATTCATTATTTATGATTTAATTCATGATTCATGATTCAATTCATGATTCATTTAATGATTCATGATTTATGATTCAATTCATGATTCATGATTCAATTCATGATTCATGATTCAATTCATGATTCATGATTCAATTCATGACTCATGATTCAATTCATGATTCATGATATAATTCACGATTCATTTAATGATTCATGATTTATGATTCAATTCATGATTTATGATTCGATTCATGATTCATGATTCATGAATCATGGTTCGATTCATGATTCATGATTCATGAATCATAATTCAATTCATGATTCATGATTCATAAATCATGATTCGATTAATGATTTATTTCATGATTCATGATTTATGATTCAATTCATGATTCATGATTCAATTCATGATTCAATTTATGATTCATGATTCAATTCATGATTCAATTCATGATTCATGATTCAATTCATGATTCATGATTCAATTCATGATTCATGATTCATGATTCAATTCATGATTCATGATTCAATATATGATTCAATTCATGATTCATGTTTCAAATCATAATTCATGATTTAATTTATGATTCATGATTCAATTCATGATTCATAATTCAATTCATGATTCAATTCATGATTCATGATTCATGATTCAATTCATGATTCATGATTCAATTCATGATTCATGATTCAATTCATGATTCATGATTCAATTCATGATTCATGATTTATGATTCAATTCATGATTCATGATTCATTATTCGATTCATGATTCATGATTCATGATTCATGATTTATGATTCAATTCATGATTCATGATTCATTATTCGATTCATGATTCATGATTCATGATTCATGATTTATGATTCAATTCATGATTCATGATTCATTATTCAATTCATGATTCATGATTCAATTCATGATTCAATTCATGATTCATGATTCAATTCATGATTCATATTTCATGATTCAATTCATGACTCATGATTCATGAATCATGATTCAATTCTTGATTCATGATTCATAAATCATGATTCAATTCATGATTCATGATTTGATTCATGATTCTTGATTCATGATTCAATTCATGATTCAATTCATGATTCGTCATTCAATTCATGATTCATCATTCAATTCATGATTTGTGATTCATGATTCAATTCATGATTCAATTCATGATTCATGATTGAATTCATGATTCATGATACATGATTTAATTCATGATTCATTTCATGACTCATGATTTATGATTCATGATTCAATTCATGATTCATGATTCAATTCATTATTTATGATTTAATTCATGATTTATGATTCGATTCATGATTCATGATTCATGAATCATGGTTCGATTCATGATTCATGATTCATGAATCATGATTCAATTCATGATTCATGATTCATAAATCATGATTCGATTAATAATTTATTTCATGATTCATGATTTATGATTCAATTCATGATTCATGATTCAATTCATGATTCAATTTATGATTCATGATTCAAGTCATGATTCAATTCATGATTCATGATTCAATTCATGATTCATGATTCATGATTCAATTCATGATTCATGATTCAATATATGATTCAATTCATGATTCATGTTTCAAATCATAATTCATGATTTAATTTATGATTCAATTCATGATTCATAATTCAATTCATGATTCAATTCATGATTCATGATTCATGATTCAATTCATGATTCATGATTCAATTCATGCTTCATGATTTATGATTCAATTCATGATTCATGATTTATTATTCGATTCATGATTCATGATTCATGATTTATGATTCAATTCATGATTCATGATTCATTATTCGATTCATGATTCATGATTCAATTCATGATTCCTGATTCCTGATTCATGATTCATGATTCAATTCATGATTCATGATTCAATTCATGATTCAATTCATGATTCATGATTCAATTCATGATTCATATTTCATGATTCAATTCATGACTCATGATTCATGAATCATGATTCAATTCTTGATTCATGATTCATAAATCATGATTCAATTCATGATTCATGATTTGATTCATGATTCTTGATTCATGATTCAATTCATGATTCGTCATTCAATTCATGATTTATCATTCAATTCATGATTTGTGATTCATGATTCAATTCATGATTCAATTCATGATTCATGATTCAATTCATGATTCATGATTCAATTCATGATTCATGATTCATGATTCATGATTCAATTCATGATTCATGATTCATGATTCAATTCATGATTCATGATTCAATTCATGATTCATGATTCATGATTCATGATTCAATTCATGATTCATGATTTAATTCATGATTCATGATTTATGATTCAATTCATGATTCATGATTCATTATTTGATTCATGATTCATGATTCATGATTCATGATTTATGATTTAATTCATGATTCATGATTCATTATTCGATTCATGATTCATGATTCAAGATTCAATTCATGATTCCTGATTCATGATTCATCATTCATGATTCAATTCATGATTCATGATTCATTTCATGATTCATGATTCATGATTCAATTCATGATTCATAATTCAATTCATGATTCATGATTCAATTCATGATTCATGATTAAATTCATGACTCATGATTCAATTCATGATTCATGATTCAATTCATGATTCATGATTTAATTCATGATTCATTTAATGATTCATGATTTATGATTCAATTCATGATTTATAATTCGATTCATGATTCATGATTCATGAATCATGGTTCGATTCATGATTCATGATTCATGAATCATGATTCAATTCATGATTCATGATTCATAAATCATGATTCAATTCATGATTCATGATTTGATTCATGATTCTTGATTCATGATTCAATTCATGATTCGTCATTCAATTCATGATTTATCATTCAATTCATGATTTGTGATTCATGATTCAATTCATGATTCAATTCATGATTCATGATTCAATTCATGATTTATCATTCAATTCATGATTTGTGATTCATGATTCAATTCATGATTCAATTCATGATTCATGATTCAATTCATGATTCATGATACATGATTTAATTCATGATTCATTTCATGATTCATGATTTATGATTCATGATTCAATTCATGATTCATGATTCAATTCATTATTTATGATTTAAATCATGATTCATGATTCAATTCATGATTCATTTAATGATTCATGATTTATGATTCAATTCATGATTCATGATTCAATTCATGATTCATGATTCAATTCATGATTCATGATTCAAGACATGACTTATGATTCAATTCATGATTCATGATATAATTCACGATTCATTTAATGATTCATGATTTATGATTCAATTCATGATTTATGATTCGATTCATGATTCATGATTCATGAATCATGGTTCGATTCATGATTCATGATTCATGAATCATGATTCAATTCATGATTCATGATTCATAAATTTATGATTCGATTAATGATTTATTTCATGATTCATGATTTATGATTCAATTCATGATTCATGATTCAATTCATGATTCAATTTATGATTCATGATTCAATTCATGATTCAATTCATGATTCATGATTCAATTCATGATTCATGATTCAATTCATGATTCATGATTCATGATTCAATTCATGATTCATGATTCAATATATGATTCAATTCATGATTCATGTTTCAAATCATAATTCATGATTTAATTTATGATTCATGATTCAATTCATGATTCATAATTCAATTCATGATTCAATTCATGATTCATGATTCATGATTCAATTCATGATTCATGATTCATGATTCAATTCATGATTCATGATTCAATTCATGATTCATGATTTATGATTCAATAAATGATTCATGATTCATTATTCGATTCATGATTCATGATTCATGATTCATGATTTATGATTCAATTCATGATTCATGATTCATTATTCGATTCATGATTCATGATTCATGATTCAATTCATGATTCCTGATTCATGATTCATGATTCATGATTCAATTCATGATTCATGATTCAATTCATGATTCAATTCATGATTCATGATTCAATTCATGATTCATATTTCATGATTCAATTCATGACTCATGATTCATGAATCATGATTCAATTCTTGATTCATGATTCATAAATCATGATTCAATTCATGATTCATGATTTGATTCATGATTCTTGATTTATGATTCAATTCATGATTCATGATTCAATTCATGATTTGTGATTCATGATTCAATTCATGATTCAATTCATGATTCATGATTCAATTCATGATTCATGATACATGATTTAATTCATGATTCATTTCATGATTCATGATTTATGATTCATGATTCAATTCATGATTCATGATTCAATTCATTATTTATGATTTAATTCATGATTCATGATTCAATTCATGATTCATTTAATGATTCATGATTTATGATTCAATTCATGATTCATGATTCAATTCATGATTCATGATTCAATTCATGATTTATGATTCAATTCATGATTCATGATTCAATTCATGACTCATGATTCAATTCATGATTCATGATATAATTCACGATTCATTTAATGATTCATGATTTATGATTCAATTCATGATTTATGATTCGATTCATGATTCATGATTCATGAATCATGATTCAATTCATGATTCATGATTCATAACTCATGATTCGATTAATGATTTATTTCATGATTCATGATTTATGATTCAATTCATGATTCATGATTCAATTCATGATTCAATTCATGATTCATGATTCAATTCATGATTCAATTCATGATTCAAGATTCAATTCATGATTCATGATTCATGATTCAATTCATGATTCATGATGCAATTCATGTTTCATGATTCAATATATGATTCAATTCATGATTCATGATTCAATTCATGATTCATGATTTATGATTCAATTCATGATTTATGATTCATTATTCGATTCATGATTCATGATTCATGATTCATGATTTATGATTCAATTCATGATTCATGATTCATTATTCGATTCATGATTCATGATTCATGATTCATTATTCGATTCATGATTCATGATTCATGATTCAATTCATGATTCCTGATTCATGATTCATGATTCAATTCATGATTCATGATTCAATTCATGATTCAAATTATGATTCATGATTCAATTCATGATTCATGATTCAATTCATGATTCATGATTAAAATCATGACTCATGATTCAATTCATGATTCAATTCATGATTCATGATTCAATTCATGATTCATGATTCAATTCATGATTCATGATTCAAAATATATAATTCAATTCATGATTCATGATTCAAATCATAATTCATGATTCAATTTATGATTCATGATTCAATTCATGATTCATGATTCAATTCATGATTCATGATTCATGATTCATGATTCAATTCATGATTCATGATTTAATTCATGATTCATGATTTATGATTCAATTCATGATTCATGATTCATTATTTGATTCATGATTCATGATTCATGATTTATGATTTAATTCATGATTCATGATTCATTATTCGATTCATGATTCATGATTCAAGATTCAATTCATGATTCCTGATTCATGATTCATCATTCATGATTCAATTCATGATTCATGATTCATTTCATGATTCATGATTCATGATTCAATTCATGATTCATAATTCAATTCATGATTCATGATTCAATTCATGATTCATGATTAAATTCATGACTCATGATTCAATTCATGATTCATGATTCAATTCATGATTCATGATTTAATTCATGATTCATTTAATGATTCATGATTTATGATTCAATTCATGATTTATAATTCGATTCATGATTCATGATTCATGAATCATGGTTCGATTCATGATTCATGATTCATGAATCATGATTCAATTCATGATTCATGATTCATAAATCATGATTCGATTAATGATTTATTTCATGATTCATGATTTATGATTCAATTCATGATTCATGATTCAATTCATGATTCATGATTTAATTCATGATTCATTTAATGATTCATGATTTATGATTCAATTCATGATTTATAATTCGAATCATGATTCATGATTCATGAATCATGATTCAATTCATGATTCATGATTCATAAATCATGATTCGATTAATGATTTATTTCATGATTCATGATTTATGATTCAATTCATGATTCATGATTCAATTCATGATTCAAATTATGATTCATGATTCAATTCATGATTCATGATTCAATTCATGATTCATGATTCAATTCATGATTCATGATTAAATTCATGACTCATGATTCAATTCATGATTCAATTCATGATTCGATTCATGATTCAATTCATGATTCATGATTCAAAATATATAATTCAATTCATGATTCATGATTTAAATCATAATTCATGATACATGATTTAATTCATGATTCATTTCATGATTCATGATTTATGATTCATGATTCAATTCATGATTCATGATTCAATTCATTATTTATGATTTAATTCATGATTCATGATTCAATTCATGATTCATTTAATGATTCATGATTTATGATTCAATTCATGATTCATGATTCAATTCATGATTCATGATTCAATTCATGATTTATGATTCAATTCATGATTCATGATTCAATTCATGACTCATGATTCAATTCATGATTCATGATATAATTCACGATTCATTTAATGATTCATGATTTATGATTCAATTCATGATTTATGATTCGATTCATGATTCATGATTCATGAATCATGATTCAATTCATGATTCATGATTCATAACTCATGATTCGATTAATGATTTATTTCATGATTCATGATTTATGATTCAATTCATGATTCATGATTCAATTCATGATTCAATTCATGATTCATGATTCAATTCATGATTCAATTCATGATTCAAGATTCAATTCATGATTCATGATTCATGATTCAATTCATGATTCATGATGCAATTCATGTTTCATGATTCAATATATGATTCAATTCATGATTCATGATTCAATTCATGATTCATGATTTATGATTCAATTCATGATTTATGATTCATTATTCGATTCATGATTCATGATTCATGATTCATGATTTATGATTCAATTCATGATTCATGATTCATTATTCGATTCATGATTCATGATTCATGATTCATTATTCGATTCATGATTCATGATTCATGATTCAATTCATGATTCCTGATTCATGATTCATGATTCAATTCATGATTCATGATTCAATTCATGATTCAAATTATGATTCATGATTCAATTCATGATTCATGATTCAATTCATGATTCATGATTAAAATCATGACTCATGATTCAATTCATGATTCAATTCATGATTCATGATTCAATTCATGATTCATGATTCAATTCATGATTCATGATTCAAAATATATAATTCAATTCATGATTCATGATTCAAATCATAATTCATGATTCGATTTATGATTCATGATTCAATTCATGATTCATGATTCAATTCATGATTCATGATTCATGATTCATGATTCAATTCATGATTCATGATTTAATTCATGATTCATGATTTATGATTCAATTCATGATTCATGATTCATTATTTGATTCATGATTCATGATTCATGATTTATGATTTAATTCATGATTCATGATTCATTATTCGATTCATGATTCATGATTCAAGATTCAATTCATGATTCCTGATTCATGATTCATCATTCATGATTCAATTCATGATTCATGATTCATTTCATGATTCATGATTCATGATTCAATTCATGATTCATAATTCAATTCATGATTCATGATTCAATTCATGATTCATGATTAAATTCATGACTCATGATTCAATTCATGATTCATGATTCAATTCATGATTCATGATTTAATTCATGATTCATTTAATGATTCATGATTTATGATTCAATTCATGATTTATAATTCGATTCATGATTCATGATTCATGAATCATGGTTCGATTCATGATTCATGATTCATGAATCATGATTCAATTCATGATTCATGATTCATAAATCATGATTCGATTAATGATTTATTTCATGATTCATGATTTATGATTCAATTCATGATTCATGATTCAATTCATGATTCATGATTTAATTCATGATTCATTTAATGATTCATGATTTATGATTCAATTCATGATTTATAATTCGAATCATGATTCATGATTCATGAATCATGATTCAATTCATGATTCATGATTCATAAATCATGATTCGATTAATGATTTATTTCATGATTCATGATTTATGATTCAATTCATGATTCATGATTCAATTCATGATTCAAATTATGATTCATGATTCAATTCATGATTCATGATTCAATTCATGATTCATGATTCAATTCATGATTCATGATTAAATTCATGACTCATGATTCAATTCATGATTCAATTCATGATTCGATTCATGATTCAATTCATGATTCATGATTCAAAATATATAATTCAATTCATGATTCATGATTCAAATCATAATTCATGATTCAATTTATGATTCATGATTCAATTCATGATTCATGATTCAATTCATGATTCATGATTCATGATTCATGATTCAATTCATGATTCATGATTCAATTCATGATTCATGATTTATGATTCAATTCATGATTCATGATTCATTATTCGATTCATGATTCATGATTCATGATTCATGATTTATGATTTAATTCATGATTCATGATTCATTATTCGATTCATGATTCATGATTCCTGATTCATGATTCATGATTCATGATTCAACTCATGATTCATGATTCATTTCAGGATTCATGATTCATGATTCATGATTCAATTCATGATTCATGATTCAATTCATGATTCATGATTCAATTCATGATTCATGATTAAATTCATGACTCATGATTCAATTCATGATTCATGATTCAATTCATGATTCATGATTTAATTCATGATTCATTTAATGATTCATGATTTATGATTCAATTCATGATTTATGATTCCATTCATGATTCATGAATCATGGTTTGATTCATGATTCATGACTCATGAATCATGATTCAATTCATGATTCATGATTCATAAATCATGATTCGATTAATGATTTATTTCATGATTCATGATTCATGATTCAATTCATGATTCATGATTCAATTCATGATTCATGATTTATGATTCAATTCATGATTCATGATTCATTATTCGATTCATGATTCATGATTCATGATTTATGATTTATGATTCAATTCATGATTCATGATTCATTATTCGATTCATGATTCATGATTCAATTCATGATTCATGATTCAATTCATGATTCATGATTCATGATTCAATTCATGATTCATGATTCAATATATGATTCAATTCATGATTCATGTTTCAAATCATAATTCATGATTTAATTTATGATTCATGATTCAATTCATGATTCATAATTCAATTCATGATTCAATTCATGATTCATGATTCATGATTCAATTCATGATTCATGATTCAATTCATGATTTATGATTCAATTCATGATTCATGATTCATTATTCGATTCATGATTCATGATTCATGATTCATGATTTATGATTCAATTCATGATTCATGATTCATTATTCGATTCATGATTCATGATTCATGATTCAATTCATGATTCCTGATTCATGATTCCTGATTCATGATTCAATTCATGATTCATGATTCAATTCATGATTCAATTCATGATTCATGATTCAATTCATGATTCATATTTCATGATTCAATTCATGACTCATGATTCATGAATCATGATTCAATTCTTGATTCATGATTCATAAATCATGATTCAATTCATGATTCATGATTTGATTCATGATTCTTGATTCATGATTTAATTCATGATTCATGATTCAATTCATGATTCGTCATTCAATTCATGATTCATCATTCAATTCATGATTTGTGATTCATGATTCAATTCATGATTCAATTCATGATTCATGATTCAATTCATGATTCATGATACATGATTTAATTCATGATTCATTTCATGATTCATGATTTATGATTCATGATTCAATTCATGATTCATGATTCAATTCATGATTCATGATTCAATTCATTATTTATGATTTAATTCATGATTCATGATTCAATTCATGATTCATTTAATGATTCATGATTTATGATTCAATTCATGATTCATGATTCAATTCATGATTCATGATTCAATTCATGATTCATGATTCAATTCATGACTCATGATTCAATTCATGATTCATGGTATAATTCACGATTCATTTAATGATTCATGATTTATGATTCAATTCATGATTTATGATTCGATTCATGATTCATGATTCATGAATCATGATTCGATTAATGATTTATTTCATGATTCTTGATTTATGATTCAATTCATGATTCATGATTCAATTCATGATTCAATTCATGATTCATGATTCAATTCATGATTCAATTCATGATTCATGATTCATGATTCAATTCATGATTCATGATTCAATTCATGTTTCATGATTCAATATATGATTCAATGCATGATTCATGATTCAATTCATGATTCATGATTTATGATTCAATTCATGATTTATGATTCATTATTCGATTCATGATTCATGATTCATGATTCATGATTTATGATTCAATTCATGATTCATGATTCATTATTCGATTCATGATTCATGATTCATGATTCAATTCATGATTCCTGATTCATGATTCATGATTCAATTCATGATTCATGATTCAAATCATGATTCAAATTATGATTCATGATTCAATTCATGATTCATGATTCAATTCATGATTCGTGATTCAATTCATGATTCATGATTAAATTCATGACTCATGATTCAATTCATGATTCAATTCATGATTCATGATTCAATTCATGATTCATGATTCAATTCATGATTCATGATTCAAAATATATAATTCAATTCATGATGCATGATTCAAATCATAATTCATGATTCAATTTATGATTCATGATTCAATTCATGATTCATGATTCAATTCATGATTCATGATTCATGATTCATGATTCAATTCATGATTCATGATTCAATTCATGATTCATGATTTATGATTCAATTCATGATTCATGATTCATTATTCGATTCATGATTCATGATTCATGATTTATGATTTAATTCATGATTCATGATTCATGATTCATGATTCAATTCATGATTCATGATTCAATTCATGATTCCTAAATCATGATTCATGATTCATTTCCTGATTCATGATTCATGATTCATGATTCAATTCATGATTCATGATTCAATTCATGATTCATGATTAAATTCATGACTCATGATTCAATTCATGATTCATGATTCAATTCATGATTCATGATTTAATTCATGATTCATTTAATGATTCATGATTTATGATTCAATTCATGATTTATGATTCGATTCATGATTCATGATTCATGAATCATGGTTCGATTCATGATTCATGATTCATGAATCATGATTCAATTCATGATTCATGATTCATAAATCATGATTCGATTAATGATTTATTTCATGATTCATGATTTATGATTCAATTCATGATTCATGATTCAATTCATGATTCAATTTATGATTCATGATTCAATTCATGATTCAATTCATGATTCATGATTCAATTCATGATTCATGATTCAATTCATGATTCATGATTCAATTCATGATTCATGATTCAATATATGATTCAATTCATGATTCATGTTTCAAATCATAATTCATGATTTAATTTATGATTCATGATTCAATTCATGATTCATAATTCAATTCATGATTCAATTCATGATTCATGATTCATGATTCAATTCATGATTCATGATTCAATTCATGATTCATGATTTATGATTCAATTCATGATTCATGATTCATGATTCAATTCATGATTCATGATTCATGATTCATGATTTATGATTCAATTCATGTTTCATGATTCATTATTCGATTCATGATTCATGATTCATGATTCAATTCATGATTCATGATTCAATTCATGATTCAATTCATGATTCATGATTCAATTCATGATTCATATTTCATGATTCAAATCATGACTCATGATTCATGAATCATGATTCAATTCTTGATTCATGATTCATAAATCATGATTCAATTCATGATTCATGATTTGATTCATGATTCTTGATTCATGATTCAATTCATGATTCATGATTCAATTCATGATTCCTCATTCAATTCATGATTCATCATTCAATTCATGATTTGTGATTCATGATTCAATTCATGATTCAATTCATGATTCATGATTCAATTCATGATTCATGATACATGATTTAATTCATGATTCATTTCATGATTCATGATTTATGATTCATGATTCAATTCATGATTCATGATTCAATTCATTATTTATGATTTAATTAATGATTCATGATTCAATTCATGATTCATTTAATGATTCATGATTTATGATTCAATTCATGATTCATGATTCAATTCATGATTCATGATTCAATTCATGATTCATGATTCAATTCATGACTCATGATTCAATTCATGATTCATGATATAATTCACGATTCATTTAATGATTCATTATTTATGATTCAATTCATGATTTATGATTCGATTCATGATTCATGATTCATGAATCATGGTTCGATTCATGATTCATGATTCATGAATCATGATTCAATTCATGATTCATGATTCATAAATCATGATTCGATTAATGATTTATTTCATGATTCATGATTCATGATTCATGAATCATGGTTCGATTCATGATTCATGATTCATGAATCATGATTCAATTCATGATTCATGATTCATAAATCATGATTCGATTAATGATTTATTTCATGATTCATGATTTATGATTCAATTCATGATTCATGATTCAATTCATGATTCAATTTATGATTCATGATTCAATTCATGATTCAATTCATGATTCATGATTCAATTCATGATTCATGATTCAATTCATGATTCATGATTCATGATTCAATTCATGATTCATGATTCAATATATGATTCAATTCATGATTCATGTTTCAAATCATAATTCATGATTTAATTTATGATTCATGATTCAATTCATGATTCATAATTCAATTCATGATTCAATTCATGATTCATGATTCATGATTCAATTCATGATTCATGATTCAATTCATGATTCATGATTTATGATTCAATTCATGATTCATGATTCATTATTCGATTCATGATTCATGATTCATGATTTATGATTCAATTCATGATTCATGATTCATTATTCGATTCATGATTCATGATTCATGATTCAATTCATGATTCAATTCATGATTCAATTCATGATTCATGATTCAATTCATGATTCATATTTCATGATTCAATTCATGACTCATGATTCATGAATCATTATTCAATTCTTGATTCATGATTCATAAATCATGATTCAATTCATGATTCATGATTTGATTCATGATTCTTGATTCATGATTCAATTCATGATTCATGATTCAATTCATGATTCGTCATTCAATTCATGATTCATCATTCAATTCATGATTTGTGATTCATGATTCAATTCATGATTCAATTCATGATTCATGATTCAATTCATGATTCATGATACATGATTTAATTCATGATTCATTTCATGATTCATGATTTATGATTCATGATTCAATTCATGATTCATGATTCAATTCATTATTTATAATTTAATTCATGATTTATGATTCGATTCATGATTCATGATTCATGAATCATGGTTCGATTCATGATTCATGATTCATGAATCATGATTCAATTCATGATTCATGATTCAATTCATTATTTATAATTTAATTCATGATTTATGATTCGATTCATGATTCATGATTCATGAATCATGGTTCGATTCATGATTCATGATTCATGAATCATGATTCAATTCATGATTCATGATTCATAAATCATGATTCGATTAATGATTTATTTCATGATTCATGATTTATGATTCAATTCATGATTCATGATTCAATTCATGATTCAATTTATGATTCATGATTCAATTCATGATTCAATTCATGATTCATGATTCAATTCATGATTCATGATTCAATTCATGATTCATGATTCATGATTCAATTCATGATTCATGATTCAATATATGATTCAATTCATGATTCATGTTTCAAATCATAATTCATGATTTAATTTATGATTCATGATTCAATTCATGATTCATAATTCAATTCATGATTCAATTCATGATTCATGATTCATGATTCAATTCATGATTCATGATTCAATTCATGATTCATGATTTATGATTCAATTCATGATTCATGATTCATTATTCGATTCATGATTCATGATTCATGATTCATGATTTATGATTCAATTCATGATTCATGATTCATTATTCGATTCATGATTCATGATTCAATTCATGATTCCTGATTCCTAAATCATGATTCATGATTCAATTCATGATTCAAGATTCAATTCATGATTCAATTCATGATTCATGATTCAATTCATGATTCTTATTTCATGATTCAATTCATGACTCATGATTCATGAATCATGATTCAATTCTTGATTCATGATTCATAAATCATGATTCAATTCATGATTCATGATTTGATTCATGATTCTTGATTCATGATTCAATTCATGATTCATGATTCAATTCATGATTCGTCATTCAATTCATGATTTATCATTCAATTCATGATTTGTGATTCATGATTCAATTCATGATTTAATTCATGATTCATGATTCAATTCATGATTCATGATACATGATTTAATTCATGATTCATTTCATGATTCATGATTTATGATTCATGATTCAATTCATGATTCATGATTCAATTCATTATTTATGATTTAAATCATGATTCATGATTCAATTCATGATTCATTTAATGATTCATGATTTATGATTCAATTCATGATTCACGATTCAATTCATGATTCATGATTCAATTCATGATTCATGATTCAATTCATGACTCATGATTCAATTCATGATTCATGATATAATTCACGATTCATTTAATGATTCATGATTTATGATTCAATTCATGATTTATGATTCGATTCATGATTCATGATTCATGAATCATGGTTCGATTCATGATTCATGATTCATGAATCATGATTCAATTCATGATTCATGATTCATAAATCATGATTCGATTAATGATTTATTTCATGATTCATGATTTATGATTCAATTCATGATTCATGATTCAATTCATGATTCAATTTATGATTCATGATTCAATTCATGATTCAATTCATGATTCATGATTCAATTCATGATTCAATTCATGATTCATGATTCATGATTCAATTCATGATTCATGATTCAATATATGATTCAATTCATGATTCATGTTTCAAATCATAATTCATGATTTAATTTATGATTCATGATTCAATTCATGATTCATAATTCAATTCATGATTCAATTCATGATTCATGATTCATGATTCAATTCATGATTCATGATTCAATTCATGATTCATGATTTATGATTCAATTCATGATTCATGATTCATTATTCGATTCATGATTCATGATTCATGATTCATGATTTATGATTCAATTCATGATTCATTATTCGATTCATGATTCATGATTCATGATTCAATTCATGATTCCTGATTCATGATTCATGATTCATGATTCAATTCATGATTCATGATTCAATTCATGATTCATGATTCAATTCATGATTCATATTTCATGATTCAATTCATGACTCATGATTCATGAATCATGATTCAATTCTTGATTCATGATTCATAAATCATGATTCAATTCATGATTCATGATTTGATTCATGATTCTTGATTTATGATTCAATTCATGATTCATGATTCAATTCATGATTCGTCATTCAATTCATGATTCATGATTCAATTCATGATTTGTGATTCATGATTCAATTCATGATTCAATTCATGATTCATGATTCAATTCATGATTCATGATACATGATTTAATTCATGATTCATTTCATGATTCATGATTTATGATTCATGATTCAATTCATGATTCATGATTCAATTCATTATTTATGATTTAATTTATGATTCATGATTCAATTCATGATTCATTTAATGATTCATGATTTATGATTCAATTCATGATTCATGATTCAATTCATGATTCATGATTCAATTCATGATTCATGATTCAATTCATGATTCATGATTCAATTTATGACTCATGATTCAATTCATGATTCATGATATAATTCACGATTCATTTAATGATTCATGATTTATGATTCAATTCATGATTTATGGTTCGATTCATGATTCATGATTCATGAATCATGATTCAATTCATGATTCATGATTCATAAATCATGATTCGATTAATGATTTATTTCATGATTCATGATTTATGATTCAATTCATGATTCATGATTCAATTCATGATTCAATTCATGATTCATGATTCAATTCATGATTCAATTCATGATTCAAGATTCAATTCATGATTCATGATTCATGATTCAATTCATGATTCATGATTCAATTCATGTTTCATGATTCAATATATGATTCAATTCATGATTCATGATTCAATTCATGATTCATGATTTATGATTCAATTCATGATTTATGATTCATTATTCGATTCATGATTCATGATTCATGATTCATGATTTATGATTCAATTCATGATTCATGATTCATTATTCGATTCATGATTCATGATTCATGATTCATTATTCGATTCATGATTCATGATTCATGATTCAATTCATGATTCCTGATTCATGATTCATGATTCAATTCATGATTCATGATTCAATTCATGATTCAAATTATGATTCATGATTCAATTCATGATTCAAGATTCAATTCATGATTCATGATTAAATTCATGACTCATGATTCAATTCATGATTCAATTCATGATTCATGATTCAATTCATGATTCATGATTCAATTCATGATTCATGATTCAAAATATATAATTCAATTCATGATTCATGATTCAAATCATAATTCATGATTCAATTTATGATTCATGATTCAATTCATGATTCATGATTCAATTCATGATTCATGATTCATGATTCAATTCATGATTCATGATTCAATTCATGATTCATGATTTATGATTCAATTCATGATTCATGATTCATGATTCGATTCATGATTCATGATTCAAGATTCAATTCATGATTCCTGATTCATGATTCATGATTCATGATTCAATTCATGATTCATGATTCATTTCATGATTCATGATTCATGATTCAATTCATGATTCATAATTCAATTCATGATTCATGATTCAATTCATGATTCATGATTAAATTCATGACTCATGATTCAATTCATGATTCATGATTCAATTCATGATTCATGATTTAATTCATGATTCATTTAATGATTCATGATTTATGATTCAATTCATGATTTATAATTTGATTCATGATTCATGATTCATGAATCATGGTTCGATTCATGATTCATGATTCATGAATCATGATTCAATTCATGATTCATGATTCATAAATCATGATTCGATTAATGATTTATTTCATGATTCATGATTTATGATTCAATTCATGATTCATGATTTAATTCATGATTCATTTAATGATTCATGATTTATGATTCAAATCATGATTTATAATTCGAATCATGATTCATGATTCATGTATCATGATTCAATTCATGATTCATGATTCATAAATCATGATTCGATTAATGATTTATTTCATGATTCATGATTTATGATTCAATTCATGATTCATGATTCAATTCATGATTCAAATTATGATTCATGATTCAATTCATGATTCATGATTCAATTCATGATACATGATTCAATTCATGATTCATGATTAAATTCATGACTCATGATTCAATTCATGATTCAATTCATGATTCATGATTCGATTCATGATTCAATTCATGATTCATGATTCAAAATATATAATTCAATTCATGATTCATGATTCAAATCATAATTCATGATTCAATTTATGATTCATGATTCAATTCATGATTCATGATTCAATTCATGATTCATGATTCATGATTCATGATTCAATTCATGATTCATGATTCATGATTTATGATTCAATTCATGATTCATGATTCATTATTCGATTCATGATTCATGATTCATGATTCATGATTTATGATTTAATTCATGATTCATGATTCATTATTCGATTCATGATTCATGATTCATGATTCCTGATTCATGATTCATGATTCATAATTCAACTCATGATTCATGATTCATTTCAGGATTCATGATTCATGATTCATGATTCAATTCATGATTCATTATTCAATTCATGATTCATGATTCAATTCATGATTCATGATTAAATTCATGACTCATGATTCAATTCATGATTCATGATTCAATTCATGATTCATGATTTAATTCATGATTCATTTAATGATTCATGATTTATGATTCAATTCATGATTTATGATTCCATTCATGATTCATGAATCATGGTTCGATTCATGATTCATGATTCATGAATCATGATTCAATTCATGATTCATGATTCATAAATCATGATTCGATTAATGATTTATTTCATGATTCATGATTCATGATTCAATTCATGATTCATGATTCAATTCATGATTCATGATTTATGATTCAATTCATGATTCATGATTCATTATTCGATTCATGATTCATGATTTATGATTTATGATTCAATTCATGATTCATGATTCATTATTCGATTCATGATTCAATTCATGATTCCTGATTCCTGATTCCTGATTCATGATTCAATTAATGATTCATGATTCAATTCATGATTCAATTCATGATTCATGATTCAATTCATGATTCATATTTCATGATTCAATTCATGATTCATGATTCATGAATCATGATTCGATTCATAACTCATGATTCATGAATCATGATTCAATTCTTGATTCATGATTCATAAATCATGATTCAATTCATGATTCATGATTTGATTCATGATTCTTGATTCATGATTCAATTCATGATTCATGATTCAATTCATGATTCATGATTCAATTCATGATTCATCATTCAATTCATGATTCGTGATTCATGATTCAATTCATGATTCAATTCATGATTCATGATTCAATTAATGATTCATGATTCAATTCATAATTCATGATTTAATTCATGATTCATGATACATGATTCAATTCATGATTCATTTCATGATTCATGATTTATGATTCATGATTCAATTCATGATTCATGATTCAATTCATGATTCATTATTTAATTCATGATTCATTTAATGATTCATGATTTATGATTCAATTCATGATTTATAATTCGATTTATGATTCATGATTCATGAATCATGGTTCGATTCATGATTCATGATTCATGAATCATGATTCAATTCATGATTCATGATTCATAAATCATGATTCAATTAATGATTTATTTCATGATTAATGATTTATGATTCAATTCATGATTCATGATTCAATTCATGATTCATGATTTAATTCATGATTCATTTAATGATTCATGATTTATGATTCAATTCATGATTTATAATTCGATTCATGATTCATGATTCATGATTCAATTCATGATTCATGATTTAATTCATGATTCATTTAATGATTCATGATTTATGATTCAATTCATGATTTATAATTCGATTCATGATTCATGATTCATGAATCATGGTTCGATTCATGCTTCATGATTCATGAATCATGATTCAATTCATGATTCATGATTCATAAACCATGATACGATTAATGATTTATTTCATGATTCATGATTTATGATTCGATTCATGATTCATGATTCATGAATCATGGTTCGATTCATGCTTCATGATTCATGAATCATGATTCAATTCATGATTCATGATTCATAAATCATGATTCAATTAATGATTTATTTCATGATTCATGATTTATGATTCGATTCATGATTTATGATTCAATTCATGATTCATTTAATGATTCATGATTTATGATTCAATTCATGATTCATGATTCATGAATCATGATTCGATTCATGACTCATGACTCATGAATCATGATTCAATTCTTGATTCATGATTCATAAATCATGATTCAGATCATGATTCATGATTTGATTCATGATTCTTGATTCATGATTCAATTCATGATTCATGATTCAATTCATGATTCATCATTCAATTCATGATTCATAATTCAATTCCTGATTCGTGATTCATGATTCAATTCATGATTCATGATTCAATTCATAATTCATGATTTAATTCATGATTCATGATACATGATTCAATTCATGATTCATTTCATGATTCATGATTTATGATTCATTATTCAATTCATGATTCATGATTCAATTCATGATTCATCATTCAATTCATGATTCATCATTCAATTCATGATTCGTGATTCATGATTCAATTCATGATTCATGATTCAATTCATAATTCATGCTTTAATTCATGATTCATGATACATGATTCAATTCATGATTCATTTCATGATTCATGATTTATGATTCATGATTCAATTCATGATTCATGATTCAATTCATGATTCATGATTTAATTCATGATTCATTTAATGATTCATGATTTATGATTCAATTCATGATTTATAATTCGATTCATGATTCATGATTCATGAATCATGGTTCGATTCATGATTCATGATTCAAGAATCATGATTCAATTCATGATTCATTATTCATAAATCATTATTCGATTAATGATTTATTTCATGATTCATGATTTATGATTCAATTCATGATTCATGATTCAATTCATGATTCATTTAATGATTCATGATTTATGATTCAATTCATGATTCATGATTCATGAATCATGATTCGATTCATGACTCATGATTCATGAATCATGATTTAATTCTTGAATTATGATTCATAAATCATGATTCAATTCATGATTCATGATTTGATTCATGATTCTTGATTCATGATTCTTGATTCATGATTCAATTCATGATTCATGATTCAATTCATGATTCATCATTCAATTCATGATTCATCATTCAATTCATGATTCGTGATTCATCATTCAATTCATGATTCATGATTCAATTCATAATTCATGATTTAATTCATGATTCATGATACATGATTCAATTCATGATTCATTTCATGATTCATGATTTACGATTCATGATTCAATTCATGATTCATGATTCAATTCATGATTCATGATTTAATTCATGATTCATTTAATGATTCATGATTTATGATAAAATTTATGATTTATAATTCGATTCATGATTCATGATTCATAAATCATGGTTCGATTCATGATTCATGATTCATAAATCATGATTCGATTAATGATTTATTTCATGATTTATGATTCAATTCATGATTCATGATTCAATTCATGATTCATTTAATGATTCATGATTTATGATTCAATTCATGATTCATGATTCATGAATCATGATTCGATTCATGACTCATGATTCATGAATCATGATTCAATTCTTGATTCATGATTCATAAATCATGATTCAATTCATGATTCATGATATGATTCAGGATTCTTGATTCATGATTCAATTCATGATTCATGATTCAATTCATGATTCATCATTCAAGTCATGATTCATCATTCAATTCATGATTCGTGATTCATGATTCAATTCATGATTCATGATTCAATTCATAATTCATGATTTAATTCATGATTCATGATACATGATTCAATTCATGATTCATTTCATGATTCATGATTTATGATTCATGATTCAATATTCGATTCATGATTCATGATTTATGATTTATGATTCAATTCATGATTCATGATTCATTATTCGATTCATGATTCAATTCATGATTCCTGATTCCTGATTCCTGATTCATGATTCAATTAATGATTCATGATTCAATTCATGATTCAATTCATGATTCATGATTCAATTCATGATTCATATTTCATGATTCAATTCATGATTCATGATTCATGAATCATGATTCGATTCATAACTCATGATTCATGAATCATGATTCAATTCTTGATTCATGATTCATAAATCATGATTCAATTCATGATTCATGATTTGATTCATGATTCTTGATTCATGATTCAATTCATGATTCATGATTCAATTCATGATTCATGATTCAATTCATGATTCATCATTCAATTCATGATTCGTGATTCATGATTCAATTCATGATTCAATTCATGATTCATGATTCAATTAATGATTCATGATTCAATTCATAATTCATGATTTAATTCATGATTCATGATACATGATTCAATTCATGATTCATTTCATGATTCATGATTTATGATTCATGATTCAATTCATGATTCATGATTCAATTCATGATTCATTATTTAATTCATGATTCATTTAATGATTCATGATTTATGATTCAATTCATGATTTATAATTCGATTTATGATTCATGATTCATGAATCATGGTTCGATTCATGATTCATGATTCATGAATCATGATTCAATTCATGATTCATGATTCATAAATCATGATTCAATTAATGATTTATTTCATGATTAATGATTTATGATTCAATTCATGATTCATGATTCAATTCATGATTCATGATTTAATTCATGATTCATTTAATGATTCATGATTTATGATTCAATTCATGATTTATAATTCGATTCATGATTCATGATTCATGATTCAATTCATGATTCATGATTTAATTCATGATTCATTTAATGATTCATGATTTATGATTCAATTCATGATTTATAATTCGATTCATGATTCATGATTCATGAATCATGGTTCGATTCATGCTTCATGATTCATGAATCATGATTCAATTCATGATTCATGATTCATAAACCATGATACGATTAATGATTTATTTCATGATTCATGATTTATGATTCGATTCATGATTCATGATTCATGAATCATGGTTCGATTCATGCTTCATGATTCATGAATCATGATTCAATTCATGATTCATGATTCATAAATCATGATTCAATTAATGATTTATTTCATGATTCATGATTTATGATTCGATTCATGATTTATGATTCAATTCATGATTCATTTAATGATTCATGATTTATGATTCAATTCATGATTCATGATTCATGAATCATGATTCGATTCATGACTCATGACTCATGAATCATGATTCAATTCTTGATTCATGATTCATAAATCATGATTCAGATCATGATTCATGATTTGATTCATGATTCTTGATTCATGATTCAATTCATGATTCATGATTCAATTCATGATTCATCATTCAATTCATGATTCATAATTCAATTCCTGATTCGTGATTCATGATTCAATTCATGATTCATGATTCAATTCATAATTCATGATTTAATTCATGATTCATGATACATGATTCAATTCATGATTCATTTCATGATTCATGATTTATGATTCATTATTCAATTCATGATTCATGATTCAATTCATGATTCATCATTCAATTCATGATTCATCATTCAATTCATGATTCGTGATTCATGATTCAATTCATGATTCATGATTCAATTCATAATTCATGCTTTAATTCATGATTCATGATACATGATTCAATTCATGATTCATTTCATGATTCATGATTTATGATTCATGATTCAATTCATGATTCATGATTCAATTCATGATTCATGATTTAATTCATGATTCATTTAATGATTCATGATTTATGATTCAATTCATGATTTATAATTCGATTCATGATTCATGATTCATGAATCATGGTTCGATTCATGATTCATGATTCAAGAATCATGATTCAATTCATGATTCATTATTCATAAATCATTATTCGATTAATGATTTATTTCATGATTCATGATTTATGATTCAATTCATGATTCATGATTCAATTCATGATTCATTTAATGATTCATGATTTATGATTCAATTCATGATTCATGATTCATGAATCATGATTCGATTCATGACTCATGATTCATGAATCATGATTTAATTCTTGAATTATGATTCATAAATCATGATTCAATTCATGATTCATGATTTGATTCATGATTCTTGATTCATGATTCTTGATTCATGATTCAATTCATGATTCATGATTCAATTCATGATTCATCATTCAATTCATGATTCATCATTCAATTCATGATTCGTGATTCATCATTCAATTCATGATTCATGATTCAATTCATAATTCATGATTTAATTTATGATTCATGATACATGATTCAATTCATGATTCATTTCATGATTCATGATTTACGATTCATGATTCAATTCATGATTCATGATTCAATTCATGATTCATGATTTAATTCATGATTCATTTAATGATTCATGATTTATGATAAAATTTATGATTTATAATTCGATTCATGATTCATAAATCATGGTTCGATTCATGATTCATGATTCATAAATCATGATTCGATTAATGATTTATTTCATGATTTATGATTCAATTCATGATTCATGATTCAATTCATGATTCATTTAATGATTCATGATTTATGATTCAATTCATGATTCATGATTCATGAATCATGATTCGATTCATGACTCATGATTCATGAATCATGATTCAATTCTTGATTCATGATTCATAAATCATGATTCAATTCATGATTCATGATATGATTCAGGATTCTTGATTCATGATTCAATTCATGATTCATGATTCAATTCATGATTCATCATTCAAGTCATGATTCATCATTCAATTCATGATTCGTGATTCATGATTCAATTCATGATTCATGATTCAATTCATAATTCATGATTTAATTCATGATTCATGATACATGATTCAATTCATGATTCATTTCATGATTCATGATTTATGATTCATGATTCAATTCATGATTCATGATTCAATTCATGATTCATGATTTAATTCATGATTCATTTAATGATTCATGATTTATGATTCAATTCATGATTTATAATTCGATTCATGAATCATGGTTCGATTCATGATTCATGATTCATGAATCATGATTCAATTCATGATTCATGATTCATAAATCATGATTCGATTAATGATTTATTTCATGATTCATGATTTATGATTCAATTCATGATTCATGATTCAAATCATGATTCATGATTTAATTCATGATTCATTTAATGATTCATGATTTATGATTCAATTCATGATTTATAATTCGATTCATGATTCATGATTCATGAATCATGATTCAATTCATGATTCATGATTCATAAATCATGATTCGATTAATGATTTATTTCATGATTCATGATTTATGATTCGATTCATGATTCATGATTCATGAATCATGGTTCGATTCATGATTCATGATTCAAGAATCATGATTCAATTCATGATTCATGATTCATAAATCATTATTCGATTAATGATTTATTTCATGATTCATGATTTATGATTCAATTCATGATTCATGATTCAATTCATGATTCATTTAATGATTCATGATTTATGATTCAATTCATGATTCATGATTCATGAATCATGATTCGATTCATGACTCATGATTCATGACTCATGATTCATGAATCATGATTCAATTCTTGATTCATGATTCATAAATCATGATTCAATTCATGATTCATGATTTGATTCATGATTCTTGATTCATGATTCAATTCATGATTCATGATTCAATTCATGATTCATGATTCAATTCATGATTCATGATTTAATTCATGATTCATTTAATGATTCATGATTTATGATTCAATTCATGATTTATAATTCGATTCATGATTCATGATTCATGAATCATGGTTCGATTCATGATTCATCATTCATAAATCATGATTCGATTAATAATTTATTTCATGATTCATGATTTATGATTCAATTCATGATTCATGATTCAATTCATGATTCATTTAATGATTCATGATTTATGATTCAATTCATGATTCATGATTCATGAATCATGATTCGATTCATGACTCATGATTCATGAATCATGATTCAATTCTTGATTCATGATTCATAAATCATGATTCAATTCATGATTCATGATTTGATTCATGATTCTTGATTCATGATTCAATTCATGATTCATGATTCAATTCATGATTCATGATTCAATTCATGATTCATCATTCAATTCATGATTCGTGATTCATGATTCAATTCATGATTCATGATTCAATTCATAATTCATGATTTAATTCATGATTCATGATACATGATTCAATTCATGATTCATTTCATGATTCATGATTTATGATTCATGATTCAATTCATGATTCATGATTCAATTCATGATTCATGATTTAATTCATGATTCATTTAATGATTCATGATTTATGATTCAATTCATGATTTATAATTCGATTCATGATTCATGAATCATGGTTCGATTCATGATTCATGATTCATAAATCATGATTCGATTAATGATTTATTTCATGATTCATGATTTATGATTCAATTCATGATTCATGATTCAATTCATGATTCAATTTATGATTCATGATTCAATTCATGATTCAATTCATGATTCAATTCATGATTCATGATTCAATTCATGATTCATGATTCAATTTATGATTCATGATTCATGATTCAATTCATGATTCATGATTCAATATATGATTCAATTCATGATTCATGTTTCAAATCATAATTCATGATTCAATTTATGATTCATGATTCAATTCATGATTCATAATTCAATTCATGATTCAATTCATGATTCATGATTCATGATTTAATTCATGATTCATGATTCATGATTCAATTCATGATTCATGATTCAATTCATGATTCATGATTTATGATTCAATTCATGATTCATGATTCATTATTCGATTCATGATTCATGATTCATGATTCATGATTTATGATTCAATTCATGATTCATGATTCATTATTCGATTCATGATTCATGATTCATGATTCAATTCATGATTCCTGATTCATGATTCATGATTCATGATTCAATTCATGATTCATGATTCAATTCATGATTCAATTCATGATTCATATTTCATGATTCAATTCATGATTCATGATTTGATTCATGATTCTTGATTCATGATTAAATTCATGATTCATGATTCAATTCATGATTCGTCATTCAATTCATGATTCATCATTCAATTCATGATTCGTGATTCATGATTCAATTCATGATTCAATTCATGATTCATGATTCAATTCATGTTTCATGATACATGATTTAATTCATGATTCATTTCATGATTCATGATTTATGATTCATGATTCAATTCATGATTCATGATTCAATTCATTATTTATGATTTAATTCATGATTAATGATTCAATTCATGATTCATTTAATGATTCATGATTTATGATTCAATTCATGATTTTTGATTCGATTCATGATTCATGAATCATGTTTCGATTCATGATTCATGATTCATGAATCATGATTCGATTCATGAATCATGATTCGATTCATGATTCATGATTCATGAATCATGATTCGATTCATGAATCATGATTCGATTCATTATTCATCATTCATGAATCATGATTCGATTCATGATTCATGATTCATGAATCATGATTCGATTCATGATTCATGATTCATGAATCATGATTCGATTCATGATTCATGAATCATGATTCGATTCATGATTCATGATTCAATTTATGATTCATGATTCAATTCATGATTCATTTCATGATTCATGATTTATGATTCAATTCATGATTCATGATTCAATTCATGATTCATGATTCAATTCATGATTCATGATTCAATTCATGACTCATGATTCAATTCATAATTCATGATTCAATTCATGATTCATTTAATAATTCAGGATTTATGATTCAATTCATGATTTATGCTTCGATTCATGATTCAAGATTCATAAATCATCATTCGATTCATGATTTATGCTTCGATTCATGATTCATGATTCATAAATCATCATTCGATTTATGATTCATGTTTCAAGAATCATGATTTGATTCATGATTCATGAATCATGATTCGATTCATGATTCATGTTTCATGAATCATGATTCGATTCATGATTCATGTTTCATGAATCATGATTCGATTCATGATTCATGAATCATGGTTCGATTCATGATTCATGAATCATGATTCGATTCATGATTCATGAATCATGATTCAATTCATGATTCATGATTCATAAATCATCATTCAATTCATGATTCATGATTCATAAATCATCATTCGATTCATGATTCATGTTTCATGAATCATCATTCGATTCATGATTCATTATTTGATTCATGATTCATGATTAATGATTCATGAATCATGATTCAATTCATGATTCATTATTTGATTCATGATTCATGATTCAATTCATGATCCATGATTCAGTATTCGATTCATGATTCATGATTCATGAATCATGATTCAATTCTTGATTCATGATTCATAAATCATGATTCAATTCATGATTCATGATTTGATTCATGATTCTTGATTCATGATTCAATTCATGATTCATGATTCAATTCATGATTCGTCATTCAATTCATGATTCATGATTCAATTCATGATTCGTGATTCATGATTCAATTCATGATTCAATTCATGATTCATGATTTAATTCATGATTCATGATTCAATTCATGATTCATGATACATGATTTAATTCATGATTCATTTCATGATTCATGATTTATGATTCATGATTCAATTCATGATTCATGATTCAATTCATGATTCATGATTCAATTCATGATTCATGATTTAATTCATGATTCATTTAATGATTCATGATTTATGATTCAATTCATGATTTATAATTCGATTCATGATTCATGATTCATGAATCATGGTTCGATTCATGATTCATGATTCATGAATCATGATTCAATTCATGATTCATGATTCATAAATCATGATTCGATTAATGATTTATTTCATGATTCATGATTTATGATTCAATTCATGATTCATGATTCAATTCATGATTCAATTTATGATTCATGATTCAATTCATGATTCAATTCATGATTCATGATTCAATTCATGATTCATGATTCAATTCATGATTCATGATTCATGATTCAATTCATGATTCATGATTCAATATATGATTCAATTCATGATTCATGTTTCAAATCATAATTCATGATTCAATTTATGATTCATGATTCAATTCATGATTCATAATTCAATTCATGATTCAATTCATGATTCATGATTCATGATTCAATTCATGATTCATGATTCAATTCATGATTCATGATTCATGATTCAATTCATGATTCCTGATTCATGATTCATGATTCATGGTTCAATTCATGATTCATGATTCAATTCATGATTCAATTCATGATTCATATTTCATGATTCAATTCATGAATCATGATTCATGAATCATGATTCAATTCTTGATTCATGATTCATAAATCATGATTCAATTCATGATTCATGATTTGATTCATGATTCTTGATTCATGATTAAATTCATGATTCATGATTCAATTCATGATTCGTCATTCAATTCATGATTCATCATTCAATTCATGATTCATGATTCAATTCATGTTTCATGATACATGATTTAATTCATGATTCATTTCATGATTCATGATTTATGATTCATGATTCAATTCATGATTCATGATTCAATTCATTATTTATGATTTAATTCATGATTAATGATTCAATTCATGATTCATTTAATGATTCATGATTTAATTCATGATTTTTGATTCGATTCATGATTCATGAATCATGTTTCCATTCATGATTCATGATTCATGAATCATGATTCGATTCATGAATCATGATTCGATTCATGATTCATGATTCATGAATCATGATTCGATTCATGAATCATGATTCGATTCATTATTCATCATTCATGAATCATGATTCGATTCATGATTCATGATTCATGAATCATGATTCGATTCATGATTCATGATTCATGAATCATGATTCGATTCATGATTCATGAATCATGATTCGATTCATGATTCATGATTCAATTTATGATTCATGATTCAATTCATGATTCATTTCATGATTCATGATTTATGATTCAATTCATGATTCATGATTCAATTCATGATTCATGATTCAATTCATGATTCATGATTCAATTCATGACTCATGATTTAATTAATGATTCATGATTCAATTCATAATTCATGATTCAATTCATGATTCATTTAATAATTCAGGATTTATGATTCAATTCATGATTTATGCTTCGATTCATGATTCAAGATTCATAAATCATCATTCGATTCATGATTTATGCTTCGATTCATGATTCATGATTCATAAATCATCATTCGATTTATGATTCATGTTTCAAGAATCATGATTTGATTCATGATTCATGAATCATGATTCGATTCATGATTCATGTTTCATGAATCATGATTCGATTCATGATTCATGAATCATGGTTCGATTCATGATTCATGAATCATGATTCGATTCATGATTCATGAATCATGATTCAATTCATGATTCATGATTCATAAATCATCATTCGATTCATGATTCATGTTTCATGAATCATGATTCGATTCATGATTCATGAATCATGATTCGATTCATGATTCATGAATCATGATTCAATTCATGATTCATTATTTGATTCATGATTAATGATTCATGAATCATGATTCAATTCATGATTCATTATTTGATTCATGATTCATGATTCATGATTCAATTCATGATCCATGATTCAGTATTCGATTCATGATTCATGATTCATGAATCATGATTCAATTCTTGATTCATGATTCATAAATCATGATTCAATTCATGATTCATGATTTGATTCATGATTCTTGATTCATGATTCAATTCATGATTCATGATTCAATTCATGATTCGTCATTCAATTCATGATTCATCATTCAATTCATGATTCGTGATTCATGATTCAATTCATGATTCAATTCATGATTCATGATTTTATTCATGATTCATGATTCAATTCATGATTCATGATTTAATTCATGATTCATTTAATGATTCATGATTTATGATTCATGATTCATTTCATGATTCATGATTCAATTCATGATTCATGATTCAATTCATGATTCATGATTTAATTCATGATTCATTTAATGATTCATGATTTATGATTCAATTCATGATTTATAATTCGATTCATGATTCATGATTCATGAATCATGGTTCGATTCATGATTCATGATTCATGAATCATGATTCAATTCATGATTCATGATTCATAAATCATGATTCGATTAATGATTTATTTCATGATTCATGATTTATGATTCAATTCATGATTCATGATTCAATTCATGATTCAATTTATGATTCATGATTCAATTCATGATTCAATTCATGATTCATGATTCAATTCATGATTCATAATTCAATTCATGATTCAATTCATGATTCATGATTCATGATTCAATTCATGATTCATGATTCAATTCATGATTCATGATTTATGATTCAATTCAAGATTCATGATTCATTATTCGATTCATGATTCATGATTCATGATTCATGATTTATGATTCAATTCATGATTCATGATTCATTATTCGATTCATGATTCATGATTCAATTCATGATTCCTGATTCATGATTCATGATTCATGATTCAATTCATGATTCATGATTCAATTCATGATTCAATTCATGATTCATGATTAAATTCATGATTCATATTTCATGATTCAATTCATGACTCATGATTCATGAATCATGATTCAATTCTTGATTCATGATTCATAAATCATGATTCAATTCATGATTCATGATTTGATTCATGATTCTTGATTCATGATTCAATTCATGATTCGTCATTCAATTCATGATTCATCATTCAATTCATGATTCATGATTCAATTCATGATTCAATTCATAATTCATGATTCAATTCATGATTCATGATACATGATTTAATTCATGATTCATTTCATGATTCATGATTTATGATTCATGATTCAATTCATGATTCATGATTCAATTCATTATTTATGATTTAATTCATGATTCATGATTCAATTCATGATTCATTTAATGATTCATGATTTATGATTCAATTCATGATTCATGATTCAATTCATGATTCATGATTCAATTCATGATTCATGATTCAATTCATGACTCATGATTCAATTCATGATTCATGATATAATTCATGATTCATGATTCATGAATCATGATTCAATTCATGATTCATGATTCATAAATCATGATTCGATTAATGATTCATTTAATGATTCATGATTTATGATTCAATTCATGATTTATGATTCGATTCATGATTCATGATTCATGAATCATGATTCAATTCATGATTCATGATTCATAAATCATGATTCAATTAATGATTTATTTCATGATTCATGATTTATGATTCAATTCATGATTCATGATTCAATTCATGATTCATTTAATGATTCATGATTTATGATTCAATTCATGATTCATGATTCATGAATCATGATTCGATTCATGACTCATGATTCATGAATCATAATTCAATTCTTGATTCATGATTCATAAATCATGATTCAATTCATGATTCATGATTTGATTCATGATTCTTGATTCATGATTCAATTCATGATTCATGATTCAATTCATGATTCATGATTCAATTCATGATTCATCATTCAATTCATGATTCATCATTCAATTCATGTTTCGTGATTCATGATTCAATTCATGATTCATGATTCAATTCATAATTCATGATTTAATTCATGATTCATGATACATGATTCAATTCATGATTCATTTCATGATTCATGATTTATGATTCATGATTCAATTCATGATTCATGATTCAATTCATGATTCATGATTTAATTCATGATTCATTTAATGATTCATGATTTATGATTCAATTCATGATTTATAATTCGATTCATGATTCATGATTCATGGTTCGATTCATGATTCATGATTTATGAATCATGGTTCGATTCATGATTCATGATTCATGAATCATGATTCAATTCATGATTCATGATTCATAAATCATGATTCGATTAATGATTTATTTCATGATTCATGATTTATGATTCAATTCATGATTCATGATACAATTCATGATTCATGATACAATTCATGATTCATGATTTAATTCATGATTCATTTAATGATTCATGATTTATGATTCAATTCATGATTTATAATTCGATTCATGATTCATGATTCATGAATCATGGTTCGATTCATGATTCATGATTCATGAATCATGATTCAATTCATGATTCATGATTCATAAATCATGATTCGATTAATGATTTATTTCATGATTCATGATTTATGATTCGATACATGATTCATGATTCATGAATCATGGTTCGATTCATGATTCATGATTCAAGAATCATGATTCAATTCATGATTCATGATTCATAAATCATTATTCGATTAATGATTTATTTCATGATTCATGATTTATGATTCAATTCATGATTCATGATTCAATTCATTATTCATTTAATGATTCATGATTTATGATTCAATTCATGATTCATGATTCATGAATCATGATTCGATTCATGACTCATGATTCTTAAATCATGATTCAATTCTTGATTCATGATTCATAAATCATGATTCAATTCATGATTCATGATTTGATTCATGATTCTTGATTCATGATTCAATTCATGATTCATCATTCAATTCATGATTCATCATTCAATTCATGATTCATCATTCAATTCATGATTCGTGATTCATCATTCAATTCATGATTCATGATTCAATTCATAATTCATGATTTAATTCATGATTCATTATACATGATTCAATTCATGATTCATTTCATGATTCATGATTTATGATTCATGATTCAATTCATGATTCATGATTCAATTCATGATTCATGATTTAATTCATGATTCATTTAATGATTCATGATTTATGATTCAATTCATGATTTATAATTCGATTCATGATTCATGATTCATAAATCATGGTTCGATTCATGATTCATGATTCATAAATCATGATTCGATTAATGATTTATTTCATGATTCATGATTTATGATTCAATTCATGATTCAAGATTCAATTCATGATTCAATTTATGATTCATGATTCAATTCATGATTCAATTCATGATTCATGATTCAATTCATGATTCATGATTCAATTTATGATTCATGATTCATGATTCAATTCATGATTCATGATTCAATATATGATTCAATTTATGATTCATGTTTCAAATCATAATTCATGATTCATTTTATGATTCATGATTCAATTCATGATTCATAATTCAATTCATGATTCAATTCATGATTCATAATTCAATTCATGATTCAATTCATGATTCATGATTCATGATTCAATTCATGATTCATGATTTATGATTCAATTCATGATTCATGATTCATTATTCGATTCATGATTCATGATTCATGATTCAATTCATGATTCCTGATTCATGATTCATGATTAATGATTCAATTCATGATTCATGATTCAATTCATGATTCAATTCATGATTCATATTTCATGATTCAATTCATGACTCATGATTCATAAATCATGATTCGATTAATGATTTATTTCATGATTCATGATTTATGATTCAATTCATGATTCATGATTCAATTCATGATTCATTTAATGATTCATGATTTATGATTCAATTCATGATTTATAATTCGATTCATGATTCATGATTCATGAATCATGGTTCAAATCATGATTCATGATTCATGAATCATGATTCAATTCATGATTCATGATTCATAAATCATGATTTGATTAATGATTTATTTCATGATTCATGATTTATGATTCGATTCATGATTCATGATTCATGAATCATGGTTCGATTCATGATTCATGATTCAAGAATCATGATTCATTTCATGATTCATGATTCATAAATCATTATTCGATTAATAATTTATTAATGATTCATGATTTATGATTCAATTCATAATTCATGATTCAATTCATGATTCATTTAATGATTCATGATTTATGATTCAATTCATGATTCATGATTCATGAATCATGATTCGATTCATGACTCATGATTCATAAATCATGATTCAATTCTTGATTCATGATTCATAAATCATGATTCAATTCATGATTCATGATTTGATTCATGATTCTTGATTCATGATTCAATTCATGATTCATGATTCAATTCATGATTCGTCATTCAATTCATGATTCATCATTCAATTCATGATTCGTGATTCATGATTCAATTCATGATTCAATTCATGATTCATGATTTTATTCATGATTCATGATTCAATTCATGATTCGTGATTCATGATTCAATTCATGATTCAATTCATGATTCATGATTTTATTCATGATTCATGATTCAATTCATGATTCATGATACATGATTTAATTCATGATTCATTTCATGATTCATGATTTATGATTCATGATTCATTTCATGATTCATGATTCAATTCATGATTCATGATTCAATTCATGATTCATGATTTAATTCATGATTCATTTAATGATTCATGATTTATGATTCAATTCATGATTTATAATTCGATTCATGATTCATGATTCATGAATCATGGTTCGATTCATGATTCATGATTCATGAATCATGATTCAATTCATGATTCATGATTCATAAATCATGATTCGATTAATGATTTATTTCATGATTCATGATTTATGATTCAATTCATGATTCATGATTCAATTCATGATTCAATTTATGATTCATGATTCAATTCATGATTCAATTCATGATTCATGATTCAATTCATGATTCATAATTCAATTCATGATTCAATTCATGATTCATGATTCATGATTCAATTCATGATTCATGATTCAATTCATGATTCATGATTTATGATTCAATTCAAGATTCATGATTCATTATTCGATTCATGATTCATGATTCATGATTCATGATTTATGATTCAATTCATGATTCATGATTCATTATTCGATTCATGATTCATGATTCAATTCATGATTCCTGATTCATGATTCATGATTCATGATTCAATTCATTATTTATGATTTAATTCATGATTCATGATTCAATTCATGATTCATTTAATGATTCATGATTTATGATTCAATTCATGATTCATGATTCAATTCATGATTCATGATTCAATTCATGATTCATGATTCAATTCATGACTCATGATTCAATTCATGATTCATGATATAATTCATGATTCATGATTCATGAATCATGATTCAATTCATGATTCATGATTCATAAATCATGATTCGATTAATGATTCATTTAATGATTCATGATTTATGATTCAATTCATGATTTATGATTCGATTCATGATTCATGATTCATGAATCATGATTCAATTCATGATTCATGATTCATAAATCATGATTCGATTAATGATTTATTTCATGATTCATGATTTATGATTCAATTCATGATTCATGATTCAATTCATGATTCATTTAATGATTCATGATTTATGATTCAATTCATGATTCATGATTCATGAATCATGATTCGATTCATGACTCATGATTCATGAATCATAATTCAATTCTTGATTCATGATTCATAAATCATGATTCAATTCATGATTCATGATTTGATTCATGATTCTTGATTCATGATTCAATTCATGATTCATGATTCAATTCATGATTCATGATTCAATTCATGATTCATCATTCAATTCATGATTCATCATTCAATTCATGTTTCGTGATTCATGATTCAATTCATGATTCATGATTCAATTCATAATTCATGATTTAATTCATGATTCATGATACATGATTCAATTCATGATTCATTTCATGATTCATGATTTATGATTCATGATTCAATTCATGATTCATGATTCAATTCATGATTCATGATTTAATTCATGATTCATTTAATGATTCATGATTTATGATTCAATTCATGATTTATAATTCGATTCATGATTCATGATTCATGGTTCGATTCATGATTCATGATTTATGAATCATGGTTCGATTCATGATTCATGATTCATGAATCATGATTCAATTCATGATTCATGATTCATAAATCATGATTCGATTAATGATTTATTTCATGATTCATGATTTATGATTCAATTCATGATTCATGATACAATTCATGATTCATGATTTAATTCATGATTCATTTAATGATTCATGATTTATGATTCAATTCATGATTTATAATTCGATTCATGATTCATGATTCATGAATCATGGTTCGATTCATGATTCATGATTCATGAATCATGATTCAATTCATGATTCATGATTCATAAATCATGATTCGATTAATGATTTATTTCATGATTCATGATTTATGATTCGATACATGATTCATGATTCAATTCATTATTCATTTAATGATTCATGATTTATGATTCAATTCATGATTCATGATTCATGAATCATGATTCGATTCATGACTCATGATTCTTAAATCATGATTCAATTCTTGATTCATGATTCATAAATCATGATTCAATTCATGATTCATGATTTGATTCATGATTCTTGATTCATGATTCAATTCATGATTCATCATTCAATTCATGATTCATCATTCAATTCATGATTCATCATTCAATTCATGATTCGTGATTCATCATTCAATTCATGATTCATGATTCAATTCATAATTCATGATTTAATTCATGATTCATTATACATGATTCAATTCATGATTCATTTCATGATTCATGATTTATGATTCATGATTCAATTCATGATTCATGATTCAATTCATGATTCATGATTTAATTCATGATTCATTTAATGATTCATGATTTATGATTCAATTCATGATTTATAATTCGATTCATGATTCATGATTCATAAATCATGGTTCGATTCATGATTCATGATTCATAAATCATGATTCGATTAATGATTTATTTCATGATTCATGATTTATGATTCAATTCATGATTCAAGATTCAATTCATGATTCAATTTATGATTCATGATTCAATTCATGATTCAATTCATGATTCATGATTCAATTCATGATTCATGATTCAATTTATGATTCATGATTCATGATTCAATTCATGATTCATGATTCAATATATGATTCAATTTATGATTCATGTTTCAAATCATAATTCATGATTCATTTTATGATTCATGATTCAATTCATGATTCATAATTCAATTCATGATTCAATTCATGATTCATAATTCAATTCATGATTCAATTCATGATTCATGATTCATGATTCAATTCATGATTCATGATTTATGATTCAATTCATGATTCATGATTCATTATTCGATTCATGATTCATGATTCATGATTCAATTCATGATTCCTGATTCATGATTCATGATTCATGATTCAATTCATGATTCATGATTCAATTCATGATTCAATTCATGATTCATATTTCATGATTCAATTCATGACTCATGATTCATAAATCATGATTCGATTAATGATTTATTTCATGATTCATGATTTATGATTCAATTCATGATTCATGATTCAATTCATGATTCATTTAATGATTCATGATTTATGATTCAATTCATGATTTATAATTCGATTCATGATTCATGATTCATGAATCATGGTTCAAATCATGATTCATGATTCATGAATCATGATTCAATTCATGATTCATGATTCATAAATCATGATTTGATTAATGATTTATTTCATGATTCATGATTTATGATTCGATTCATGATTCATGATTCATGAATCATGGTTCGATTCATGATTCATGATTCAAGAATCATGATTCAATTCATGATTCATGATTCATAAATCATTATTCGATTAATGATTTATTAATGATTCATGATTTATGATTCAATTCATAATTCATGATTCAATTCATGATTCATTTAATGATTCATGATTTATGATTCAATTCATGATTCATGATTCATGAATCATGATTCGATTCATGACTCATGATTCATAAATCATGATTCAATTCTTGATTCATGATTCATAAATCATGATTCAATTCATGATTCATGATTTGATTCATGATTCTTGATTCATGATTCAATTCATGATTCATGATTCAATTCATGATTCGTCATTCAATTCATGATTCATCATTCAATTCATGATTCGTGATTCATGATTCAATTCATGATTCAATTCATGATTCATGATTTTATTCATGATTCATGATTCAATTCATGATTCATGATACATGATTTAATTCATGATTCATTTCATGATTCATGATTTATGATTCATGATTCATTTCATGATTCATGATTCAATTCATGATTCATGATTCAATTCATGATTCATGATTTAATTCATGATTCATTTAATGATTCATGATTTATGATTCAATTCATGATTTATAATTCGATTCATGATTCATGATTCATGAATCATGGTTCGATTCATGATTCATGATTCATGAATCATGATTCAATTCATGATTCATGATTCATAAATCATGATTCGATTAATGATTTATTTCATGATTCATGATTTATGATTCAATTCATGATTCATGATTCAATTCATGATTCAATTTATGATTCATGATTCAATTCATGATTCAATTCATGATTCATGATTCAATTCATGATTCATAATTCAATTCATGATTCAATTCATGATTCATGATTCATGATTCAATTCATGATTCATGATTCAATTCATGATTCATGATTTATGATTCAATTCAAGATTCATGATTCATTATTCGATTCATGATTCATGATTCATGATTCATGATTTATGATTCAATTCATGATTCATGATTCATTATTCGATTCATGATTCATGATTCAATTCATGATTCCTGATTCATGATTCATGATTCATGATTCAATTCATGATTCATGATTCAATTCATGATTCATGATTAAATTCATGATTCATATTTCATGATTCAATTCATGACTCATGATTCATGAATAATGATTCAATTCTTGATTCATGATTCATAAATCATGATTCAATTCATGATTCATGATTTGATTCATGATTCTTGATTCATGATTCAATTCATGATTCGTCATTCAATTCATGATTCATCATTCAATTCATGATTCATGATTCAATTCATGATTCAATTCATAATTCATGATTCAATTCATGATTCATGATACATGATTTAATTCATGATTCATTTCATGATTCATGATTTATGATTCATGATTCAATTCATGATTCATGATTCAATTCATTATTTATGATTTAATTCATGATTCATGATTCAATTCATGATTCATTTAATGATTCATGATTTATGATTCAATTCATGATTCATGATTCAATTCATGATTCATGATTCAATTCATGACTCATGATTCAATTCATGATTCATGATATAATTCATGATTCATGATTCATGAATCATGATTCAATTCATGATTCATGATTCATAAATCATGATTCGATTAATGATTCATTTAATGATTCATGATTTATGATTCAATTCATGATTTATGATTCGATTCATGATTCATGATTCATGAATCATGATTCAATTCATGATTCATGATTCATAAATCATGATTCGATTAATGATTTATTTCATGATTCATGATTTATGATTCAATTCATGATTCATGATTCAATTCATGATTCATTTAATGATTCATGATTTATGATTCAATTCATGATTCATGATTCATGAATCATGATTCGATTCATGACTCATGATTCATGAATCATAATTCAATTCTTGATTCATGATTCATAAATCATGATTCAATTCATGATTCATGATTTGATTCATGATTCTTGATTCATGATTCAATTCATGATTCATGATTCAATTCATGATTCATGATTCAATTCATGATTCATCATTCAATTCATGATTCATCATTCAATTCATGTTTCGTGATTTATGATTCAATTCATGATTCATGATTCAATTCATAATTCATGATTTAATTCATGATTCATGATACATGATTCAATTCATGATTCATTTCATGATTCATGATTTATGATTCATGATTCAATTCATGATTCATGATTCAATTCATGATTCATGATTTAATTCATGATTCATTTAATGATTCATGATTTATGATTCAATTCATGATTTATAATTCGATTCATGATTCATGATTCATGAATCATGGTTCGATTCATGATTCATGATTTATGAATCATGGTTCGATTCATGATTCATGATTCATGAATCATGATTCAATTCATGATTCATGATTCATAAATCATGATTCGATTAATGATTTATTTCATGATTCATGATTTATGATTCAATTCATGATTCATGATACAATTCATGATTCATGATTTAATTCATGATTCATTTAATGATTCATGATTTATGATTCAATTCATGATTTATAATTCGATTCATGATTCATGATTCATGAATCATGGTTCGATTCATGATTCATGATTCATGAATCATGATTCAATTCATGATTCATGATTCATAAATCATGATTCGATTAATGATTTATTTCATGATTCATGATTTATGATTCGATACATGATTCATGATTCATGAATCATGGTTCGATTCATGATTCATGATTCAAGAATCATGATTCAATTCATGATTCATGATTCATAAATCATTATTCATTTAATGATTCATGATTTATGATTCAATTCATGATTCATGATTCATGAATCATGATTCGATTCATGACTTATGATTCTTAAATCATGATTCAATTCTTGATTCATGATTCATAAATCATGATTCAATTCATGATTCATGATTTGATTCATGATTCTTGATTCATGATTCAATTCATGATTCATCATTCAATTCATGATTCATCATTCAATTCATGATTCATCATTCAATTCATGATTCGTGATTCATCATTCAATTCATGATTCATGATTCAATTCATAATTCATGATTTAATTCATGATTCATTATACATGATTCAATTCATGATTCATTTCATGATTCATGATTTATGATTCATGATTCAATTCATGATTCATGATTCAATTCATGATTCATGATTTAATTCATGATTCATTTAATGATTCATGATTTATGATTCAATTCATGATTTATAATTCGATTCATGATTCATGATTCATAAATCATGGTTCGATTCATGATTCATGATTCATAAATCATGATTCGATTAATGATTTATTTCATGATTCATGATTTATGATTCAATTCATGATTCAAGATTCAATTCATGATTCAATTTATGATTCATGATTCAATTCATGATTCAATTCATGATTCATGATTCAATTCATGATTCATGATTCAATTTATGATTCATGATTCATGATTCAATTCATGATTCATGATTCAATATATGATTCAATTCATGATTCATGTTTCAAATCATAATTCATGATTCATTTTATGATTCATGATTCAATTCATGATTCATAATTCAATTCATGATTCAATTCATGATTCATAATTCAATTCATGATTCAATTCATGATTCATGATTCATGATTCAATTCATGATTCATGATTTATGATTCAATTCATGATTCATGATTCATTATTCGATTCATGATTCATGATTCATGATTCAATTCATGATTCCTGATTCATGATTCATGATTCATGATTCAATTCATGATTCATGATTCAATTCATGATTCAATTCATGATTCATATTTCATGATTCAATTCATGACTCATGATTCATAAATCATGATTCGATTAATGATTTATTTCATGATTCATGATTTATGATTCAATTCATGATTCATGATTCAATTCATGATTCATTTAATGATTCATGATTTATGATTCAATTCATGATTTATAATTCGATTCATGATTCATGATTCATGAATCATGGTTCAAATCATGATTCATGATTCATGAATCATGATTCAATTCATGATTCATGATTCATAAATCATGATTTGATTAATGATTTATTTCATGATTCATGATTTATGATTCGATTCATGATTCATGATTCATGAATCATGGTTCGATTCATGATTCATGATTCAAGAATCATGATTCAATTCATGATTCATGATTCATAAATCATTATTCGATTAATGATTTATTAATGATTCATGATTTATGATTCAATTCATAATTCATGATTCAATTCATGATTCATTTAATGATTCATGATTTATGATTCAATTCATGATTCATGATTCATGAATCATGATTCGATTCATGACTCATGATTCATAAATCATGATTCAATTCTTGATTCATGATTCATAAATCATGATTCAATTCATGATTCATGATTTGATTCATGATTCTTGATTCATGATTCAATTCATGATTCATGATTCAATTCATGATTCATCATTCAATTCATGATTCATCATTCAATTCATGATTCGTGATTCATCATTCAATTCATTATTCATGATTCAATTCCTAATTCATGATTTAATTCATGATTCATGATACATGATTCATTTCATGATTCATGATTTATGATTCATGATTCAATTCATGATTCATGATTCAATTCATGATTCATGATTTAATTCACGATTCATTTAATGATTCATGATTTATGATTCAATTCATGATTTATAATTCGATTCATGATTCATGATTCATAAATCATGGTTCGATTCATGATTCATGATTCATAAATCATGATTCGATTAATGATTTATTTCATGATTCATGATTTATGATTCAATTCATGATTCATGATTCAATTCATGATTCAATTTATGATTCATGATTCAATTCATGATTCAATTCATGATTCATGATTCAATTCATGATTCATGATTCAATTTATGATTCATGATTCATGATTCAATTCATGATTCATGATTCAATATATGATTCAATTCATGATTCATGTTTCAAATCATAATTCATGATTCAATTTATGATTCATGATTCAATTCATGATTCATAATTCAATTCATGATTCAATTCATGATTCATGATTCATGATTCAATTCATGATTCATGATTCAATTCATGATTCATGATTTATGATTCAATTCATGATTCATGATTCATTATTCGATTCATGATTCATGATTCATGATTCATGATTTATGATTCAATTCATGATTCATGATTCATGATTCAATTCATGATTCATGATTCAATTCATGATTCAATTCATGATTCATATTTCATGATTCAATTCATGACTCATGATTCATGAATCATGATTCAATTCTTGATTCATGATTCATAAATCATGATTCAATTCATGATTCATGATTTGATTCATGATTCTTGATTCATGATTCAATTCATGATTCATGATTCAATTCATGATTCGTCATTCAATTCATGATTCATCATTCAATTCATGATTCGTGATTCATGATTCAATTCATGATTCAATTCATGATTCATGATTCAATTCATGATTCATGATACATGATTTAATTCATGATTCATTTCATGATTCATGATTTATGATTTATGATTCAATTCATGATTCATGATTCAATTCATGATTCATGATTTAATTCATGATTCATTTAATGATTCATGAATCATGATTCAATTCATGATTCATGATTCATAAATCATGATTCGATTAATGATTTATTTCATGATTCATGATTTATGATTCAATTCATGATTCATGATACAATTCATGATTCATGATTTAATTCATGATTCATTTAATGATTCATGATTTATGATTCAATTCATGATTTATAATTCGATTCATGATTCATGATTCATGAATCATGGTTCGATTCATGATTCATGATTCATGAATCATGATTCAATTCATGATTCATGATTCATAAATCATGATTCGATTAATGATTTATTTCATGATTCATGATTTATGATTCGATACATGATTCATGATTCAATTCATTATTCATTTAATGATTCATGATTTATGATTCAATTCATGATTCATGATTCATGAATCATGATTCGATTCATGACTCATGATTCTTAAATCATGATTCAATTCTTGATTCATGATTCATAAATCATGATTCAATTCATGATTCATGATTTGATTCATGATTCTTGATTCATGATTCAATTCATGATTCATCATTCAATTCATGATTCATCATTCAATTCATGATTCATCATTCAATTCATGATTCGTGATTCATCATTCAATTCATGATTCATGATTCAATTCATAATTCATGATTTAATTCATGATTCATTATACATGATTCAATTCATGATTCATTTCATGATTCATGATTTATGATTCATGATTCAATTCATGATTCATGATTCAATTCATGATTCATGATTTAATTCATGATTCATTTAATGATTCATGATTTATGATTCAATTCATGATTTATAATTCGATTCATGATTCATGATTCATAAATCATGGTTCGATTCATGATTCATGATTCATAAATCATGATTCGATTAATGATTTATTTCATGATTCATGATTTATGATTCAATTCATGATTCAAGATTCAATTCATGATTCAATTTATGATTCATGATTCAATTCATGATTCAATTCATGATTCATGATTCAATTCATGATTCATGATTCAATTTATGATTCATGATTCATGATTCAATTCATGATTCATGATTCAATATATGATTCAATTTATGATTCATGTTTCAAATCATAATTCATGATTCATTTTATGATTCATGATTCAATTCATGATTCATAATTCAATTCATGATTCAATTCATGATTCATAATTCAATTCATGATTCAATTCATGATTCATGATTCATGATTCAATTCATGATTCATGATTTATGATTCAATTCATGATTCATGATTCATTATTCGATTCATGATTCATGATTCATGATTCAATTCATGATTCCTGATTCATGATTCATGATTCATGATTCAATTCATGATTCATGATTCAATTCATGATTCAATTCATGATTCATATTTCATGATTCAATTCATGACTCATGATTCATAAATCATGATTCGATTAATGATTTATTTCATGATTCATGATTTATGATTCAATTCATGATTCATGATTCAATTCATGATTCATTTAATGATTCATGATTTATGATTCAATTCATGATTTATAATTCGATTCATGATTCATGATTCATGAATCATGGTTCAAATCATGATTCATGATTCATGAATCATGATTCAATTCATGATTCATGATTCATAAATCATGATTTGATTAATGATTTATTTCATGATTCATGATTTATGATTCGATTCATGATTCATGATTCATGAATCATGGTTCGATTCATGATTCATGATTCAAGAATCATGATTCAATTCATGATTCATGATTCATAAATCATTATTCGATTAATGATTTATTAATGATTCATGATTTATGATTCAATTCATAATTCATGATTCAATTCATGATTCATTTAATGATTCATGATTTATGATTCAATTCATGATTCATGATTCATGAATCATGATTCGATTCATGACTCATGATTCATAAATCATGATTCAATTCTTGATTCATGATTCATAAATCATGATTCAATTCATGATTCATGATTTGATTCATGATTCTTGATTCATGATTCAATTCATGATTCATGATTCAATTCATGATTCGTCATTCAATTCATGATTCATCATTCAATTCATGATTCGTGATTCATGATTCAATTCATGATTCAATTCATGATTCATGATTTTATTCATGATTCATGATTCAATTCATGATTCATGATACATGATTTAATTCATGATTCATTTCATGATTCATGATTTATGATTCATGATTCATTTCATGATTCATGATTCAATTCATGATTCATGATTCAATTCATGATTCATGATTTAATTCATGATTCATTTAATGATTCATGATTTATGATTCAATTCATGATTTATAATTCGATTCATGATTCATGATTCATGAATCATGGTTCGATTCATGATTCATGATTCATGAATCATGATTCAATTCATGATTCATGATTCATAAATCATGATTCGATTAATGATTTATTTCATGATTCATGATTTATGATTCAATTCATGATTCATGATTCAATTCATGATTCAATTTATGATTCATGATTCAATTCATGATTCAATTCATGATTCATGATTCAATTCATGATTCATAATTCAATTCATGATTCAATTCATGATTCATGATTCATGATTCAATTCATGATTCATGATTCAATTCATGATTCATGATTTATGATTCAATTCAAGATTCATGATTCATTATTCGATTCATGATTCATGATTCATGATTCATGATTTATGATTCAATTCATGATTCATGATTCATTATTCGATTCATGATTCATGATTCAATTCATGATTCCTGATTCATGATTCATGATTCATGATTCAATTCATGATTCATGATTCAATTCATGATTCATGATTAAATTCATGATTCATATTTCATGATTCAATTCATGACTCATGATTCATGAATAATGATTCAATTCTTGATTCATGATTCATAAATCATGATTCAATTCATGATTCATGATTTGATTCATGATTCTTGATTCATGATTCAATTCATGATTCGTCATTCAATTCATGATTCATCATTCAATTCATGATTCATGATTCAATTCATGATTCAATTCATAATTCATGATTCAATTCATGATTCATGATACATGATTTAATTCATGATTCATTTCATGATTCATGATTTATGATTCATGATTCAATTCATGATTCATGATTCAATTCATTATTTATGATTTAATTCATGATTCATGATTCAATTCATGATTCATTTAATGATTCATGATTTATGATTCAATTCATGATTCATGATTCAATTCATGATTCATGATTCAATTCATGACTCATGATTCAATTCATGATTCATGATATAATTCATGATTCATGATTCATGAATCATGATTCAATTCATGATTCATGATTCATAAATCATGATTCGATTAATGATTCATTTAATGATTCATGATTTATGATTCAATTCATGATTTATGATTCGATTCATGATTCATGATTCATGAATCATGATTCAATTCATGATTCATGATTCATAAATCATGATTCGATTAATGATTTATTTCATGATTCATGATTTATGATTCAATTCATGATTCATGATTCAATTCATGATTCATTTAATGATTCATGATTTATGATTCAATTCATGATTCATGATTCATGAATCATGATTCGATTCATGACTCATGATTCATGAATCATAATTCAATTCTTGATTCATGATTCATAAATCATGATTCAATTCATGATTCATGATTTGATTCATGATTCTTAATTCATGATTCAATTCATGATTCATGATTCAATTCATGATTCATGATTCAATTCATGATTCATCATTCAATTCATGATTCATCATTCAATTCATGTTTCGTGATTTATGATTCAATTCATGATTCATGATTCAATTCATAATTCATGATTTAATTCATGATTCATGATACATGATTCAATTCATGATTCATTTCATGATTCATGATTTATGATTCATGATTCAATTCATGATTCATGATTCAATTCATGATTCATGATTTAATTCATGATTCATTTAATGATTCATGATTTATGATTCAATTCATGATTTATAATTCGATTCATGATTCATGATTCATGAATCATGGTTCGATTCATGATTCATGATTTATGAATCATGGTTCGATTCATGATTCATGATTCATGAATCATGATTCAATTCATGATTCATGATTCATAAATCATGATTCGATTAATGATTTATTTCATGATTCATGATTTATGATTCAATTCATGATTCATGATACAATTCATGATTCATGATTTAATTCATGATTCATTTAATGATTCATGATTTATGATTCAATTCATGATTTATAATTCGATTCATGATTCATGATTCATGAATCATGGTTCGATTCATGATTCATGATTCATGAATCATGATTCAATTCATGATTCATGATTCATAAATCATGATTCGATTAATGATTTATTTCATGATTCATGATTTATGATTCGATACATGATTCATGATTCATGAATCATGGTTCGATTCATGATTCATGATTCAAGAATCATGATTCAATTCATGATTCATGATTCATAAATCATTATTCATTTAATGATTCATGATTTATGATTCAATTCATGATTCATGATTCATGAATCATGATTCGATTCATGACTTATGATTCTTAAATCATGATTCAATTCTTGATTCATGATTCATAAATCATGATTCAATTCATGATTCATGATTTGATTCATGATTCTTGATTCATGATTCAATTCATGATTCATCATTCAATTCATGATTCATCATTCAATTCATGATTCATCATTCAATTCATGATTCGTGATTCATCATTCAATTCATGATTCATGATTCAATTCATAATTCATGATTTAATTCATGATTCATTATACATGATTCAATTCATGATTCATTTCATGATTCATGATTTATGATTCATGATTCAATTCATGATTCATGATTCAATTCATGATTCATGATTTAATTCATGATTCATTTAATGATTCATGATTTATGATTCAATTCATGATTTATAATTCGATTCATGATTCATGATTCATAAATCATGGTTCGATTCATGATTCATGATTCATAAATCATGATTCGATTAATGATTTATTTCATGATTCATGATTTATGATTCAATTCATGATTCAAGATTCAATTCATGATTCAATTTATGATTCATGATTCAATTCATGATTCAATTCATGATTCATGATTCAATTCATGATTCATGATTCAATTTATGATTCATGATTCATGATTCAATTCATGATTCATGATTCAATATATGATTCAATTCATGATTCATGTTTCAAATCATAATTCATGATTCATTTTATGATTCATGATTCAATTCATGATTCATAATTCAATTCATGATTCAATTCATGATTCATAATTCAATTCATGATTCAATTCATGATTCATGATTCATGATTCAATTCATGATTCATGATTTATGATTCAATTCATGATTCATGATTCATTATTCGATTCATGATTCATGATTCATGATTCAATTCATGATTCCTGATTCCTGATTCATGATTCATGATTCAATTCATGATTCATGATTCAATTCATGATTCAATTCATGATTCATATTTCATGATTCAATTCATGACTCATGATTCATAAATCATGATTCGATTAATGATTTATTTCATGATTCATGATTTATGATTCAATTCATGATTCATGATTCAATTCATGATTCATTTAATGATTCATGATTTATGATTCAATTCATGATTTATAATTCGATTCATGATTCATGATTCATGAATCATGGTTCAAATCATGATTCATGATTCATGAATCATGATTCAATTCATGATTCATGATTCATAAATCATGATTTGATTAATGATTTATTTCATGATTCATGATTTATGATTCGATTCATGATTCATGATTCATGAATCATGGTTCGATTCATGATTCATGATTCAAGAATCATGATTCAATTCATGATTCATGATTCATAAATCATTATTCGATTAATGATTTATTAATGATTCATGATTTATGATTCAATTCATAATTCATGATTCAATTCATGATTCATTTAATGATTCATGATTTATGATTCAATTCATGATTCATGATTCATGAATCATGATTCGATTCATGACTCATGATTCATAAATCATGATTCAATTCTTGATTCATGATTCATAAATCATGATTCAATTCATGATTCATGATTTGATTCATGATTCTTGATTCATGATTCAATTCATGATTCATGATTCAATTCATGATTCATCATTCAATTCATGATTCATCATTCAATTCATGATTCGTGATTCATCATTCAATTCATTATTCATGATTCAATTCCTAATTCATGATTTAATTCATGATTCATGATACATGATTCATTTCATGATTCATGATTTATGATTCATGATTCAATTCATGATTCATGATTCAATTCATGATTCATGATTTAATTCACGATTCATTTAATGATTCATGATTTATGATTCAATTCATGATTTATAATTCGATTCATGATTCATGATTCATAAATCATGGTTCGATTCATGATTCATGATTCATAAATCATGATTCGATTAATGATTTATTTCATGATTCATGATTTATGATTCAATTCATGATTCATGATTCAATTCATGATTCAATTTATGATTCATGATTCAATTCATGATTCAATTCATGATTCATGATTCAATTCATGATTCATGATTCAATTTATGATTCATGATTCATGATTCAATTCATGATTCATGATTCAATATATGATTCAATTCATGATTCATGTTTCAAATCATAATTCATGATTCAATTTATGATTCATGATTCAATTCATGATTCATAATTCAATTCATGATTCAATTCATGATTCATGATTCATGATTCAATTCATGATTCATGATTCAATTCATGATTCATGATTTATGATTCAATTCATGATTCATGATTCATTATTCGATTCATGATTCATGATTCATGATTCATGATTTATGATTCAATTCATGATTCATGATTCATGATTCAATTCATGATTCATGATTCAATTCATGATTCAATTCATGATTCATATTTCATGATTCAATTCATGACTCATGATTCATGAATCATGATTCAATTCTTGATTCATGATTCATAAATCATGATTCAATTCATGATTCATGATTTGATTCATGATTCTTGATTCATGATTCAATTCATGATTCATGATTCAATTCATGATTCGTCATTCAATTCATGATTCATCATTCAATTCATGATTCGTGATTCATGATTCAATTCATGATTCAATTCATGATTCATGATTCAATTCATGATTCATGATACATGATTTAATTCATGATTCATTTCATGATTCATGATTTATGATTTATGATTCAATTCATGATTCATGATTCAATTCATGATTCATGATTTAATTCATGATTCATTTAATGATTCATGATTTATGATTCAATTCATGATTTATGATTCGATTCATGATTCATGATTCATGAATCATGGTTCGATTCATGATTCATGATTCAAGAATCATGATTCAATTCATGATTCATGATTTATGATTCAATTCATGATTCATGATTCATGAATCATGATTCGATTCATGACTCATGATTCATGAATCATGATTCAATTCTTGATTCATGATTCATAAATCATGATTCAATTCATGATTCATTATTTGATTCATGATTCTTGATTCATGATTCAATTCATGATTCATGATTCAATTCATGATTCATGATTCAATTCATGATTCATCATTCAATTCATGATTCATCATTCAATTCATGATTCGTGATTCATGATTCAATTCATGATTCATGATTCAATTCATAATTCATGATTTAATTCATGATTCATGATACATGATTCAATTCATGATTCATTTCATGATTCATGATTTATGATTCATGATTCAATTCATGATTCATGATTCAATTCATGATTCATGATTTAATTCGTGATTCATTTAATGATTCATGATTTATGATTCAATTCATGATTTATAATTCGATTTATGATTCATGATTCATGAATCATGGTTCGATTCATGATTCATGAATCATGATTCAATTCATGATTCATGATTCATAAATCATGATTCAATTAATGATTTATTTCATGATTCATGATTTATGATTCAATTCATGATTCATGATTCAATTCATGATTCATGATTTAATTCATGATTCATTTAATGATTCATGATTTATGATTCAATTCATGATTTATAATTCGATTCATGATTCATGATTCATGAATCATGGTTCGATTCATGATTCATGATTCATGAATCATGATTCAATTCATGATTCATGATTCATAAATCATTATTCGATTAATGATTTATTTTATGATTCATGATTTATGATTCAATTCATGATTCATGATTCAATTCATGATTCATTTAATGATTCATGATTTATGATTCAATTCATGATTCATGAATCATGAATCATGATTCGATTCATGACTCATGATTCATGAATCATGATTCAATTCTTGATTCATGATTCATAAATCATGATTCAATTCATGATTCATGATTTGATTCATGATTCTTGATTCATGATTCAATTCATGATTCATGATTCAATTCATGATTCATCATTCAATTCATGATTCATCATTCAATTCATGATTCGTGATTCATGATTCAATTCATGATTCATGATTCAATTCATGATTCATGATTCAATTATAATTCATGATTTAATTCATGATTCATGATACATGATTCAATTCATGATTCATTTCATGATTCATGATTTATGACTCATTATTCAATTCATGATTCATGATTCAATTCATGATTCATGATTTAATTCATGATTCATTTAATGATTCATGATTTATGATTCAATTCATGATTTATAATTCGATTCATGATTCATGATTCATGAATCATGGTTCGATTCATGATTCATGATTCATAAATCATGATTCGATTAATGATTTATTTCATGATTCATGATTTATGATTCAATTCATGATTCATGATTCAATTCATGATTCATTTAATGATTCATGATTTATGATTCAATTCATGATTCATGATTCATGAATCATGATTCGATTCATGACTCATGATTCATGAATCATGATTCAATTCTTGATTCATGATTCATAAATCATGATTCAATTCATGATTCATGATTTGATTCATGATTCTTGATTCATGATTCAATTCATGATTCATGATTCAATTCATGATTCATCATTCAATTCATGATTCGTGATTCATGATTCAATTCATGATTCATGATTCAATTCATAATTCATGATTTAATTCATGATTCATGATACATGATTCAATTCATGATTCATTTCATGATTCATGATTTATGATTCATGATTCAATTCATGATTCATGATTCAATTCATGATTCATGATTTAATTCATGATTCATTTAATGATTCATGATTTATGATTCAATTCATGATTTATAATTCGATTCATGATTCATGATTCATGAATCATGGTTCGATTCATGATTCATGATTCATGAATCATGATTCAATTCATGATTCATGATTCATAAATCATGATTCGATTAATGATTTATTTCATGATTCATGATTTATAATTCAATTCATGATTCATGATTCAATTCATGATTCATGATTTAATTCATGATTCATTTAATGATTCATGATTTATGATTCAATTCATGATTTATAATTCGATTCATGATTCATGATTCATGAATCATGGTTCGATTCATGATTCATGATTCATGAATCATGATTCAATTCATGATTCATGATTCATAAATCATGATTTGATTAATGATTTATTTCATGATTCATGATTTATGATTCGATTCATGATTCATGATTCATGAATCATGGTTCGATTCATGATTCATGATTCAAGAATCATGATTCAATTCATGATTCATGATTCATAAATCATTATTCGATTAATGATTTATTTCATGATTCATGATTTATGATTCAATTCATGATTCATGATTCAATTCATTATTCATTTAATGATTCATGATTTATGATTCAATTCATGATTCATGATTCATAAATCATGATTCAATTCTTGATTCATGATTCATAAATCATGATTCAATTCATGATTCATGATTTGATTCATGATTCTTGATTCATGATTCAATTCATGATTCATGATTCAATTCATGATTCATGATTCAATTCATGATTCATCATTCAATTCATGATTCGTGATTCATCATTCAATTCATGATTCATGATTCAATTCATAATTCATGATTTAATTCATGATTCATGATACATGATTCAATTCATGATTCATTTCATGATTCATGATTTATGATTCATGATTCAATTCATGATTCATGATTCAATTCATGATTCATGATTTAATTCATGATTCATTTAATGATTCATGATTTATGATTCAATTCATGATTTATAATTCGATTCATGATTCATGATTCATAAATCATGGTTCGATTCATGATTCATGATTCATAAATCATGATTCGATTAATGATTTATTTCATGATTCATGATTTATGATTCAATTCATGATTCATGATTCAATTCATGATTCAATTTATGATTCATGATTCAATTCATGATTCAATTCATGATTCATGATTCAATTCATGATTCATGATTCAATTTATGATTCATGATTCATGATTCAATTCATGATTCATGATTCAATATATGATTCAATTCATGATTCATGTTTCAAATCATAATTCATGATTCAATTTATGATTCATGATTCAATTCATGATTCATAATTCAATTCATGATTCAATTCATGATTCATGATTCATGATTCAATTCATGATTCATGATTCAATTCATGATTCATGATTTATGATTCAATTCATGATTCATGATTCATTATTCGATTCATGATTCATGATTCATGATTCATGATTTATGATTCAATTCATGATTCATGATTCATTATTCGATTCATGATTCATGATTCATGATTCAATTCATGCTTCCTGATTCATGATTCATGATTCAATTCATGATTCATGATTCAATTCATGATTCAATTCATGATTCATATTTCATGATTCAATTCATGACTCATGATTCATGAATCATGATTCAATTCTTGATTCATGATTCATAAATCATGATTCAATTCATGATTCATGATTTGATTCATGATTCTTGATTCATGATTCAATTCATGATTCATGATTCAATTCATGATTCGTCATTCAATTCATGATTCATCATTCAATTCATGATTCGTGATTCATGATTCATAAATCATGATTCAATTCATGATTCATGATTCAATTCATGATTCATGATACATGATTTAATTCATGATTCATTTCATGATTCATGATTTATGATTCATGATTCAATTCATGATTCATGATTCAATTCATTATTTATGATTTAATTCATGATTCATGATTCAATTCATGATTCATTTAATGATTCATGATTTATGATTCAATTCATGATTTTTGATTCGATTCATGATTCATGAATCATGTTTCGATTCATGATTCATGATTCATGAATCATGATTCGATTCATGAATCATGATTCGATTCATGATTCATGATTCACGAATCATGATTCGATTCATGAATCATGATTCATGAATCATGATTCGATTCATGAATCATGATTCGATTCATGATTCATGATTCATGAATCATGATTCGATTCATGATTCATGATTCATGAATCATGATTCGATTCATGATTCATGATTCATGAATCATGATTCGATTCATGATTCATGATTCAATTCATGATTCATGATTCATTATTCATTATTCAATTTATGGTTCATGATTCATGATTCATGATTCAATTCATGATTCATGATTCAATTTATGATTCATGATTCAATTCATGATTCATTTCATGATTCATGATTTATGATTCAATTCATGATTCATGATTCAATTCATTATACATGATTCAATTCATGATTCATGATTCAATTCATGACTCATGATTTAATTCATGATTCATGATTCAATTCATAATTCATGATTCAATTCATGATTTATTTAATGATTCAGGATTTATGATTCAATTCATGATTTATGCTTCGATTCATGATTCAAGATTCATAAATCATCATTCGATTAATGATTTATGCTTCGATTCATGATTCATGATTCATAAATCATCATTCGATTTATGATTCATGTTTCAAGAATCATGATTTGATTCATGATTCATGAATCATGATTCGATTCATGATTCATGTTTCATGAATCATGATACGATTCATGATTCATGAATCATGCTTCGATTCATGATTCATGAATCATGATTCATGAATCATGCTTCGATTCAAGATTCATGAATCATGATTCGATTCATGAATCATGATTCAATTCATGATTCATTATTTGATTCATGATTCATGATTCATGATTCATTTCATGATCCATGATTCAGTATTCGATTCATGATTCATGATTCATGATTCAATATATGATTCAATTCATGATTCATGTTTCAAATCATAATTCATGATTCAATTTATGATTCATGATTCAATTCATGATTCATAATTCAATTCATGATTCAATTCATGATTCATGATTCATGATTCAATTCATTATTTATGATTTAATTCATGATTCATGATTCAATTCATGATTCATTTAATGATTCATGATTTATGATTCAATTCATGATTTATGATTCGATTCATGATTCATTATTCATGAATCGGGTTTCGATTCATGATACATGATTCATGAATCATGATTCGATTCATGAATCATGATTCGATTCATGATTCATGATTCATGAATCATGATTCGATTCATGAATCATGATTCGATTCATTATTCTTCATTCATGAATCATGATTCGATTCATTATTCTTCATTCATGAATCATGATTCGATTCATGATTTATGATTGATGAATCATGATTCGATTCATGATTCATGATTCATGATTCGATTCATGATTCATGATTCATGATTCATGATTCGATTCATGATTCATGATTCATGATTCATAATTCAATTCAATTCATGATTCATGATTTGATTCATGATTCATGATTCATTATTCATGATTCAATTCATGGTTCATGATTCATGATTCATGATTCAATTCATGATTCATGATTCATAATTCAATTCAATTCATGATTCATGATTTGATTCATGATTCATGATTCATTATTCATGATTCAATTCATGGTTCATGATTCATGATTCATGATTCAATTCATGATTCATGATTCAATTTATGATTCATGATTCAATTCATGATTCATTTCATGATTCATGATTTATGATTCAATTCATGATTCATGATTCATAAATCATCATTCGATTTATGATTCATGTTTCATGAATCATGATTCGATTCATGATTCATGAATCATGATTCGATTCATGATTCATGATTCATGATTCAATTCATGATTCATGATTCATGATTCATGATTCATGATTCATGATTCATGATTCATGATTCAATTCATGATTCATGATTCAATTCATGATTCATGATTAAATTCATGACTCATGATTCAATTCATTATTCATGATTCAATTCATGGTTCATGATTCATGATTCATGATACAATTCATGATTCATGATTCAATATATGATTCAATTCATGATTCATGTTTCAAATCATAATTCATGATTCAATTTATGATTCATGATTCAATTCATGATTCATAATTCAATTCATGATTCAATTCATGATTCATGATTCATGATTCAATTCATGATTCATGATTCAATTCATGATTCATGATTTATGATTCAATTCATGATTCATGATTCATTATTCGATTCATGATTCATGATTCATGATTCATGATTTATGATTCAATTCATGAATTATGATTCATTATTCGATTCATGATTCATGATTCATGATTCAATTCATGATTCCTGATTCCTGATTCATGATTCATGATTCAATTCATGATTCATGATTCAATTCATGATTCAATTCATGATTCATATTTCATGATTCAATTCATGACTCAGGATTCATGGATCATGATTAAATTCTTGATTCATGATTCATAAATCATGATTCAATTCATGATTCATGATTTGATTCATGATTCTTGATTCATGATTCAATTCATGATTCATGATTCAATTCATGATTCGTCATTCAATTCATGATTCATCATTCAATTCATGATTCGTGATTCATGATTCAATTCATGATTCAATTCATGATTCATGATTCAATTCATGATTCATGATACATGATTTAATTCATGATTCATTTCATGATTCATTTCATGATTCATGATTTATGATTCATGATTCAATTCATGATTCATGATTCAATTCATTATTTATGATTTAATTCATGATTCAATTCATGATTCATTTAATGATTCATGATTTATGATTCAATTCATGATTTTTGATTCGATTCATGATTCATGAATCATGTTTCGATTCATGATTCATGATTCATGAATCATGATTCGATTCATGAATCATGATTCGATTCATGATTCATGATTCATGAATCATGATTCGATTCATGAATCATGATTCATGAATCATGATTCGATTCATGAATCATAATTCGATTCATTATTCATCATTCATGAATCATGATTCGATTCATGATTCATGATTTATGAATCATGATTCGATTCATGAATCATGATTCATGAATCATGATTCGATTCATGAATCATGATTCGATTCATGATTCATGATTCATGAATCATGATTCGATTCATGATTCATGATTCAATTCATGATTCATGATTCATTATTCATTATTCAATTTATGGTTCATGATTCATGATTCATGATTCAATTCATGATTCATGATTTAATTTTTGATTCATGATTCAATTCATGATTCATTTCATGATTCATGATTTATGATTCAATTCATGATTCATGATTCAATTCATTATTCATGATTCAATTCATGATTCATGATTCAATTCATGACTCATGATTTAATTCATGATTCATGATTCAATTCATAATTCATGATTCAATTCATGATTCATTTAATGATTCAGGATTTATGATTCAATTCATGATTTATGATTCGATTCATGATTCAAGATTCATAAATCATCATTCGATTCATGATTTATGCTTCGATTCATGATTCATGATTCATAAATCATCATTCGATTTATGATTCATGTTTCAAGAATCATGATTTGATTCATGATTCATGAATCATCATTCGATTCATGATTCATGTTTCATGAATCATGATTCGATTCATGATTCATGAATCATGCTTCGATTCATGATTCATGAATCATGATTCGATTCATAATTAATGAATCATGATTCAATTCATGATTCATGATTCATAAATCATCATTCGATTCATGATTCATGTTTCATGAATCATGATTCGATTCATGATTCATGAATCATGATTCGATTCATGATTCATGAATCATGATTCAATTCATGATTCATTATTTGATTCATGATTCATGATTTATGATTCATGAATCATGAATCAATTCATGATTCATTATTTGATTCATGATTCATGATTCATGATTCAATTCATGATCCATGATTCAGTATTCGATTCATGATTCATGATTCATGAATCATGATTCAATTCTTGATTCATGATTCATAAATCATGATTCAATTCATGATTCATGATTTGATTCATGATTCTTGATTCATGATTCAATTCATGATTCATGATTCAATTCATGATTCGTCATTCAATTCATGATTCATCATTCAATTCATGATTCGTGATTCATGATTCAATTCATGATTCAATTCATGATTCATGATTCAATTCATGATTCATGATTCAATTCATGATTCATGATACATGATTTAATTCATGATTCATTTCATGATTCATGATTTATGATTCATGATTCAATTCATGATTCATGATTCAATTCATTATTTATGATTTAATTCATGATTCATGATTCAATTCATGATTCATTTAATGATTCATGATTTATGATTCAATTCAGGATTTATGATTCGATTCATGATTCATTATTCATGAATCGGGTTTCGATTCATGATACATGATTCATGAATCATGATTCGATTCATGAATCATGATTCGATTCATGATTCATGATTCATGAATCATGATTCGATTCATTATTCTTCATTCATGAATCATGATTCGATTCATTATTCTTCATTCATGAATCATGATTCGATTCATGATTTATGATTGATGAATCATGATTCGATTCATGATTCATGATTCGATTCATGATTCATGATTCATGATTCATGATTCGATTCATGATTCATGATTCATGATTCATAATTCAATTCAATTCATGATTCATGATTTGATTCATGATTCATGATTCATTATTCATGATTCAATTCATGATTCATGATTCAATTCATGATTCATGATTCATAATTCAATTCAATTCATGATTCATGATTTGATTCATGATTCATGATTCATTATTCATGATTCAATTCATGGTTCATGATTCATGATTCATGATTCAATTCATGGTTCATGATTCATGATTCATGATTCAATTCATGATTCATGATTCAATTTATGATTCATGATTCAATTCATGATTCATTTCATGATTCATGATTTATGATTCAATTCATGATTCATGATTCATAAATCATCATTCGATTTATGATTCAATTCATGATTCATGATTCATAAATCATCATTCGATTTATGATTCATGTTTCATGAATCATGATTCGATTCATGATTCATGATTAATGATTCATGATTCAATTCATGATTCATTTCATGATTCATGATTCATGATTCATGATTCATGATTCATGATTCAATTCATGATTCATGATTCAATTCATGATTCATGATTAAATTCATGACTCATGATTCAATTCATGATTCATTTAATGATTCATGATTTATGATTCAATTCATGATTTATGATTCGATTCATGATTCATGAATCATGATTCAATTCATGATTCATGATTCAATTCATGATTCATGATTCAATTCATGATTCATGATTAAATTCATGACTCATGATTCAATTCATGATTCATGATTCAATTTATGATTCAATTCATGATTCATGATTTAATTCATGATTCATTTAATGATTCATGATTTATGATTCAATTCATGATTTATGATTCGATTCGAGATTCATGATTCATGAATCATGGTTCGATTCATGATTCATGATTCATGAATCATGATTCAACTCATGATTCATGATTCATAAATCATGATTCGATTAATGATTTAGTTCATGATTCATGATTTATGATTCAATTCATGATTCATGATTCAATTCATGATTCAATTCATGATTCATGATTCAATTCATGATTCAATTCATGATTCATGATTCAATTCATGATTCATGATTCAATTCATGATTCAATTCATGATTCATGATTCAATTCATGATTCATGATTCATGATTCAATTCATGAATCATGATTCAATTCATGATTCATGATTCAATATATGATTCAATTCATGATTCATGATTCAAATCATAATTCATGATTCAATTTATGATTCATGATTCAATTCATGATTCATGATTCAATTCATGATTCAATTCATGATTCATGATTCATGATTCAATTCATGATTCATGATTCAATTCATGATTCATGATTCATGATTCAATTCATGATTCATGATTCATTATTCGATTCATGATTCATGATTCATGATTCAATTCATGATTCCTGATTCATGAATCAATTCATGATTGATGATTCAATTCATGATTCATGATTTAATTCATGATTCATTAATCATGAATCATGAAATGAATCATGCATTGAATCATGAATCATGGATCATGAATTGAATCATGATTCATGAATCATGATTCGATTCATGATTCATGAATCATGATTCAATTCATGATTCATGATTCATGATTCGATTCATGATTCATGATTCAATTCATGATCCATGATTCATGATTTGATTCATGATTCATGATTCATGATTCAATGCATGATTCATTTAATGTTTCATGATTTATGATTCAATTCATGATTTATGATTCGATTCATGATTCATGATTCAATATATGATTCAATTCATGATTCATGATTCAAATCATAATTCATGATACATGATTCAATTTATGATTCATGATTCAATTCATGATTCATGATTCAATTCATGATTCCTGATTCTTGATTCATGATTCATGATTCAATTCATGATTCAATTCATGATTCATGATTCAATTCATGATTCAATTCATTATTCATGATTCAATTCATGATTCATGATTCATGATTTAATTCATGATTCATGATTTAATTCATGATTCAATTCATGATTCATGATTCAATTCATGATTCATGATTTAATTCATGATTCATTTAATGATTCATGATTTATGATTCAATTAATGATTTATGATTCGATTCATGATTCATGATTCATGAATCATGATTCAATTCATGATTCATGATTCATGAATCATGATTCAATTCATGATTCATGAATCATGATTCAATTCTTGATTCATGATTCATAAATCATGATTCAATTCATGATTCATGATTCAATTCATGATTCAATTCATGAATCATGATTTGATTCATGATTCATGATTCATGATTCATTTCATGATTCATGATTCATGATTCAATTCATGATTTATGATTCAATTCAATATCTCATGATTCAATTCATGATTCGTGATTCATGATTCAATTCATGATTTAATTCATGATTCATGATTCAATTCATGATTCATGATACATGATTCAATTTATGATTCATTTAATGATTCATGATTTATGATTCAATTCATGATTTATGATTCGATTCATGATTCATGAATCATGATTTGATTCATGATTCATGATTCATGAATCATGATTCGATTCATGATTCATGATTCATGAATCATGATTCAATTCATGATTCATGATTCATGAATCAAGATTCATTTAATGATTCATGATTTATGATTCAATTCATGATTTATGATTCGATTCATGATTCATGATTCATGAATCAAGATTCATTTAATGATTCATGATTTATGATTCAATTCATGATTTATGATTCGATTCATGATTCATGAATCATGATTCATGATTTGATTCATGATTCATGATTCATGATTCATGAATCATGATTCGATTCATGAATCATGATTTGATTCACGATTCGTGATTCATGAATCATGATTCGATTCATGAATCATGATTTGATTCATGATTCATGATTCATGAATCATGATTCGATTCATGATTCGGGAATCATGATTCGATTCATGATTCATGATTTGATTCATGATTCATGATTCATGAATCATGATTCGATTCATGATTCGGGAATCATGATTCGATTCATGATTCATGATTCATGAATCATGATTCGATTCATGATTCATGAATCATGATTCGATTCATGATTCATGATTCATGAATCATGATTCAATTCATGATTCATGATTCATGAATCAATTCATGATTCATGAATCATGAATCGTGAATCAAATCATGAATCATGAATCGAATCATGATTCCCGAATCATGAATCGTGAATCAAATCATGATTCATGAATCGAATCATGATTCATGATTCATGATTCAAATCATGATTCATGATTCATGATTCATGATTCAATTCATGATTCATGATTCAATTCATTATTCAATTCATGATTCATGATTCATGATTCAATTCATGATTCAATTCATGATTCATGATTCAATTCATGATTCATGATTCAATTAATGATTCATGATTCAATTCATGATTCATGATTCATGATTTAATTCATGATTCATGATTCATGATTTAATTCATGATTCATTATTCATGATTCAATTCATGATTCAATTCATGATTCATGACTCATGATTCATGATTCATGATTTAATTCATGATTCAATTCATGACTCATGATTCAATTCATGACTCATGATTCAATTCATGATTCATGATTAAATTCATGATTTATGATTTAATTCATGATTCATTTAATGATTCATGATTTATGATTCAATTCATGATTTATGATTTGATTCATGATTCGATTCATGATTCATGATTCATGAATCATGATTCATTATTTATGAATCATGATTCGATTAATGAATCATGATTCGATTCATGATTCATGATTTATGAATCATGATTCGATTCATGATTCATGATTCATGAAACATGATTCATTTAATGATTCATGATTTATGATTCAATTCATGATTTATGATTCATGATTTATGATTCAATTCATGATTCATGATTCAATTCATGATTTGTGATTCATGATTCAATTCATGATTAATGATTCATGATTCAATTCATGATTCATGATTCAATTCATGATTCATGATTCAATTCATGATTTGTGATTCATGATTCAATTCATGATTCAATTCATGATTCATGATTCAATTCATGATTCATTATACATGATTCAATTTATGATTCATTTCATGATTCATGATTCATGATTCATGATTCAATTCATGATTCATGATATAATTCATGATTCATGATTCAATTCATGATTCATTTAATGATTCATGATTTATTATTATTCAATTCATGATTTATTATTCAATTCATGATTTATGATTCGATTCATGATTCATGAATCATGATTCATGATTCGATTCATGAATCATGATTCGATTCATGAATCATGATTCGATTCATAAATCATGATTCGATTCATGATTCGCGATTTATGAATCATGATTCGATTCATGATTCATGATTTATGAATCATGATTCGATTCATGATTCATGATTCATGATTCATGATTTATGAATCATGATTCGATTCATGATTCATGATTCATGATTCATGAATCATGATTCGATTCATGATTCATGATTCATTAATCATGATTCATTTAATAATTCATGATTTATGATTCAATTCATGATTTATGATTCGATTCATGATTCATAATTCATGAATCATGATTCGATTCATGATTCATGATTCATGAATCATGATTCGATTCATGATTCATGATTCATGAAACATGATTTATGATTCATGAATCAGGATTCTATTCATGATTCATGATTCATGAATTATGATTCATGATTCATGAATCATGATTCAATTCATGAATCATGATTCGATTCATGATTCGTGATTCATGAATCATGATTTGATTCATGAATCATGATTCGATTCATGATTCATGAATCATGAATCATGATTCATGAATCATGAATCATGATTCGATTCATGATTCGTGATTCATGAATCATGATTCATGATTCATGAATCAAGATTCATTTAATGATTCATGATTTATGATTCAATTCATGATTTATGATTCGATTCATGATTCATGATTCATGAATCAAGATTCATTTAATGATTCATGATTTATGATTCAATTCATGATTTATGATTCGATTCATGATTCATGAATCATGATTCATGATTTGATTCATGATTCATGATTCATGATTCATGAATCATGATTCGATTCATGAATCATGATTTGATTCACGATTCGTGATTCATGAATCATGATTCGATTCATGAATCATGATTTGATTCATGATTCATGATTCATGAATCATGATTCGATTCATGATTCGGGAATCATGATTCGATTCATGATTCATGATTTGATTCATGATTCATGATTCATGAATCATGATTCGATTCATGATTCGGGAATCATGATTCGATTCATGATTCATGATTCATGAATCATGATTCGATTCATGATTCATGAATCATGATTCGATTCATGATTCATGATTCATGAATCATGATTCAATTCATGATTCATGATTCATGAATCAATTCATGATTCAATTCATGATTCAAGATTCATGATTTGATTCATGATTCATGATTCATGATTCAATTCATGATTCATGATTCATGATTCAAATCATGATTCATGATTCATGATTCATGATTCAATTCATGATTCATGATTCAATTCATTATTCAATTCATGATTCATGATTCATGATTCAATTCATGATTCAATTCATGATTCATGATTCAATTCATGATTCATGATTCAATTAATGATTCATGATTCAATTCATGATTCATGATTCATGATTTAATTCATGATTCATGATTCATGATTTAATTCATGATTCATTATTCATGATTCAATTCATGATTCAATTCATGATTCATGACTCATGATTCATGATTCATGATTTAATTCATGATTCAATTCATGACTCATGATTCAATTCATGACTCATGATTCAATTCATGATTCATGATTAAATTCATGATTTATGATTTAATTCATGATTCATTTAATGATTCATGATTTATGATTCAATTCATGATTTATGATTTGATTCATGATTCGATTCATGATTCATGATTCATGAATCATGATTCATTATTTATGAATCATGATTCGATTAATGAATCATGATTCGATTCATGATTCATGATTTATGAATCATGATTCGATTCATGATTCATGATTCATGAAACATGATTCATTTAATGATTCATGATTTATGATTCAATTCATGATTTATGATTCATGATTTATGATTCAATTCATGATTCATGATTCAATTCATGATTTGTGATTCATGATTCAATTCATGATTAATGATTCATGATTCAATTCATGATTCATGATTCAATTCATGATTCATGATTCAATTCATGATTTGTGATTCATGATTCAATTCATGATTCAATTCATGATTCATGATTCAATTCATGATTCATTATACATGATTCAATTTATGATTCATTTCATGATTCATGATTCATGATTCATGATTCAATTCATGATTCATGATATAATTCATGATTCATGATTCAATTCATGATTCATTTAATGATTCATGATTTATTATTATTCAATTCATGATTTATTATTCAATTCATGATTTATGATTCGATTCATGATTCATGAATCATGATTCATGATTCGATTCATGAATCATGATTCGATTCATGAATCATGATTCGATTCATAAATCATGATTCGATTCATGATTCGCGATTTATGAATCATGATTCGATTCATGATTCATGATTTATGAATCATGATTCGATTCATGATTCATGATTCATGATTCATGATTTATGAATCATGATTCGATTCATGATTCATGATTCATGATTCATGAATCATGATTCGATTCATGATTCATGATTCATTAATCATGATTCATTTAATAATTCATGATTTATGATTCAATTCATGATTTATGATTCGATTCATGATTCATAATTCATGAATCATGATTCGATTCATGATTCATGATTCATGAATCATGATTCGATTCATGATTCATGATTCATGAAACATGATTTATGATTCATGAATCAGGATTCTATTCATGATTCATGATTCATGAATTATGATTCATGATTCATGAATCATGATTCAATTCATGAATCATGATTCGATTCATGATTCGTGATTCATGAATCATGATTTGATTCATGAATCATGATTCGATTCATGATTCATGAATCATGAATCATGATTCATGAATCATGAATCATGATTCGATTCATGATTCGTGATTCATGAATCATGATTCATGATTCATGAATCATGATTCATTTAATGATTCATGTTTATGATTCAATTCATGATTTATGATTCGATTCATGATTCATGATTCATGAATCATGAATCGATTCATGATTCATGATTCATGAATCATGATTCGATTCATGAATCAAGATTCGATTCATGATTCGTGATTCACGAATCATGATTCGATTCATGATTCATGATTCATGAATCATGATTCGATTCATGAATCATGATTCATGAATCATGATTCATTTAATGATTCATGATTTATGATTCAATTCTTGATTTATGATTCGATTCATGATTCGATTCATGATTCATGAATCATGATTTGATTCATGATTCATGATTCATGAATCATGATTCATTTAATGATTCATGATTTATGATTCAATTCATGATTTATGATTCGATTCATGATTCGATTCATGATTCATGATTCATGAATCATGATTCGATTCATGAATCATGATTCGAGATTCACGAATCATGATTCGATTCATAAATCAAGATTCGATTCATGATTCGTGATTCACGAATCATGATTCGATTCATGAATCATGATTCGATTCATGATTCATGATTTATGAATCATGATTCGATTAATGAATCATGATTCGATTCATGATTCATGATTCATGATTCATGATTCAAATCATGATTCATGATTCATGATTCAATTCATGATTTATTATTCAATTCAATATCTCTTGATTCAATTCATGATTCGTGATTCATGATTCAATTCATGATTCATGATTCATGAATCATGATTCGATTCATGAATCATGATTCGATTCATGAATCATGATTCGATTTATGAATCATGATTCGATTCATGAATCATGATTCGATTCATGATTCGCCATTTATGAATCATGATTCGATTCATGATTCATGATTTATGAATCATGATTCGATTCATGATTCGCCATTTATGAATCATGATTCGATTCATGATTCATGATTCATGAATCATGATTCGATTAATGATTCATGATTCATTAATCATGATTCATTTAATAATTCATGATTTATGATTCAATTCATGATTTATGATTCGATTCATGATTCATAATTCATGAATCATGATTCGATTCATGATTCATGAAACATGATTTATGATTCATGAATCATGATTCTATTCATGATTCATGATTCATGAATTATGATTCATGATTCATGAATCATGATTCAATTCATGAATCATGATTCGATTCATGATTCGTGATTCATGAATCATGATTCGATTCATGAATCATGATTCGATTCATGATTCGTGATTCACGAATCATGATTCGATTCATGATTCATGATTCATGAATCATGATTCGATTCATGATTCATGATTCATGAATCATGATTCATTTAATGATTCATGATTTATGATTCAATTCATGATTTTTGATTCGATTCATGATTCATGAATCATTATTCGATTCATGATTCATGATTCATAAATCATGATTCGATTCATGATTCATGAATCAAGATTCGATTCATGATTCATGATTCATGAATCATGATTCATGATTCATGAATCATGATTCAATTCATGAATCATGATTCGATTCATGATTCGTGATTCATGAATCATGATTCGATTCATGAATCATGATTCGATTCATGATTCGTGATTCACGAATCATGATTCGATTCATGATTCATGATTCATGAATCATGATTCGATTCATGATTCATGATTCATGAATCATAATTCATTTAATGATTCATGATTTATGATTCAATTCATGATTTTTGATTCGATTCATGATTCATGAATCATTATTCGATTCATGATTCATAAATCATGATTCGATTCATGATTCATGAATCAAGATTCGATTCATGATTCATGATTCATGAATCATGATTTGAATCATGATTCATGATTCATGAATCATGATTCATTTAATGATACATGATTTATGATTCAATTCATGATTTATGATTCGATTCATGATTCATGATTCATGAATCATGATTCGATTCATGAATCATGATTCGAGATTCACGAATCATGATTCGATTCATAAATCAAGATTCGATTCATGATTCGTGATTCACGAATCATGATTCGATTCATGAATCATGATTCGATTCATTAATCATGATTCGATTCATGATTAGATTCATGAATCATGATTCGATTCATGATCCATGATTCATGAATCATGATTCGATTCATGATTCATGATTCATGAATCATGATTCGATTCATGATTTATGATTCAATTCATTATTCAATTAATGATTCATGATTCATGATTCAATTCATGATTCAATTCATGATTCATGATTTAATTCATGATTAATTATTCATGATTCAATTCATGACTCATGATTCATGATTCATGATTTAATTCAAGATTCAATTCATGATTCATGATTTATGATTCAATTCATGATTCATGATTCATAAATCATCATTCAATTCATGATTCATGTTTCATGATTCATGACTCATGATTCATGATTCAATTCATGACTCAGGATTCAATTCATGATTCATGATTCAATTCATGATTCATGATTTAATTCATGATTCATTTAATGATTCATGATTTATGATTCAATTCATAATTTATGATTCGATTCATGATTCATTATTCATGATTCAATTCATGGTTCATGATTCATGATTCATGATTCAATTCATGATTCATGATTCAATTTATGATTCATGATTCAATTCATGATTCATTTCATGATTCATGATTTATGATTCAATTCATGATTCATGATTCATAAATCATCATTCGATTTATGATTCATGTTTCATGAATCATAATTCGATTCATGATTCATGAATCATGATTCGATTCATGATTCATGTTTCATGAATCATGATTCGATTCATGATTCATGAATCATGATTCGATTCATGATTCATGAATCATGATTCAATTCATGATTCATGTTTCAATTCATGATTCATTTCATGATTCATGATTCATGATTCATGATTCATGATTCATGATTCAATTCATGATTCATGATTCAATTCATGATTCATGATTAAATTCATGACTCATGATTCAATTCATGATTCATGATTCAATTCATGATTCATGATTTAATTCATGATTCATTTAATGATTCATGATTTATGATTCAATTCATGATTTATGATTCGATTCATGATTCATGAATCATGATCCAATTCATGATTCATGATTCAATTCATGATTAATGATTCAATTCATGATTCATGATTAAATTCATGACTCATGATTCAATTCATGATTCATGATTCAATTCATGATTCATGATTTAATTTATGATTCATTTAATGATTCATGATTTATGATTCAATTCATGATTTATGATTCGATTCAAGATTCATGATTCATGAATCATGGTTCGATTCATGATTCATGATTCATGAATCATGATTCAATTCATGATTCATGATTCATAAATCATGATTCGATTAATGATTTAGTTCATGATTCATGATTTATGATTCAATTCATGATTCATGATTCAATTCATGATTCAATTCATGATTCATGATTCAATTCATGATTCAATTCATGATTCATGATTCAATTCATGATTCATGATTCAATTCATGATTCAATTCATGATTCATGATTCAATTCATGATTCATTATTCATGATTCAATTCATGAATCATGATTCAATTCATGATTCATGATTCAATATATGATTCAATTCATGATTCATGATTCAAATCATAATTCATGATTCAATTTATGATTCATGATTCAATTCATGATTCATGATTCAATACATGATTCAATTCATGATTCATGATTCAATTCATGATTCATGATTCAATTCATGATTCATGATTCATGATTCAATTCATGACTCATGATTCATTATTCGATTCATGATTCATGATTCATGATTCATGATTCAATTCATGATTCCTGATTCATGAATCAATTCATGATTGATGATTCAATTCATGATTCAATTCATGATTCATAATTTAATTCATGATTCATGAATCATGATTCGATTCATGATTCATGAATCATGATTCAATTCATGATTCATGATTCATGATTCGATTCATGATTCATGATTCAATTCATGATCCATGATTCATGATTTGATTCATGATTCATGATTCTTGATTCAATGCATGATTCATTTCATGATTCATGATTCATGATTCAATTCATGATTCATGATTCAATTCATGACTCATGATTCAATTCATAATTAATGTTTTAATTCATGATTCATTTAATGTTTCATGATTTATGATTCAAATCATGATTTATGATTCGATTCATGATTAATGATTCAATATATGATTCAATTCATGATTCATGATTCAAATCATAATTCATGATACATGATTCAATTTATGATTCATGATTCAATTCATGATTCATGATTCAATTCATGATTCCTGATTCTTGATTCATGATTCATGATTCAATTCATGATTCAATTCAAGATTCATGATTCAATTCATGATTCAATTCATTATTCATGATTCAATTCATGATTCATGATTTAATTCATGATTCATGATTTAATTCATGATTCAATTCATGATTCATGATTCAATTCATGATTCATGATTTAATTCATGATTCATTTAATGATTCATGATTTATGATTGATTAATGATTTATGATTCGATTCATGATTCATGATTCATGAATCATGATTCAATTCATGATTCATGATTCATGAATCATGATTCAATTCTTGATTCATGATTCATAAATCATGATTCAATTCATGATTCATGATTCATGATTCAATTCTTGATTCATGATTCATAAATCATGATTCAATTCATGATTCATGATTCATGATTCAATTCATGATTCAATTCATGAATCATGATTTGATTCATGATTCATGATTCATGATTCATTTCATGATTCATGATTCATGATTCAAATCATGATTCATGATTCATGATTCAATTCATGATTTATGATTCAATTCAATATCTCATGATTCAATTCATGATTCGTGATTCATGATTCAATTCATGATTCAATTCATGATTCATGATTCAAATCATGATTCATGATACATGATTCAATTTATGATTCATTTCATGATTCATGATTCATGATTCAATTCATGATTCATGATTCAATTCATGATTCATGATTCAATTCATGATTCATTTAATGATTCATGATTTATGATTCAATTCATGATTTATGATTCGATTCATGATTCATGAATCATGATTTGATTCATGATTCATGATTCATGAATCATTATTCGATTCATGATTCATGATTCATGAATCATGATTCAATTCATGATTCATGATTCATGAATCAAGATTCATTTAATGATTCATGATTTATGATTCAATTCATGATTTATGATTCGATTCATGATTCATGATTCATGAATCAAGATTCATTTAATTATTCATGATTTATGATTCAATTCATGATTTATGATTCGATTCATGATTCATGAATCATGATTCATGATTCGATTCATGATTCATGATTCATGAATCATGATTCGATTCATGAATCATGATTTGATTCACGATTCGTGATTCATGAATCATGATTCGATTCATGAATCATGATTTGATTAATGATTCATGATTCATGAATCATGATTCGATTCATGATTCGGGAATCATGATTCGATTCATGATTCATGATTCATGAATAATGATTCGATTCATGATTCATGATTCATTAATCATGATTCAATTCATGATTCATGATTCATGAATCAATTCATGATTCAATTCATGATTCAAGATTCATGATTTGATTCATGATTCATGATTCATGATTCAATTCATGATTCATGATTCATGATTCAAATCATGATTCATGATTCATGATTCATGATTCATGATTCAATTCATGATTCATGATTCAATTCATTATTCAATTCATGATTCATGATTCAATTCATGATTCAATTCATGATTCATGATTCAATTCATGATTCATGATTCATGATTTAATTCATGATTCATTATTCATGATTCAATTCATGATTCAATTCATGATTCATTACTCATGATTCATGATTCATGATTTAATTCATGATTCAATTCATGACTCATGATTCAATTCATGATTCATGATTCAATTCATTATTCATGATTTAATTCATGATTCATTTAATGATTCATGATTTATGATTCAATTCATGATTTATGATTCGATTCATGATTCGATTCATGATTCATGATTCATGAATCATGATTCATGATTCATGAATCATGATTCATGATTCATGAATCATGATTCGATTCGTGAATCATGATTCGTGATTCATGAATCATGATTCGATTTGTGAATCATGATTCGATTCATGATTCGTGATTCATGAATCATGATTCGATTCATGATTCGTGATTCATGAATCATGATTCGATTCATGAATCATGATTCGATTAATGAATCATGATTCGATTCATTATTCATGATTTATGAATCATGATTCGATTCATGATTCATGATTCATGAAACATGATTCATTTAATGATTCATGATTTATGATTCAATTCATGATTTATGATTCATGATTTATGATTCAATTCATGATTCATGATTTAATTCATGATTTGTGATTCATGATTCAATTCATGATTAATGAATCATGATTCATGATTCATGAATCATGATTCGATTCGTGAATCATGATTCGATTCATGATTCGTGATTCATGAATCATGATTCGATTCATGATTCGTGATTCATGAATCATGATTCGATTCATGAATCATGATTCGATTCATGAATCATGATTCGATTCATGATTCATGATTTATGAATCATGATTCGATTCATGATTCATGATTCATGAAACATGATTCATTTAATGATTCATGATTTATGATTCAATTCATGATTTATGATTCATGATTTATGATTCAATTCATGATTCATGATTCAATTCATGATTTGTGATTCATGATTCAATTCATGATTAATGATTCATGATTCAATTCATGATTCATGATTCAATTCATGATTCATGATTCAATTCATGATTCATGATTCAATTCATGATTTGTGATTCATGATTCAATTCATGATTCAATTCATGAGTCATGATTCAATTCATGATTCATTATACATGATTCAATTTATGATTCATTTCATGATTCATGATTCATGATTCAATAAATGATTCATGATTCAATTCATGATTCATTTAATGATTCATGATTTATTATTCAATTCATGATTTATGATTCGATTTATGATTCATGATTCATGAATCATGATTCATGATTCATGAATCATGATTCATGATTCATGAATCATGATTCGATTCATGAATCATGATTCGATTCATGAATCATGATTCGATTCATGAATCATGATTCGATTCATAAATCATGATTCGATTCATGATTCGCGATTTATGAATCATGATTCGATTCATGATTCATGATTTATGAATCATGATTCGATTCATGATTCATGATTCATGAATCATGATTCGATTCATGATTCATGATTCATTAATCATGATTCATTTAATAATTCATGATTTATGATTCAATTCATGATTTATGATTCGATTCATGATTCATAATTCATGAATCATGATTCGATTCATGATTCATGATTCATGAATCATGATTCGATTCATGATTCATGATTCATGAAACATGATTTATGATTCATGAATCATGATTCTATTCATGATTCATGATTCATGAACTATGATTCATGATTCATGATTCATGATTCAATTCATGAATCATGATTCGATTCATGATTCGTGATTCATGAATCATGATTCGATTCATGAATCATGATTCGATTCATGATTCATGATTCATGAATCATGATTCGAATCATGATTCATGATTCATGAATCATGATTCATTTAATGATTCATGTTTTATGATTCAATTCATAATTTATGATTCGATTCATGATTCATGATTCATGAATCATGATTCGATTCATTATTCATGATTCATGAATCATGATTCGATTCATGAATCAAGATTCGATTCATGATTCGTGATTCACGAATCATGATTCGATTCATGATTCATGATTCATGAATCATGATTCGTTTCATGAATCATGATTCATTTAATGATTCATGATTTATGATTCAATTCATGATTTATGATTCGATTCATGATTCGATTCATGATTCATGAATAATGATTTGATTCATGATTCATGATTCATGAATCATGATTCATTTAATGATTCATGATTTATGATTCGATTCATGATTCGATTCATGATTCAATTCATGAATCATGATTCGATTCATGATTCATGATTCATGAATCATGATTCGATTCATGATTCATGATTCATGAATCATGATTCGATTCATGATTCGAGATTCACGAATCATGATTCGATTCATAAATCAAGATTCGATTCATGATTCGTGATTCACGAATCATGATTCGATTCATGAATCATGATTCGATTCATGATTCATGATTCATGAATCATGATTCAATTCATGAATCATGATTCGATTCATGATTCATGATTCATGAATCATGATTCGATTCATGATTCATGATTCATGAATCATGATTCGATTTATGATTCATGATTCATGAATCATGATTCAATTCATGAATCATGATTTGATTCATGATTCATGATTCATGATTCATGATTCATGATTCATGATTCAAATCATGATTCATGATTCATGATTCAATTCATGATTTATTATTCAATTCAATATCTCTTGATTCAATTCATGATTCGTGATTCATGATTCAATTCATGATTCATGATTCAATTCATGATTCATGATTCATTAGTTAATTCATGATTCATTATTCATGATTCAATTCATGACTCATGATTCATGATTCATGATTTAATTCAAGATTCAATTCATGATTCATGTTTCATGATTCATGACTCATGATTCATGATTCAATTCATGACTCATGATTCAATTCATGATTCATGATTCAATTCATGATTCATGATTTAATTCATGATTCATTTAATGATTCATGATTTATGATTCAATTCATAATTTATGATTCGATTCATGATTCGATTCATGATTCATGATTCATGAATCATGATTCATGATTCATGAATCATGATTCGATTCATGATTCGTGATTCAAGAATCATGATTCGTGATTCATGAATCATGATTCGATTCATGAATAATGATTCGATTAATGAATCATGATTCGATTCATGATTCATGATTTATGAATCATGATTCGATTCATGATTCATGATTCATGAATCATGATTCATTTAATGATTCATGATTTATGATTCAATTCATGATTTATGATTCAATTCATGATTTGTGATTCATGATTCAATTCATGATTCATGATTCATGATTCAATTCATGATTCATGATTCAATTTATGATTCATTTCATGATTCATGATTCATGATTCATGATTCAATTCATGATTCATGATTCAATTCATGATTCATGATTTTATTCATGATTCATGATTCAATTCATGGTTCATTTAATGATCATGATTTATGATTCAATTCATGATTTATGATTCAATTCATGATTCATGATTCAATTCATGATTCATGATTCATTAATCATGATTCGATTCATGATTCATGATTCATGAATCATGATTCATGATTCATGAATCATGATTCGATTCATGAATCATGATTTGATTCATGATTCATGATTAATGAATCATGATTCGATTCATGATTCATGAATCATGATTCGATTCATGATTCATGATTCATGAATCATGATTCGATTCATGATTCATGATTCATGAATCATGATTCAATTCATGATTCATGATTCATGAATCAATTCATGATTCAATTCATGATTCAAGATTCATGATTTGATTCATGATTCATGATTCATGATTCAATTCATGATTCATGATTCCTGATTCATGATTCATGATTCATGATTCAATTCATGATTCATGATTCAATTCATTATTCAATTTATGATTCATGATTCATGATTCAATTCATGATTCATGATTCAATTCATGATTCATGATTCATGATTTAATTCATGATTCATTATTCATGATTCAATTCATGACTCATGATTCATGATTCATGTTTCATGATTCATGACTCATGATTCATGATTCAATTCATGACTCATGATTCAATTCATGATTCATGATTCAATTCATGATTCATGATTTAATTCATGATTCATTTAATGATTCATGATTTATGATTCGATTCATGATTCGATTCATGATTCATGATTCATGAATCATGATTCGATTCATGATTCATGAATCATGATTCGATTCATGAATCATGATTCGATTTATGATTCGTGATTCATAATTCATGATTCGATTCATGATTCGTGATTCATGAATCATGATTCGAATTATGAAAAATGATTCGATTAATGAATCATGATTCGATTCATGATTCATGATTTATGAATCATGATTCGATTCATGATTCATGATTCATGAATCATGATTTATTTAATGATTCATGATTTATGATTCAATTCATGATTTATGATTCAATTCATGATTCATGATTCAATTCATGATTCATGATTCAATTCATGATTCATGATTCAATTCATGATTTGTGATTCATGATTCAATTCATGATTCATGATTCATGATTCAAATCATGATTCATGATTCATGATTCAATTCATGATTTATGATTCAATTCAATATCTCATGATTCAATTCACGATTCGTGATTCATGATACAATTCATGATTCATGATTCAATTCATGATTCATGATACATGATTCAATTTATGATTCATTTCATGATTCATGATTCATGATTCATGATTCAATTCATGATTCATGATTTAATTCATGATTCATGATTCAATTCATGATTCATTTAATGATTCATGATTTATGATTCAATTCATGATTTATGATTCGATTCATGATTCATGAATCATGATTCGATTCATGATTCATGATTCATGAATCATGATTCGATTCATGATTCATGATTCATGAATCATGATTCGATTCATGATTCATGATTCATGAATCATGATTCATGATTTGATTCACGATTCGTGATTCATGAATCATGATTTGATTCACGATTCGTGATTCATGAATCATGATTCGATTCATGAATCATGATTCAATTCATGTTTCATGATTCATGAATCATGATTCGATTCATGATTCATGAATCATGATTCGATTCATGATTCATGATTCATGAATCATGATTCGATTCATGATTCATGATTCATGAATCATGATTCAATTCATGATTCATGATTCATGAATCAATTCATGATTCAATTCATGATTCAAGATTCATGATTTGATTCATGATTCATGATTCATGATTCAATTCATGATTCATGATTCATGATTCAAATCATGATTCCTGATTCATGATTCATGATTCGATTCATGATTCATGATTCGATTCATGATTCATGATTCAATTCATTATTCAATTCATGATTCATGATTCATGATTCAATTCATGATTCAATTCATGATTCATGATTCAATTCATGATTCATGATTCAATTCATGATTTAATTCATGATTCCTTATTAATGATTCAATTCATGAGTCATGATTCAATTCTCAATTCATGATTCAATTCATGATTCATGATTTAATTCATGATTCATTTAATGATTCATGATTTATGATTCAATTCATGATTTGTGATTCAATTCATGATTTATGATTCGATTCATGATTCGATTCATGATTCATGATTCATGAATCATGATTCATGATTCATGAATCATGATTCGATTCGTGAATCATGATTCGATTCATGATTCGTGATTTATGAATCATGATTCGATTCATGATTCGTGATACATGAATCATGATTCGATTCATGAATCATGATTCATGATTCATGAATCATGATTCGATTCGTGAATCATGATTCGATTCATGATTCGTGATTTATGAATCATGATTCGATTCATGATTCGTGATACATGAATCATGATTCGATTCATGATTCGTGATAAATGAATCATGATTCGATTCATGATTCGTGATTCATGAATCATGATTCGATTCATGATTCGTGATTCATGAATCATGATTTGATTCATGATTCGTGATTCATGAATCGTGATTCGATTCATGAATCATGATTCGATTAATGAATCATGATTCGATTCATGATTCATGATTTATGAATCATGATTCGATTCATGATTCATGATTCATGAAACATGATTCATTTAATGATTCATGATTTATGATTCAATTCATGATTTATGATTAAATTCATGATTCATGATTCAATTCATGATTCATGATTCAATTCATGATTTGTGATTCATGATTCAATTCATGATTAATGATTCATGATTTAATTCATGATTCATGATTCAATTCATGATTCATGATTCAATTCATGATTCATGATTCAATTCATGATTTGTGATTCATGATTCAATTCATGATTCAATTCATGATTCATGATTCAATTCATGATTCATTATACATGATTCAATTTATGATTCATTTCATGATGCATGATTTATGATTCATGAATCAATTTATGATTCATGATTCAATTCATGATTTATGATTCGATTCATGAATCATGATTCGATTCATGAATCATGATTCGATTCATGAATCATGATTCGAATTATGAATCATGATTCAATTCATGAATCATGATTCGATTCATGATTCGCGATTTATGAATCATGATTCGATTCATGATTCATGATTTATGAATCATGATTCGATTCATGATTCATGATTCATGAATCATGATTCGATTCATGATTCATGATTCATTAATCATGATTCATTTAATGATTCATGATTTATGATTCAATTCATGATTTATGATTCGATTCATGATTTGATTCATGATTCATGATTCATGAATCATGATTCATGATTCATGAATCATGATTCGATTCGTGAATCATGATTCGATTCATGATTCGTGATTTATGAATCATGATTGGATTCATGATTCGTGATTCATGAATCATGATTCGATTCATGATTCGTGATAAATGAATCATGATTTGATTCATGATTCGTGATTCATGAATCATGATTCGATTCATGATTCATGATTCATGAATCATGATTTGATTCATGATTCGTGATTCATGAATCGTGATTCGATTCATGAATCATGATTCGATTAATGAATCATGAATCGATTCATGATTCATGATTTATGAATCATGATTCGATTCATGATTCATGATTCATGAAACATGATTCATTTAATGATTCATGATTTATGATTCAATTCATGATTTATGATTTAATTCATGATTCATGATTCAATTCATGATTCATGATTCAATTCATGATTTGTGATTCATGATTCAATTCATGATTAATGATTCATGATTCAATTCATGATTAATGATTCATGATTTAATTCATGATTCATGATTCAATTCATGATTCATGATTCAATTCATGATTCATGATTCAATTCATGATTTGTGATTCATGATTCAATTCATGATTCAATTCATGATTCATGATTCATTATACATGATTCAATTTATGATTCATTTCATGATGCATGATTTATGATTCATGAATCAATTTATGATTCATGATTCAATTCATGATTTATGATTCGATTCATGAATCATGATTCGATTCATGAATCATGATTCGATTCATGAATCATGATTCGAATTATGAATCATGATTCGATTCATGAATCATGATTCGATTCATGATTCGCGATTTATGAATCATGATTCGATTCATGATTCATGATTTATGAATCATGATTCGATTCATGATTCATGATTCATGAATCATGATTCGATTCATGATTCATGATTCATTAATCATGATTCATTTAATGATTCATGATTTATGATTCAATTCATGATTTATGATTCGATTCATGATTCATAATTTATGAATCAAGATTCGATTCATGATTCATGATTCATGAAACATGATTTATGATTCATGAATCATGATTCTATTCATGATTCATGATTCATGAATTATGATTCATGATTCATGAATCATGATTCAATTCATGAATCATGATTCGATTCATGATTCGTGATTCATGAATCATGATTCGATTCATGATTCATGATTCATGAATCATGATTCGAATCATGATTCATGATTCATGAATCATGATTCATTTAATGATTCATGATTTATGATTCAATTCAAGATTTATGATTCGATTCATGATTCATGATTCATGAATCAAGATTCGATTCATGATTCATGATTCGTGATTCACGAATCATGATTCGATTCATGATTCGTGATTCATGAATCATGATTCGATTCATGATTCATGATTCATGAATCATGATTCGATTCATGATTCATGATTCATGAATCATGATTCGATTCATGAATCATGATTCATGAATCATGATTCATTTAATGATTCATGATTTATGATTCAATTCATGATTTATGATTTGATTCATGATTCATGAATCATGATTCGATTCATGATTCATGATTCATAAATCATGATTCAATTCATGATTCATGATTCATGAATCATGATTCGATTCATGATTCATGATTCATGAATCATGATTCGAATCATGATTCATTATTCATGAATCATGATTCATTTAATGATTCATGATTTATGATTCAATTCATGATTTATGATTCGATTCATGATTCATGATTCATGAATCATGATTCGATTCATGAATCATGATTCGAGATTCACGAATCATGATTTGATTCATAAATCAAGATTCGATTCATGATTCGTGATTCACGAATCATGATTCGATTCATGAATCATGATTCGATTCATGATTCATGATTCATGAATCATGATTCGATTCATGATTCATGATTCATGATTCAAATCATGATTCATGATTCATGATTCAATTCATGATTTATTATTCAATTCAATATCTCATGATTCAATTCATGATTCGTGATTCATGCTTCAATTCATGATTCATGATTCAATTCATGATTCATGATACATGATTCAATTTATGATTCATTTCATGATTCATGATTCATGATTCATGATTTAATTCATGATTCATGATTCAATTCATGATTCATGATTTAATTCATGATTCATGATTCAATTCATGATTCATTTAATGATTCATGATTTATGATTCAATTCATGATTTATGATTCGATTCATGATTCATGAATCATGATTCGATTCATGATTCATGATTCATGAATCATGATTCGATTCATGATTCATGATTCATGAATCATGATTCAATTCATGATTCATGATTCATGAATCAAGATTCATTTAATGATTCATGATTTATGATTCAATTCATGATTTATGATTCGATTCATGATTCATGATTCATGAATCAAGATTCATTTCATGATTCATGATTTATGATTCAATTCATGATTTATGATTCGATTCACGATTCATGATTCATGAATCATGATTCGATTCATGATTCATGATTCATGATTCATGAATCAAGATTCGATTCATGAATCATGATTTGATTCACGATTCGTGATTCATGAATCATGATTCGATTCATGATTTATGATTCGATTCACGATTTATGATTCATGAATCATGATTCGATTCATGATTCATGATTCATGAATCATGATTCGATTCATGATTCATGATTCATGAATCATGATTCGATTCATGATTCATGATTCATGAATCATTATTCGAATTATGAATCATGATTCATGAATCATGATTCATTTAATGATTCATGAATCATGATTCATTTAATGATTCATGATTTATGATTCAATTCATGATTTATGATTCGATTCATGATTCGATTCATGATTCATGAATCATGATTCGATTCATGATTCATGATTCATGAATCATGATTCGATTCATGAATCATGATTCGAGATTCACGAATCATGATTCGATTCATAAATCAAGATTCGAGATTCACGAATCATGATTCGATTCATAAATCAAGATTCGATTCATGATTCGTGATTCACGAATCATGATTCGATTCATGAATCATGATTTGATTCATGATTCATGATTCAATTCATGATTCATGATTCAATTCATGATTCATTTAATGATTCATGATTTATGATTCAATTGATAATTTATGATTCGATTCATGATTCGATTCATGATTCGTGATTCATGAATCATGATTCGATTCATGATTCGTGATTCATGAATCATGATTCGATTCATGAATCATGATTCGATTAATGAATCATGATTCGATACATGATTCATGATTTATGAATCATGATTCGATTCATGATTCATGATTCATGAATCATGATTCATTTAATAATTCATGATTTATGATTCAATTCATGATTTATGATTCAATTCATGATTTGTGATTCATGATTCAATTCATGATTCATGATTCATGATTCAAATCATGATTCATGATTCAATTCATGATTCATTATACATGATTCAATTTATGATTCATTTCATGATTCATGATTCATGATTCATGATTCAATTCATGATTCATGATTCAATTCATGATTCATGATTTTATTCATGATTCATGATTCAATTCATGGTTCATTTAATGATTCATGATTTATGATTCAATTCATGATTTATGATTCAATTCATGATTCTTGATTCATTAATCATGATTCGATTCATGATTCATGATTCATGAATCATGATTCATGATTCATGAATCATGATTTGATTCATGAATCATGATTTGATTCATGATTCATGATTCATGAATCATGATTCGATTCATGATTCATGATTCATTAATCATGATTCAATTCATGATTCATGATTCATGAATCAAGATTCATTTAATGATTCATGATTTATGATTCAATTCATGATTTATGATTCGATTCATGATTCATGATTCATGAATCAAGATTCATTTCATGATTCATGATTTATGATTCAATTCATGATTTATGATTCGATTCACGATTCATGATTCATGAATCATGATTCGATTCATGATTCATGATTCATGATTCATGAATCAAGATTCGATTCATGAATCATGATTTGATTCACGATTCGTGATTCATGAATCATGATTCGATTCATGATTTATGATTCGATTCACGATTTATGATTCATGAATCATGATTCGATTCATGATTCATGATTCATGAATCATGATTCGATTCATGATTCATGATTCATGAATCATGATTCGAATTATGAATCATGATTCATGAATCATGATTCATTTAATGATTCATGAATCATGATTCATTTAATGATTCATGATTTATGATTCAATTCATGATTTATGATTCGATTCATAATTCGATTCATGATTCATGAATCATGATTCGATTCATGATTCATGATTCATGAATCATGATTCGATTCATGAATCATGATTCGAGATTCACGAATCATGATTCGATTCATAAATCAAGATTCGATTCATGATTCGTGATTCACGAATCATGATTCGATTCATGAATCATGATTCGATTCATGATTCATGATTCTTGAATCATGATTCAATTCATGAATCATGATTCGATTCATGATTCTTGAATCATGATTCGATTCATGATTCATGATTCATGAATCATGATTCGATTTATGATTCATGATTCATGAATCATGATTCAATTCATGAATCATGATTTGATTCATGATTCATGATTCATGATTCAATTCATGATTTATTATTCAATTCAATATCTCATGATTCAATTCATGATTCGTGATTTATGATTCAATTCATGATTCATGATTCAATTCATGATTCATGATTCAATTCATGATTCATTTAATGATTCATGATTTATGATTCAATTGATAATTTATGATTCGATTCATGATTCGATTCATGATTCGTGATTCATGAATCATGATTCGATTCATGATTCGTGATTCATGAATCATGATTCGATTCATGAATCATGATTCGATTAATGAATCATGATTCGATACATGATTCATGATTTATGAATCATGATTCGATTCATGATTCATGATTCATGAATCATGATTCATTTAATAATTCATGATTTATGATTCAATTCATGATTTATGATTCAATTCATGATTTATGATTCAATTCATGATTTGTGATTCATGATTCAATTCATGATTCATGATTCATGATTCAAATCATGATTCATGATTCAATTCATGATTCATTATACATGATTCAATTTATGATTCATTTCATGATTCATGATTCATGATTCATGATTCAATTCATGATTCATGATTCAATTCATGATTCATGATTTTATTCATGATTCATGATTCAATTCATGGTTCATTTAATGATTCATGATTTATGATTCAATTCATGATTTATGATTCAATTCATGATTCTTGATTCATTAATCATGATTCGATTCATGATTCATGATTCATGAATCATGATTCATGATTCATGAATCATGATTTGATTCATGAATCATGATTTGATTCATGATTCATGATTCATGAATCATGATTCGATTCATGATTCATGAATCATGATTCGATTCATGATTCATGATTCATGAATCATGATTCGATTCATGATTCATGATTCATGAATCATGATTCAATTCATGATTCATGATTCATGAATCAATTCATGATTCAATTCATGATTCAAGATTCATGATTCAATTCATGATTCATGATTCATGATTCAATTCATGATTCATGATTCAATTCATGATTCATTATACATGATTCAATTTATGATTCATTTCATGATTCATGATTCATGATTCATGATTCAATTCATGATTCATGATTCAATTCATGATTCATGATTTTATTCATGATTCATGATTCAATTCATGGTTCATTTAATGATTCATGATTTATGATTCAATTCATGATTTATGATTCAATTCATGATTCATGATTCATTAATCATGATTCGATTCATGATTCATGATTCATGATTCATGATTCATGATTCATGAATCATGATTCGATTCATGAATCATGATTCGATTCATGATTCATGATTAATGAATCATGATTCGATTCATGATTCATGAATCATGATTCGATTCATGATTCATGATTCATGAATCATGATTCGATTCATGATTCATGATTCATGAATCATGATTCAATTCATGATTCATGATTCATGAATCAATTCATGATTCAATTCATGATTCAAGATTCATGATTTGATTCATGATTCATGATTCATGATTCAATTCATGATTCATGATTCCTGATTCATGATTCATGATTCAATTCATGATTCATGATTCAATTCATTATTCAATTTATGATTCATGATTCATGATTCAATTCATGATTCATGATTCAATTTATGATTCATGATTTAATTCATGATTCATTATTCATGATTCAATTCATGACTCATGATTCAATTTATGATTCATGATTCAATTCATGATTCATGATTTAATTCATGATTCATTTAATGATTCATGATTTATAATTCGATTCATGATTCGATTCATGATTCATGAATCATGATTCATTTAATGATTCATGATTTATGATTCAATTCATGATTTATGATTCAATTCATGATTCATGATTCAATTCATGATTCATGATTCAATTCATGATTTGTGATTCATGATTCAATTCATGATTAATGATTCATGATTTAATTCATGATTCATGATTCAATTCATGATTCATGATTCAATTCATGATTCATGATTCAATTCATGATTTGTGATTCATGATTCAATTCATGATTCAATTCATGATTCATGATTCAATTCATGATTCATTATACATGATTCAATTTATGATTCATTTCATGATGCATGATTTATGATTCATGAATCAATTTATGATTCATGATTCAATTCATGATTCATGATTCGATTCATGAATCATGATTCGATTCATGAATCATGATTCGATTCATGAATCATGATTCGAATTATGAATCATGATTCAATTCATGAATCATGATTCGATTCATGATTCGCGATTTATGAATCATGATTCGATTCATGATTCATGATTTATGAATCATGATTCGATTCATGATTCATGATTCATGAATCATGATTCATGATTCATGAATCATGATTCGATTCATGAATCATGATTCGATTCATGTTTCATGATTCATGAATCATGATTCGATTCATGATTCATGAATCATGATTCGATTCATGATTCATGATTCATGAATCATGATTCGATTCATGATTCATGATTCATGAATCATGATTCAATTCATGATTCATGATTCATGAATCAATTCATTATTCAATTCATGATTCAAGATTCATGATTTGATTCATGATTCATGATTCATGATTCAATTCATGTTTCATGATTCATGATTCAAATCATGATTCCTGATTCATGATTCATGATTCATGATTCGATTCATGATTCATGATTCAATTCATGATTCATGATTCAATTCATTATTCAATTCATGATTCATGATTCATGATTCAATTCATGATTCAATTCATGATTCATGATTCAATTCATGATTCATGATTCAATTCATGATTCATGATTTAATTCATGATTCCTTATTAATGATTCAATTCATGACTCATGATTCAATTCATGATTCATGATTCAATTCATGATTCATGATTTAATTCATGATTCATTTAATGATTCATGATTTATGATTCAATTCATGATTTATGATTCAATTCATGATTTATGATTCGATTCATGATTCGATTCATGATTCATGATTCATGAATCATGATTCATGATTCATGAATCATGATTCATGATTCATGAATCATGATTCGATTCGTGAATCATGATTCGATTCATGATTCGTGATTTATGAATCATGATTCGATTCATGATTCGTGATACATGAATCATGATTCGATTCATGATTCGTGATAAATGAATCATGATTCGATTCATGATTCGTGATTCATGAATCATGATTCGATTCATGATTCGTGATTCATGAATCATGATTTGATTCATGATTCGTGATTCATGAATCGTGATTCGATTCATGAATCATGATTCGATTAATGAATCATGATTCGATTCATGATTCATGATTTATGAATCATGATTCGATTCATGATTCATGATTCATGAAACATGATTCATTTAATGATTCATGATTTATGATTCAATTCATGATTTATGATTCAATTCATGATTCATGATTCAATTCATGATTCATGATTCAATTCATGATTTGTGATTCATGATTCAATTCATGATTAATGATTCATGATTTAATTCATGATTCATGATTCAATTCATGATTCATGATTCAATTCATGATTCATGATTCAATTCATGATTTGTGATTCATGATTCAATTCATGATTCAATTCATGATTCATGATTCAATTCATGATTCATTATACATGATTCAATTTATGATTCATTTCATGATGCATGATTTATGATTCATGAATCAATTTATGATTCATGATTCAATTCATGATTTATGATTCGATTCATGAATCATGATTCGATTCATGAATCATGATTCGATTCATGAATCATGATTCGAATTATGAATCATGATTCAATTCATGAATCATGATTCGATTCATGATTCGCGATTTATGAATCATGATTCGATTCATGATTCATGATTTATGAATCATGATTCGATTCATGATTCATGATTCATGAATCATGATTCGATTCATGATTCATGATTCATTAATCATGATTCATTTAATGATTCATGATTTATGATTCAATTCATGATTTATGATTCGATTCATGATTCGATTCATGATTCATGATTCATGAATCATGATTCATGATTCATGAATCATGATTCGATTCGTGAATCATGATTCGATTCATGATTCGTGATTTATGAATCATGATTCGATTCATGATTCGTGATTCATGAATCATGATTCGATTCATGATTCGTGATAAATGAATCATGATTCGATTCATGATTCGTGATTCATGAATCATGATTCGATTCATGATTCGTGATTCATGAATCATGATTCGATTCATGATTCATGATTTATGAATCATGATTCGATTCATGATTCATGATTCATGAAACATGATTCATTTAATGATTCATGATTTATGATTCAATTCATGATTTATGATTCAATTCATGATTCATGATTCAATTCATGATTCATGATTCAATTCATGATTTGTGATTCATGATTCAATTCATGATTAATGATTCATGATTTAATTCATGATTCATGATTCAATTCATGATTCATGATTCAATTCATGATTCATGATTCAATTCATGATTTGTGATTCATGATTCAATTCATGATTCAATTCATGATTCATGATTCAATTCATGATTCATTTCATGATGCATGATTTATGATTCATGAATCAATTTATGATTCATGATTCAATTCATGATTTATGATTCGATTCATGAATCATGATTCGATTCATGAATCATGATTCGATTCATGAATCATGATTCGAATTATGAATCATGATTCGATTCATGAATCATGATTCGATTCATGATTCGCGATTTATGAATCATGATTCGATTCATGATTCATGATTTATGAATCATGATTCGATTCATGATTCATGATTCATGAATCATGATTCAATTCATGATTCATAATTCATTAATCATGATTCATTTAATGATTCATGATTTATGATTCAATTCATGATTTATGATTCGATTCATGATTCATAATTTATGAATCAAGATTCGATTCATGATTCATGATTCATGAAACATGATTTATGATTCATGAATCATGATTCTATTCATGATTCATGATTCATGAATTATGATTCATGATTCATGAATCATGATTCAATTCATGAATCATGATTCGATTCATGATTCGTGATTCATGAATCATGATTCGATTCATGATTCATGATTCATGAATCATGATTCGAATCATGATTCATGATTCATGAATCATGATTCATTTAATGATTCATGATTTATGATTCAATTCAAGATTTATGATTCGATTCATGATTCATGATTCATGAATCAAGATTCGATTCATGATTCGTGATTCACGAATCATGATTCGATTCATGATTCGTGATTCATGAATCATGATTCGATTCATGATTCATGATTCATGAATCATGATTCGATTCATGATTCATGATTCATGAATCATGATTCGATTCATGAATCATGATTCATGAATCATGATTCATTTAATGATTTATGATTTATGATTCAATTCATGATTTATGATTCGATTCATGATTCATGAATCATGATTCGATTCATGATTCATGATTCATAAATCATGATTCAATTCATGATTCATGATTCATGAATCATGATTCGATTCATGATTCATGATTCATGAATCATGATTCGAATCATGATTCATTATTCATGAATCATGATTCATTTAATGATTCATTATTCATGAATCATGATTCATTTAATGATTCATGATTTATGATTCATGATTCATGAATCATGATTCGATTCATGAATCATGATTCGAGATTCATGAATCATGATTTGATTCATAAATCAAGATTCGATTCATGATTCGTGATTCACGAATCATGATTCGATTCATGAATCATGATTCGATTCATGATTCATGATTCATGAATCATGATTCGATTCATGATTCATGATTCATGATTCAAATCATGATTCATGATTCATGATTCAATTCATGATTTATTATTCAATTCAATATCTCATGATTCAATTCATGATTCGTGATTCATGATTCAATTCATGATTCATGATTCAATTCATGATTCATGATACATGATTCAATTTATGATTCATTTCATGATTCATGATTCATGATTTAATTCATGATTCATGATTCAATTCATGATTCATGATTTAATTCATGATTCATGATTCAATTCATGATTCATTTAATGATTCATGATTTATGATTCAATTCATGATTTATGATTCGATTCATGATTCATGAATCATGATTCGATTCATGATTCATGAATCATGATTCGATTCATGATTCATGATTCATGAATCATGATTCAATTCATGATTCATGATTCATGAATCAAGATTCATTTAATGATTCATGATTTATGATTCAATTCATGATTTATGATTCGATTCATGATTCATGATTCATGAATCAAGATTCATTTCATGATTCATGATTTATGATTCAATTCATGATTTATGATTCGATTCACGATTCATGATTCATGAATCATGATTCGATTCATGATTCATGATTCATGAATCATGATTCATGATTCATGAATCAAGATTCGATTCATGAATCATGATTTGATTCACGATTCGTGATTCATGAATCATGATTCGATTCATGATTTATGATTCGATTCATGATTCATGATTCATGAATCATGATTCGATTCATGATTCATGATTCATGAATCATGATTCGATTCATGATTCATGATTCATGAATCATGATTCGATTCATGATTCATGATTCATGAATCATGATTCGAATTATGAATCATGATTCATGAATCATGATTCATTTAATGATTCATGAATCATGATTCATTTAATGATTCATGATTTATGATTCAATTCATGATTTATGATTCGATTCATGATTCGATTCATGATTCATGAATCATGATTCGATTCATGATTCATGATTCATGAATCATGATTCGATTCATGAATCATGATTCGAGATTCACGAATCATGATTCGATTCATAAATCAAGATTCGATTCATGATTCGTGATTCACGAATCATGATTCGATTCATGAATCATGATTCGATTCATGATTCATGATTCTTGAATCATGATTCAATTCATGAATCATGATTCGATTCATGATTCATGATTCTTGAATCATGATTCGATTCATGATTCATGATTCATGAATCATGATTCGATTTATGATTCATGATTCATGAATCATGATTCAATTCATGAATCATGATTTGATTCATGATTCATGATTCATGATTCATGATTCATGATTCAAATCATGATTCATGATTCATGATTCAATTCATGATTTATTATTCAATTCAATATCTCATGATTCAATTCATGATTCGTGATTCATGATTCAATTCATGATTCATGATTCAATTCATGATTCATGATTCAATTCATGATTCATTTAATGATTCATGATTTATGATTCAATTGATAATTTATGATTCGATTCATGATTCGATTCATGATTCGTGATTCATGAATCATGATTCGATTCATGATTCGTGATTCATGAATCATGATTCGATTCATGAATCATGATTCGATTAATGAATCATGATTCGATACATGATTCATGATTTATGAATCATGATTCGATTCATGATTCATGAATCATGATTCATTTAATAATTCATGATTTATGATTCAATTCATGATTTATGATTCAATTCATGATTTGTGATTCATGATTCAATTCATGATTCATGATTCATGATTCAAATCATGATTCATGATTCAATTCATGATTCATTATACATGATTCAATTTATGATTCATTTCATGATTCATGATTCATGATTCATGATTCAATTCATGATTCATGATTCAATTCATGATTCATGATTTTATTCATGATTCATGATTCAATTCATGGTTCATTTAATGATTCATGATTTATGATTCAATTCATGATTTATGATTCAATTCATGATTCTTGATTCATTAATCATGATTCGATTCATGATTCATGATTCATGAATCATGATTCATGATTCATGAATCATGATTTGATTCATGAATCATGATTTGATTCATGATTCATGATTCATGAATCATGATTCGATTCATGATTCATGAATCATGATTCGATTCATGATTCATGATTCATGAATCATGATTCGATTCATGATTCATGATTCATGAATCATGATTCAATTCATGATTCATGATTCATGAATCAATTCATGATTCAATTCATGATTCAAGATTCATGATTCAATTCATGATTCATGATTCATGATTCAATTCATGATTCATGATTCAATTCATGATTCATTATACATGATTCAATTTATGATTCATTTCATGATTCATGATTCATGATTCATGATTCAATTCATGATTCATGATTCAATTCATGATTCATGATTTTATTCATGATTCATGATTCAATTCATGGTTCATTTAATGATTCATGATTTATGATTCAATTCATGATTTATGATTCAATTCATGATTCATGATTCATTAATCATGATTCGATTCATGATTCATGATTCATGAATCATGATTCATGATTAATGAATCATGATTCGATTCATGATTCATGAATCATGATTCGATTCATGATTCATGATTCATGAATCATGATTCGATTCATGATTCATGATTCATGAATCATGATTCAATTCATGATTCATGATTCATGAATCAATTCATGATTCAATTCATGATTCAAGATTCATGATTTGATTCATGATTCATGATTCATGATTCAATTCATGATTCATGATTCCTGATTCATGATTCATGATTCATGATTCATTTAATGATTCATGATTTATGATTCAATTCATGATTTATGATTCAATTCATGATTTATGATTCGATTCATGATTCGATTCATGATTCATGATTCATTAATCATGATTCATTTAATGATTCATGATTTATGATTCAATTCATGATTTATGATTCGATTCATGATTCGATTCATGATTCATGATTCATGAATCATGATTCATGATTCATGAATCATGATTCGATTCGTGAATCATGATTCGATTCATGATTCGTGATTTATGAATCATGATTCGATTCATGATTCGTGATTCATGAATCATGATTCGATTCATGATTCGTGATAAATGAATCATGATTCGATTCATGATTCGTGATTCATGAATCATGATTCGATTCATGATTCGTGATTCATGAATCATGATTCGATTCATGATTCATGATTTATGAATCATGATTCGATTCATGATTCATGATTCATGAAACATGATTCATTTAATGATTCATGATTTATGATTCAATTCATGATTTATGATTCAATTCATGATTCATGATTCAATTCATGATTCATGATTCAATTCATGATTTGTGATTCATGATTCAATTCATGATTAATGATTCATGATTTAATTCATGATTCATGATTCAATTCATGATTCATGATTCAATTCATGATTCATGATTCAATTCATGATTTGTGATTCATGATTCAATTCATGATTCAATTCATGATTCATGATTCAATTCATGATTCATTATACATGATTCAATTTATGATTCATTTCATGATGCATGATTTATGATTCATGAATCAATTTATGATTCATGATTCAATTCATGATTTATGATTCGATTCATGAATCATGATTCGATTCATGAATCATGATTCGATTCATGAATCATGATTCGAATTATGAATCATGATTCGATTCATGAATCATGATTCGATTCATGATTCGCGATTTATGAATCATGATTCGATTCATGATTCATGATTTATGAATCATGATTCGATTCATGATTCATGATTCATGAATCATGATTCAATTCATGATTCATGATTCATTAATCATGATTCATTTAATGATTCATGATTTATGATTCAATTCATGATTTATGATTCGATTCATGATTCATAATTTATGAATCAAGATTCGATTCATGATTCATGATTCATGAAACATGATTTATGATTCATGAATCATGATTCTATTCATGATTCATGATTCATGAATCATGATTCATGATTAATGAATCATGATTCGATTCATGATTCATGAATCATGATTCGATTCATGATTCATGATTCATGAATCATGATTCGATTCATGATTCATGATTCATGAATCATGATTCAATTCATGATTCATGATTCATGAATCAATTCATGATTCAATTCATGATTCAAGATTCATGATTTGATTCATGATTCATGATTCATGATTCAATTCATGATTCATGATTCCTGATTCATGATTCATGATTCATTTAATGATTCATGATTTATGATTCAATTCATGATTTATGATTCAATTCATGATTTATGATTCGATTCATGATTCGATTCATGATTCATGATTCATTAATCATGATTCATTTAATGATTCATGATTTATGATTCAATTCATGATTTATGATTCGATTCATGATTCGATTCATGATTCATGATTCATGAATCATGATTCATGATTAATGAATCATGATTCGATTCGTGAATCATGATTCGATTCATGATTCGTGATTTATGAATCATGATTCGATTCATGATTCGTGATTCATGAATCATGATTCGATTCATGATTCGTGATAAATGAATCATGATTCGATTCATGATTCGTGATTCATGAATCATGATTCGATTCATGATTCGTGATTCATGAATCATGATTCGATTCATGATTCATGATTTATGAATCATGATTCGATTCATGATTCATGATTCATGAAACATGATTCATTTAATGATTCATGATTTATGATTCAATTCATGATTTATGATTCAATTCATGATTCATGATTCAATTCATGATTCATGATTCAATTCATGATTTGTGATTCATGATTCAATTCATGATTAATGATTCATGATTTAATTCATGATTCATGATTCAATTCATGATTCATGATTCAATTCATGATTCATGATTCAATTCATGATTCATGATTCAATTCATGATTTGTGATTCATGATTCAATTCATGATTCAATTCATGATTCATGATTCAATTCATGATTCATTATACATGATTCAATTTATGATTCATTTCATGATGCATGATTTATGATTCATGAATCAATTTATGATTCATGATTCAATTCATGATTTATGATTCGATTCATGAATCATGATTCGATTCATGAATCATGATTCGATTCATGAATCATGATTCGAATTATGAATCATGATTCGATTCATGAATCATGATTCGATTCATGATTCGCGATTTATGAATCATGATTCGATTCATGATTCATGATTTATGAATCATGATTCGATTCATGATTCATGATTCATGAATCATGATTCAATTCATGATTCATGATTCATTAATCATGATTCATTTAATGATTCATGATTTATGATTCAATTCATGATTTATGATTCGATTCATGATTCATAATTTATGAATCAAGATTCGATTCATGATTCATGATTCATGAAACATGATTTATGATTCATGAATCATGATTCTATTCATGATTCATGATTCATGAATTATGATTCATGATTCATGAATCATGATTCAATTCATGAATCATGATTCGATTCATGATTCGTGATTCATGAATCATGATTCGATTCATGATTCATGATTCATGAATCATGATTCGAATCATGATTCATGATTCATGAATCATGATTCATTTAATGATTCATGATTTATGATTCAATTCAAGATTTATGATTCGATTCATGATTCATGATTCATGAATCAAGATTCGATTCATGATTCGTGATTCACGAATCATGATTCGATTCATGATTCATGATTCATGAATCATGATTCGATTCATGATTCATGATTCATGAATCATGATTCGATTCATGATTCATGATTCATGAATCATGATTCGATTCATGAATCATGATTCATGAATCATGATTCATTTAATGATTCATGATTTATGATTCAATTCATGATTTATGATTCGATTCATGATTCATGAATCATGATTCGATTCATGATTCATGATTCATAAATCATGATTCAATTCATGAGTCATGATTCATGAATCATGATTCGATTCATGATTCATGATTCATGAATCATGATTCGAATCATGATTCATTATTCATGAATCATGATTCATTTAATGATTCATTATTCATGAATCATGATTCATTTAATGATTCATGATTTATGATTCATGATTCATGAATCATGATTCGATTCATGAATCATGATTCGAGATTCATGAATCATGATTTGATTCATAAATCAAGATTCGATTCATGATTCGTGATTCACGAATCATGATTCGATTCATGAATCATGATTCGATTCATGATTCATGATTCATGAATCATGATTCGATTCATGATTCATGATTCATGATTCAAATCATGATTCATGATTCATGATTCAATTCATGATTTATTATTCAATTCAATATCTCATGATTCAATTCATGATTCGTGATTCATGATTCAATTCATGATTCATGATTCAATTCATGATTCATGATACATGATTCAATTTATGATTCATTTCATGATTCATGATTCATGATTTAATTCATGATTCATGATTCAATTCATGATTCATGATTTAATTCATGATTCATGATTCAATTCATGATTCATTTAATGATTCATGATTTATGATTCAATTCATGATTTATGATTCGATTCATGATTCATGAATCATGATTCGATTCATGATTCATGATTCATGAATCATGATTCGATTCATGATTCATGATTCATGAATCATGATTCAATTCATGATTCATGATTCATGAATCAAGATTCATTTAATGATTCATGATTTATGATTCAATTCATGATTTATGATTCGATTCATGATTCATGATTCATGAATCAAGATTCATTTCATGATTCATGATTTATGATTCAATTCATGATTTATGATTCGATTCACGATTCATGATTCATGAATCATGATTCGATTCATGATTCATGATTCATGAATCATGATTCATGATTCATGAATCAAGATTCGATTCATGAATCATGATTTGATTCACGATTCGTGATTCATGAATCATGATTCGATTCATGATTTATGATTCGATTCACGATTTATGATTCATGAATCATGATTCGATTCATGATTCATGATTCATGAATCATGATTCGATTCATGATTCATGATTCATGAATCATGATTCGATTCATGATTCATGATTCATGAATCATGATTCGAATTATGAATCATGATTCATGAATCATGATTCATTTAATGATTCATGAATCATGATTCATTTAATGATTCATGATTTATGATTCAATTCATGATTTATGATTCGATTCATGATTCGATTCATGATTCATGAATCATGATTCGATTCATGATTCATGATTCTTGAATCATGATTCAATTCATGAATCATGATTCGATTCATGATTCATGATTCTTGAATCATGATTCGATTCATGATTCATGATTCATGAATCATGATTCGATTTATGATTCATGATTCATGAATCATGATTCAATTCATGAATCATGATTTGATTCATGATTCATGATTCATGATTCATGATTCATGATTCAAATCATGATTCATGATTCATGATTCAATTCATGATTTATTATTCAATTCAATATCTCATGATTCAATTCATGATTCGTGATTCATGATTCAATTCATGATTCATGATTCAATTCATGATTCATGATTCAATTCATGATTCATTTAATGATTCATGATTTATGATTCAATTGATAATTTATGATTCGATTCATGATTCGATTCATGATTCGTGATTCATGAATCATGATTCGATTCATGATTCGTGATTCATGAATCATGATTCGATTCATGAATCATGATTCGATTAATGAATCATGATTCGATACATGATTCATGATTTATGAATCATGATTCGATTCATGATTCATGATTCATGAATCATGATTCATTTAATAATTCATGATTTATGATTCAATTCATGATTTATGATTCAATTCATGATTTGTGATTCATGATTCAATTCATGATTCATGATTCATGATTCAAATCATGATTCATGATTCAATTCATGATTCATTATACATGATTCAATTTATGATTCATTTCATGATTCATGATTCATGATTCATGATTCAATTCATGATTCATGATTCAATTCATGATTCATGATTTTATTCATGATTCATGATTCAATTCATGGTTCATTTAATGATTCATGATTTATGATTCAATTCATGATTTATGATTCAATTCATGATTCTTGATTCATTAATCATGATTCGATTCATGATTCATGATTCATGAATCATGATTCATGATTCATGAATCATGATTTGATTCATGAATCATGATTTGATTCATGATTCATGATTCATGAATCATGATTCGATTCATGATTCATGAATCATGATTCGATTCATGATTCATGAATCATGATTCGATTCATGATTCATGATTCATGAATCATGATTCGATTCATGATTCATGATTCATGAATCGAATCATGATTCATGAATCATGATTTGATTCATGAATCATGATTTGATTCATGATTCATGATTCATGAATCATGATTCGATTCATGATTCATGAATCATGAATCATGATTCATGATTAATGAATCATGATTCGATTCATGATTCATGAATCATGATTCGATTCATGATTCATGATTCATGAATCATGATTCGATTCATGATTCATGATTCATGAATCATGATTCAATTCATGATTCATGATTCATGAATCAATTCATGATTCAATTCATGATTCAAGATTCATGATTTGATTCATGATTCATGATTCATGATTCAATTCATGATTCATGATTCCTGATTCATGATTCATGATTCATGATTCAATTCATGATTCATGATTCAATTCATTATTCAATTTATGATTCATGATTCATGATTCAATTCATGATTCATGATTCAATTTATGATTCATGATTTAATTCATGATTCATTATTCATGATTCAATTCATGACTCATGATTCATGATTCATGTTTCATGATTCATGACTCATGATTCATGATTCAATTCATGACTCATGAATCAATTTATGATTCATGATTCAATTCATGATTCATGATTTAATTCATGATTCATTTAATGATTCATGATTTATGATTCGATTCATGATTCGATTCATGATTCATGATTCATGAATCATGATTCGATTCATGAATCATGATTCGATTTATGATTCGTGATTCATGAATCATGATTTGATTCACGATTCGTGATTCATGAATCATGATTCGATTCATGAATCATGATTCGATTTATGATTCGTGATTCATGAATCATGATTTGATTCATGATTCGTGATTCATGAATCATGATTCGATTCATGAAAAATGATTCGATTAATGAATCATGATTCATTTAATGATTCATGATTTATGATTCAATTCATGATTTATGATTCAATTCATGATTCATGATTCAATTCATGATTCATGATTCAATTCATGATTCATGATTCAAATCATGATTCATGATTCATGATTCAATTCATGATTCATGATTCATGATTCAAATCATGATTCATGATTCATGATTCAATTCATGATTTATGATTCAATTCAATATCTCATGATTCAATTCACGATTCGTGATTCATGATACAATTCATGATTCATGATTCAATTCATGATTCATGATACATGATTCAATTTATGATACATTTCATGATTCATGATTCATGATTCATGATTCAATTCATGATTCATGATTTAATTCATGATTCATGATTCAATTCATGATTCATTTAATGATTTATGATTTATGATTCAATTCATGATTTATGATTCGATTCATGATTCATGAATCATGATTCGATTCATGATTCATGATTCATGAATCATGATTCGATTCATGATTCATGATTCATGAATCATGATTCAATTCATGATTCATGATTCATGAATCAAGATTCATTTAATGATTCATGATTTATGATTTAATTTATGATTTATGATTCGATTCATGATTCATGATTCATGAATCAAGATTCATTTAATGATTCATGATTTATGATTCGATTCATGATTCATGATTCATGAATCATGATTCGATTCATGATTCATGATTCATGAATCATGATTCATGATTCATGAATCATGATTCGATTCATGAATCATGATTTGATTCACGATTCGTGATTCATGAATCATGATTCGATTCATGATTCATGATTCGATTCATGTTTCATGATTCATGAATCATGATTCGATTCATGATTCATGAATCATGATTCGATTCATGATTCATGATTCATGAATCATGATTCGATTCATGATTCATGATTCATGAATCATGATTCAATTCATGATTCATGATTCATGAATCAATTCATGATTCAATTCATGATTCAAGATTCATGATTTAATTCATGATTCATGATTCATGATTCAATTCATGATTCATGATTCATGATTCAAATCATGATTCCTGATTCATGATTCATGATTCATGATTCGATTCATGATTCATGATTCAATTCATGATTCATGATTCAATTCATTATTCAATTCATGATTCATGATTCATGATTCAATTCATGATTCAATTCATGATTCATGATTCAATTCATGATTCATGATTCAATTCATGATTCATGATTTAATTCATGATTCCTTATTAATGATTCAATTCATGACTCATGATTCAATTCATGATTCAATTCATGATTCATGATTTAATTCATGATTCATTTAATGATTCATGATTTATGATTCAATTCATGATTTATGATTCAATTCATGATTTATGATTCGATTCATGATTCGATTCATGATTCATGATTCATGAATCATGATTCATGATTCATGAGTCATGATTCGATTCGTGAATCATGATTCGATTCATGATTCGTGATTTATGAATCATGATTCGATTCATGATTCGTGATTCATGAATCATGATTCGATTCATGATTCGTGATAAATGAATCATGATTCGATTCATGATTCGTGATTCATGAATCATGATTCGATTCATGATTCGTGATTCATGAATCATGATTTGATTCATGATTCGTGATTCATGAATCGTGATTCGATTCATGAATCATGATTCGATTAATGAATCATGATTCGATTCATGATTCATGATTTATGAATCATGATTCGATTCATGATTCATGAAACATGATTCATTTAATGATTCATGATTTATGATTCAATTCATGATTTATGATTCAATTCATGATTCATGATTCAATTCATGATTTGTGATTCATGATTCAATTCATGATTCATGATTCAATTCATGATTCAGGATTCAATTCATGATTCATGATTCAATTCATGATTTGTGATTCATGATTCAATTCATGATTCAATTCATGATTCATGATTCAATTCATGATTTATGATTCGATTCATGAATCATGATTCGATTCATGAATCATGATTCGAATTATGAATCATGATTCGATTCATGAATCATGATTCGATTCATGATTCGCGATTTATGAATCATGATTCGATTCATGATTCATGATTTATGAATCAGGATTCGATTCATGATTCATGATTCATGAATCATGATTCGATTCATGATTCATGATTCATTAATCATGATTCATTTAATGATTCATGATTTATGATTCAATTCATGATTTATGATTCGATTCATGATTTATGATTCGATTCATGATTCATAATTTATGAATCAAGATTCGATTCATGATTCATGATTCTATTCATGATTCATGATTCATGAATTATGATTCATGATTCATGAATCATGATTCAATTCATGAATCATGATTCGATTCATGATTCAATTCATGAATCATGATTCGATTCATGATTCAATTCATGAATCATGATTCGATTCATGATTCGTGATTCATGAATCATGATTCGATTCATGAATCATGATTCGATTCATGATTCATGATTCATGAATCATGATTCAATTCATGATTCATGATTCATGAATCATGATTCGATTCATGATTCATGATTCATGAATCATGATTCAATTCATGATTCATGATTCATGAATCAAGATTCATTTAATGATTCATGATTTATGATTCAATTCATGATTTATGATTCGATTCATGATTCATGATTCATGAATCAAGATTCATTTCATGATTCATGATTTATGATTCAATTCATGATTTATGATTCGATTCACGATTCATGATTCATGAATCATGATTCGATTCATGATTCATGATTCATGAATCATGATTCATGATTCATGAATCAAGATTTGATTCATGAATCATGATTTGATTCACGATTCGTGATTCATGAATCATGATTCGATTCATGATTCATGATTCATGAATCATGATTCGAATTATGAATCATGATTCATGAATCATGATTCATGATTCATGAATCATGATTCGATTCATGATTTATGATTCGATTCACGATTTATGATTCATGAATCATGATTCGATTCATGATTCATGATTCATGAATCATGATTCGAATTATGAATCATGATTCATGAATCATGATTCATTTAATGATTCATGAATCATGATTCATTTAATGATTCATGATTTATGATTCAATTCATGATTTATGATTCGATTCATGATTCGATTCATGATTCATGAATCATGATTCGATTCATGATTCATGATTCATGAATCATGATTCGATTCATGAATCATGATTCGAGATTCACGAATCATGATTCGATTCATAAATCAAGATTCGATTCATGATTCGTGATTCACGAATCATGATTCGATTCATGAATCATGATTCGATTCATGATTCATGATTCTTGAATCATGATTCAATTCATGAATCATGATTCGATTCATGATTCATGATTCTTGAATCATGATTCGATTCATGATTCATGATTCATGAATCATGATTCGATTTATGATTCATGATTCATGAATCATGATTCAATTCATGAATCATGATTTGATTCATGATTCATGATTCATGATTCATGATTCATGATTCAAATCATGATTCATGATTCATGATTCAATTCATGATTTATTATTCAATTCAATATCTCATGATTTAATTCATGATTCGTGATTCATGATTCAATTCATGATTCATGATTCAATTCATGATTCATGATTCAATTCATGATTCATTTAATGATTCATGATTTATGATTCAATTGATAATTTATGATTCGATTCATGATTCGATTCATGATTCGTGATTCATGAATCATGATTCGATTCATGATTCGTGATTCATGAATCATGATTCGATTCATGAATCATGATTCGATTAATGAATCATGATTCGATACATGATTCATGATTTATGAATCATGATTCGATTCATGATTCATGATTCATGAATCATGATTCATTTAATAATTCATGATTTATGATTCAATTCATGATTTATGATTCAATTCATGATTTGTGATTCATGATTCAATTCATGATTCATGATTCATGATTCAAATCATGATTCATGATTCAATTCATGATTCATTATACATGATTCAATTTATGATTCATTTCATGATTCATGATTCATGATTCATGATTCAATTCATGATTCATGATTCAATTCATGATTCATGATTTTATTCATGATTCATGATTCAATTCATGGTTCATTTAATGATTCATGATTTATGATTCAATTCATGATTTATGATTCAATTCATGATTCTTGATTCATTAATCATGATTCGATTCATGATTCATGATTCATGAATCATGATTCATGATTCATGAATCATGATTTGATTCATGAATCATGATTTGATTCATGATTCATGATTCATGAATCATGATTCGATTCATGATTCATGAATCATGATTCGATTCATGATTCATGATTCATGACTCATGATTCGATTCATGATTCATGATTCATGAATCATGATTCAATTCATGATTCATGATTCATGAATCAATTCATGATTCAATTCATGATTCAAGATTCATGATTCAATTCATGATTCATGATTCATGATTCAATTCATGATTCATGATTCAATTCATGATTCATTATACATGATTCAATTTATGATTCATTTCATGATTCATGATTCATGATTCATGATTCAATTCATGATTCATGATTCAATTCATGATTCATGATTTTATTCATGATTCATGATTCAATTCATGGTTCATTTAATGATTCATGATTTATGATTCAATTCATGATTTATGATTCAATTCATGATTCATGATTCATTAATCATGATTCGATTCATGATTCATGATTCATGAATCATGATTCATGATTAATGAATCATGATTCGATTCATGATTCATGATTCATGAATCATGATTCGATTCATGATTCATGATTCATGAATCATGATTCAATTCATGATTCATGATTCATGAATCAATTCATGATTCAATTCATGATTCAAGATTCATGATTTGATTCATGATTCATGATTCATGATTCAATTCATGATTCATGATTCCTGATTCATGATTCATGATTCATGATTCAATTCATGATTCATGATTCAATTCATTATTCAATTTATGATTCATGATTCATGATTCACTTCATGATTCATGATTCAATTTATGATTCATGATTTAATTCATGATTCATTATTCATGATTCAATTCATGACTCATGATTCATGATTCATGTTTCATGATTCATGACTCATGATTCATGATTCAATTCATGACTCATGAATCAATTTATGATTCATGATTCAATTCATGATTCATGATTTAATTCATGATTCATTTAATGATTCATGATTTATGATTCGATTCATGATTCGATTCATGATTCATGATTCATGAATCATGATTCGATTCATGAATCATGATTCGATTTATGATTCGTGATTCATGAATCATGATTTGATTCACGATTCGTGATTCATGAATCATGATTCGATTCATGAATCATGATTCGATTTATGATTCGTGATTCATGAATCATGATTTGATTCATGATTCGTGATTCATGAATCATGATTCGATTCATGAAAAATGATTCGATTAATGAATCATGATTCATTTAATGATTCATGATTTATGATTCAATTCATGATTTATGATTCAATTCATGATTCATGATTCAATTCATGATTCATGATTCAATTCATGATTCATGATTCAAATCATGATTCATGATTCATGATTCAATTCATGATTCATGATTCATGATTCAAATCATGATTCATGATTCATGATTCAATTCATGATTTATGATTCAATTCAATATCTCATGATTCAATTCACGATTCGTGATTCATGATACAATTCATGATTCATGATTCAATTCATGATTCATGATACATGATTCAATTTATGATACATTTCATGATTCATGATTCATGATTCATGATTCAATTCATGATTCATGATTTAATTCATGATTCATGATTCAATTCATGATTCATTTAATGATTTATGATTTATGATTCAATTCATGATTTATGATTCGATTCATGATTCATGAATCATGATTCGATTCATGATTCATGATTCATGAATCATGATTCGATTCATGATTCATGATTCATGAATCATGATTCAATTCATGATTCATGATTCATGAATCAAGATTCATTTAATGATTCATGATTTATGATTCAATTTATGATTTATGATTCGATTCATGATTCATGATTCATGAATCAAGATTCATTTAATGATTCATGATTTATGATTCGATTCATGATTCATGATTCATGAATCATGATTCGATTCATGATTCATGATTCATGAATCATGATTCATGATTCATGAATCATGATTCGATTCATGAATCATGATTTGATTCACGATTCGTGATTCATGAATCATGATTCGATTCATGTTTCATGATTCATGAATCATGATTCGATTCATGATTCATGAATCATGATTCGATTCATGATTCATGATTCATGAATCATGATTCGATTCATGATTCATGATTCATGAATCATGATTCAATTCATGATTCATGATTCATGAATCAATTCATGATTCAATTCATGATTCAAGATTCATGATTTGATTCATGATTCATGATTCATGATTCAATTCATGATTCATGATTCATGATTCAAATCATGATTCCTGATTCATGATTCATGATTCATGATTCGATTCATGATTCATGATTCAATTCATGATTCATGATTCAATTCATTATTCAATTCATGATTCATGATTCATGATTCAATTCATGATTCAATTCATGATTCATGATTCAATTCATGATTCATGATTCAATTCATGATTCATGATTTAATTCATGATTCCTTATTAATGATTCAATTCATGACTCATGATTCAATTCATGATTCATGATTCAATTCATGATTCATGATTTAATTCATGATTCATTTAATGATTCATGATTTATGATTCAATTCATGATTTATGATTCAATTCATGATTTATGATTCGATTCATGATTCGATTCATGATTCATGATTCATGAATCATGATTCATGATTCATGAATCATGATTCGATTCGTGAATCATGATTCGATTCATGATTCGTGATTTATGAATCATGATTCGATTCATGATTCGTGATTCATGAATCGTGATTCGATTCATGATTCGTGATAAATGAATCATGATTCGATTCATGATTCGTGATTCATGAATCATGATTCGATTCATGATTCGTGATTCATGAATCATGATTTGATTCATGATTCGTGATTCATGAATCGTGATTCGATTCATGAATCATGATTCGATTAATGAATCATGATTCGATTCATGATTCATGATTTATGAATCATGATTCGATTCATGATTCATGATTCATGAAACATGATTCATTTAATGATTCATGATTTATGATTCAATTCATGATTTATGATTCAATTCATGATTCATGATTCAATTCATGATTTGTGATTCATGATTCAATTCATGATTCATGATTCAATTCATGATTCATGATTCAATTCATGATTCATGATTCAATTCATGATTTGTGATTCATGATTCAATTCATGATTCAATTCATGATTCATGATTCAATTCATGATTCATTATACATGATTCAATTTATGATTCATTTCATGATGCATGATTTATGATTCATGAATCAATTTATGATTCATGATTCAATTCATGATTTATGATTCGATTCATGAATCATGATTCGATTCATGAATCATGATTCGAATTATGAATCATGATTCGATTCATGAATCATGATTCGATTCATGATTCGCGATTTATGAATCATGATTCGATTCATGATTCGCGATTTATGAATCATGATTCGATTCATGATTCATGATTCATGAATCATGATTCGATTCATGATTCATGATTCATTAATCATGATTCATTTAATGATTCATGATTTATGATTCAATTCATGATTTATGATTCGATTCATGATTTATGATTCGATTCATGATTCATAATTTATGAATCAAGATTCGATTCATGATTCATGATTCTATTCATGATTCATGATTCATGAATTATGATTCATGATTCATGAATCATGATTCAATTCATGAATCATGATTCGATTCATGATTCAATTCATGAATCATGATTCGATTCATGATTCAATTCATGAATCATGATTCGATTCATGATTCGTGATTCATGAATCATGATTCGATTCATGAATCATGATTCGATTCATGATTCATGATTCATGAATCATGATTCGATTCATGATTCGTGATTCACGAATCATGATTCGATTCATGATTCATGATTCATGAATCATGATTCGATTCATGATTCATGATTCATGAATCATGATTCGATTCATGATTCATGATTCATGAATCATGATTCGATTCATGAATCATGATTCATGAATCATGATTCATTTAATGATTCATGATTTATGATTCAATTCATGATTTATGATTCGATTCATGATTCATGAATCATGATTCGACTCATGATTCATGATTCATAAATCATGATTCAATTCATGATTCATGATTCATGAATCATGATTCGATTCATGATTCATGATTCATGAATCATGATTCGAATCATGATTCATTATTCATGAATCATGATTCATTTAATGATTCATGATTTATGATTCAATTCATGATTTATGATTCGATTCATGATTCATGATTCATGAATCATGATTCGATTCATGAATCATGATTCGAGATTCACGAATCATGATTTGATTCATAAATCAAGATTCGATTCATGATTCGTGATTCATGAATCATGATTCGATTCATGATTCATGATTCATGAATCATGATTCGAATCATGATTCATGATTCATGAATCATGATTCATTTAATGATTCATGATTTATGATTCAATTCAAGATTTATGATTCGATTCATGATTCATGATTCATGAATCAAGATTCGATTCATGATTCGTGATTCACGAATCATGATTCGATTCATGATTCATGATTCATGAATCATGATTCGATTCATGATTCATGATTCATGAATCATGATTCGATTCATGATTCATGATTCATGAATCATGATTCGATTCATGAATCATGATTCATGAATCATGATTCATTTAATGATTCATGATTTATGATTCAATTCATGATTTATGATTCGATTCATGATTCATGAATCATGATTCGATTCATGATTCATGATTCATAAATCATGATTCAATTCATGATTCATGATTCATGAATCATGATTCGATTCATGATTCATGATTCATGAATCATGATTCGAATCATGATTCATTATTCATGAATCATGATTCATTTAATGATTCATTATTCATGAATCATGATTCATTTAATGATTCATGATTTATGATTCATGATTCATGAATCATGATTCGATTCATGAATCATGATTCGAGATTCACGAATCATGATTTGATTCATAAATCAAGATTCGATTCATGATTCGTGATTCACGAATCATGATTCGATTCATGAATCATGATTCGATTCATGATTCATGATTCATGAATCATGATTCGATTCATGATTCATGATTCATGATTCAAATCATGATTCATGATTCATGATTCAATTCATGATTTATTATTCAATTCAATATCTCATGATTCAATTCATGATTCGTGATTCATGATTCAATTCATGATTCATGATTCAATTCATGATTCATGATACATGATTCAATTTATGATTCATTTCATGATTCATGATTCTTGATTTAATTCATGATTCATGATTCAATTCATGATTCATGATTTAATTCATGATTCATGATTCAATTCATGATTCATTTAATGATTCATGATTTATGATTCAATTCATGATTTATGATTCGATTCATGATTCATGAATCATGATTCGATTCATGATTCATGATTCATGAATCATGATTCGATTCATGATTCATGATTCATGAATCATGATTCAATTCATGATTCATGATTCATGAATCAAGATTCATTTAATGATTCATGATTTATGATTCAATTCATGATTTATGATTCGATTCATGATTCATGATTCATGAATCAAGATTCATTTCATGATTCATGATTTATGATTCAATTCATGATTTATGATTCGATTCACGATTCATGATTCATGAATCATGATTCGATTCATGATTCATGATTCATGAATCATGATTCATGATTCATGAATCAAGATTCGATTCATGAATCATGATTTGATTCACGATTCGTGATTCATGAATCATGATTCGATTCATGATTTATTATTCGATTCACGATTTATGATTCATGAATCATGATTCGATTCATGATTCATGATTCATGAATCATGATTCGATTCATGATTCATGATTCATGAATCATGATTCGATTCATGATTCATGATTCATGAATCATGATTCGAATTATGAATCATGATTCATGAATCATGATTCATTTAATGATTCATGAATCATGATTCATTTAATGATTCATGATTTATGATTCAATTCATGATTTATGATTCGATTCATGATTCGATTCATGATTCATGAATCATGATTCGATTCATGATTCATGATTCATGAATCATGATTCGATTCATGAATCATGATTCGAGATTAACGAATCATGATTCGATTCATAAATCAAGATTCGATTCATGATTCGTGATTCACGAATCATGATTCGATTCATGAATCATGATTCGATTCATGATTCATGATTCTTGAATCATGATTCAATTCATGAATCATGATTCGATTCATGATTCATGATTCTTGAATCATGATTCAATTCATGAATCATGATTCGATTCATGATTCATGATTCTTGAATCATGATTCGATTCATGATTCATGATTCATGAATCATGATTCGATTTATGATTCATGATTCATGAATCATGATTCAATTCATGAATCATGATTTGATTCATGATTCATGATTCATGATTCATGATTCATGATTCAAATCATGATTCATGATTCATGATTCAATTCATGATTTATTATTCAATTCAATATCTCATGATTCAATTCATGATTCGTGATTCATGATTCAATTCATGATTCATGATTCAATTCATGATTCATGATTCAATTCATGATTCATTTAATGATTCATGATTTATGATTCAATTGATAATTTATGATTCGATTCATGATTCGATTCATGATTCGTGATTCATGAATCATGATTCGATTCATGATTCGTGATTCATGAATCATGATTCGATTCATGAATCATGATTCGATTAATGAATCATGATTCGATACATGATTCATGATTTATGAATCATGATTCGATTCATGATTCATGATTCATGAATCATGATTCATTTAATAATTCATGATTTATGATTCAATTCATGATTTATGATTCAATTCATGATTTGTGATTCATGATTCAATTCATGATTCATGATTCATGATTCAAATCATGATTCATGATTCAATTCATGATTCATTATACATGATTCAATTTATGATTCATTTCATGATTCATGATTCATGATTCATGATTCAATTCATGATTCATGATTCAATTCATGATTCATGATTTTATTCATGATTCATGATTCAATTCATGGTTCATTTAATGATTCATGATTTATGATTCAATTCATGATTTATGATTCAATTCATGATTCTTGATTCATTAATCATGATTCGATTCATGATTCATGATTCATGAATCATGATTCATGATTCATGAATCATGATTTGATTCATGAATCATGATTTGATTCATGATTCATGATTCATGAATCATGATTCGATTCATGATTCATGAATCATGATTCGATTCATGATTCATGATTCATGAATCATGATTCGATTCATGATTCATGATTCATGAATCATGATTCAATTCATGATTCATGATTCATGAATCAATTCATGATTCAATTCATGATTCAAGATTCATGATTCAATTCATGATTCATGATTCATGATTCAATTCATGATTCATGATTCAATTCATGATTCATTATACATGATTCAATTTATGATTCATTTCATGATTCATGATTCATGATTCATGATTCAATTCATGATTCATGATTCAATTTATGATTCATGATTTTATTCATGATTCATGATTCAATTCATGGTTCATTTAATGATTCATGATTTATGATTCAATTCATGATTTATGATTCAATTCATGATTCATGATTCATTAATCATGATTCGATTCATGATTCATGATTCATGAATCATGACTCATGATTCATGAATCATGATTCGATTCATGAATCATGATTTGATTCATGATTCATGATTAATGAATCATGATTCGATTCATGATTCATGAATCATGATTCGATTCATGATTCATGATTCATGAATCATGATTCGATTCATGATTCATGATTCATGAATCATGATTCAATTCATGATTCATGATTCATGAATCAATTCATGATTCAATTCATGATTCAAGATTCATTATTTGATTCATGATTCATGATTCATGATTCAATTCATGATTCATGATTCCTGATTCATGATTCATGATTCATGATTCAATTCATGATTCATGATTCAATTCATTATTCAATTTATGATTCATGATTCATGATTCAATTCATGATTCATGATTCAATTTATGATTCATGATTTAATTCATGATTCATTATTCATGATTCAATTCATGACTCATGATTCATGATTCATGTTTCATGATTCATGACTCATGATTCATGATTCAATTCATGACTCATGAATCAATTTATGATTCATGATTCAATTCATGATTCATGATTTAATTCATGATTCATTTAATGATTCATGATTTATGATTCGATTCATGATTCGATTCATGATTCATAATTCATGAATCATGATTCGATTCATGAATCATGATTCGATTTATGATTCATGATTCATGAATCATGATTTGATTCACGATTCGTGATTCATGAATCATGATTCGATTCATGAATCATGATTCGATTTATGATTCGTGATTCATGAATCATGATTTGATTCATGATTCGTGATTCATGAATCATGATTCGATTCATGAAAAATGATTCGATTAATGAATCATGATTCATTTAATGATTCATGATTTATGATTCAATTCATGATTTATGATTCAATTCATGATTCATGATTCAATTCATGATTCATGATTCAATTCATGATTCATGATTCAAATCATGATTCATGATTCATGATTCAATTCATGATTCATGATTCATGATTCAAATCATGATTCATGATTCATGATTCAATTCATGATTTATGATTCAATTCAATATCTCATGATTCAATTCACGATTCGTGATTCATGATACAATTCATGATTCATGATTCAATTCATGATTCATGATTCAATTCATGATTCATTTAATGATTTATGATTTATGATTCAATTCATGATTTATGATTCGATTCATGATTCATGAATCATGATTCGATTCATGATTCATGATTCATGAATCATGATTCGATTCATGATTCATGATTCATGAATCATGATTCAATTCATGATTCATGATTCATGAATCAAGATTCATTTAATGATTCATGATTTATGATTCAATTTATGATTTATGATTCGATTCATGATTCATGATTCATGAATCAAGATTCATTTAATGATTCATGATTTATGATTCGATTCATGATTCATGATTCATGAATCATGATTCGATTCATGATTCATGATTCATGAATCATGATTCATGATTCATGAATCATGATTCGATTCATGAATCATGATTTGATTCACGATTCGTGATTCATGAATCATGATTCGATTCATGAATCATGATTCGATTCATGTTTCATGATTCATGAATCATGATTCGATTCATGATTCATGAATCATGATTCGATTCATGATTCATGATTCATGAATCATGATTCGATTCATGATTCATGATTCATGAATCATGATTCAATTCATGATTCATGATTCATGAATCAATTCATGATTCAATTCATGATTCAAGATTCATGATTTGATTCATGATTCATGATTCATGATTCAATTCATGATTCATGATTCATGATTCAAATCATGATTCCTGATTCATGATTCATGATTCATGATTCGATTCATGATTCATGATTCAATTCATGATTCATGATTCAATTCATTATTCAATTCATGATTCATGATTCATGATTCAATTCATGATTCAATTCATGATTCATGATTCAATTCATGATTCATGATTCAATTCATGATTCATGATTTAATTCATGATTCCTTATTAATGATTCAATTCATGACTCATGATTCAATTCATGATTCATGATTCAATTCATGATTCATGATTTAATTCATGATTCATTTAATGATTCATGATTTATGATTCAATTCATGATTTATGATTCAATTCATGATTTATGATTCGATTCATGATTCGATTCATGATTCATGATTCATGAATCATGATTCATGATTCATGAATCATGATTCGATTCGTGAATCATGATTCGATTCATGATTCGTGATTTATGAATCATGATTCGATTCATGATTCGTGATTCATGAATCATGATTCGATTCATGATTCGTGATAAATGAATCATGATTCGATTCATGATTCGTGATTCATGAATCATGATTCGATTCATGATTCGTGATTCATGAATCGTGATTCGATTCATGAATCATGATTCGATTAATGAATCATGATTCGATTCATGATTCATGATTTATGAATCATGATTCGATTCATGATTCATGATTCATGAAACATGATTCATTTAATGATTCATGATTTATGATTCAATTCATGATTTATGATTCAATTCATGATTCATGATTCAATTCATGATTTGTGATTCATGATTCAATTCATGATTCATGATTCAATTCATGATTCATGATTCAATTCATGATTCATGATTCAATTCATGATTTGTGATTCATGATTCAATTCATGATTCAATTCATGATTCATGATTCAATTCATGATTCATTATACATGATTCAATTTATGATTCATTTCATGATGCATGATTTATGATTCATGAATCAATTTATGATTCATGATTCAATTCATGATTTATGATTCGATTCATGAATCATGATTCGATTCATGAATCATGATTCGAATTATGAATCATGATTCGATTCATGAATCATGATTCGATTCATGATTCGCGATTTATGAATCATGATTCGATTCATGATTCATGATTTATGAATCATGATTCGATTCATGATTCATGATTCATGAATCATGATTCGATTCATGATTCATGATTCATTAATCATGATTCATTTAATGATTCATGATTTATGATTCAATTCATGATTTATGATTCAATTCATGATTTATGATTCGATTCATGATTCATAATTTATGAATCAAGATTCGATTCATGATTCATGATTCTATTCATGATTCATGATTCATGAATTATGATTCATGATTCATGAATCATGATTCAATTCATGAATCATGATTCGATTCATGATTCAATTCATGAATCATGATTCGATTCATGATTCAATTCATGAATCATGATTCGATTCATGATTCGTGATTCATGAATCATGATTCGATTCATGAATCATGATTCGATTCATGATTCATGATTCATGAATCATGATTCGATTCATGATTCGTGATTCACGCATCATGATTCGATTCATGATTCATGATTCATGAATCATGATTCGATTCATGATTCATGATTCATGAATCATGATTCGATTCATGATTCATGATTCATGAATCATGATTCGATTCATGAATCATGATTCATGAATCATGATTCATTTAATGATTCATGATTTATGATTCAATTCATGATTTATGATTCGATTCATGATTCATGAATCATGATTCGATTCATGATTCATGATTCATAAATCATGATTCAATTCATGATTCATGATTCATGAATCATGATTCGATTCATGATTCATGATTCATGAATCATGATTCGAATCATGATTCATTATTCATGAATCATGATTCATTTAATGATTCATGATTTATGATTCAATTCATGATTTATGATTCGATTCATGATTCATGATTCATGAATCATGATTCGATTCATGAATCATGATTCGAGATTCACGAATCATGATTTGATTCATAAATCAAGATTCGATTCATGATTCGTGATTCACGAATCATGATTCGATTCATGAATCATGATTCGATTCATGATTCATGATTCATGAATCATGATTCGATTCATGATTCATGATTCATGATTCATGATTCAAATCATGATTCATGATTCATGATTCAATTCATGATTTATTATTCAATTCAATATCTCATGATTCAATTCATGATTCGTGATTCATGATTCAATTCATGATTCATGATTCAATTCATGATTCATGATACATGATTCAATTTATGATTCATTTCATGATTCATGATTCATGATTCATGATTTAATTCATGATTCATGATTCAATTCATGATTCATGATTTAATTCATGATTCATGATTCAATTCATGATTCATTTAATAATTCATGATTTATAATTCAATTCATGATTTATGATTCGATTCAGGATTCATGAATCATGATTCGATTCATGATTCATGATTCATGAATCATGATTCGATTCATGATTCATGATTCATGAATCATGATTCAATTCATGATTCATGATTCATGAATCAAGATTAATTTAATGATTCATGATTTATGATTCAATTCATGATTTATGATTCGACTCATGATTCATGATTCATGAATCAAGATTCATTTCATGATTCATGATTTATGATTCAATTCATGATTTATGATTCGATTCACGATTCATGATTCATGAATCATGATTCGATTCATGATTCATGATTCATGAATCATGATTCATGATTCATGAATCAAGATTTGATTCATGAATCATGATTTGATTCACGATTCGTGATTCATGAATCATGATTCGATTCATGATTTATGATTCGATTCACGATTCATGATTCATGAATCATGATTCGATTCATGATTCATGATTCATGAATCATGATTCGATTCATGATTCATGATTCATGAATCATGATTCGATTCATGAATCATGATTCGATTTATGATTCGTGATTCATGAATCATGATTTGATTCATGATTCGTGATTCATGAATCATGATTCGATTCATGAAAAATGATTCGATTAATGAATCATGATTCATTTAATGATTCATGATTTATGATTCAATTCATGATTTATGATTCAATTCATGATTCATGATTCAATTCATGATTCATGATTCAATTCATGATTCATGATTCAAATCATGATTCATGATTCATGATTCAATTCATGATTCATGATTCATGATTCAAATCATGATTCATGATTCATGATTCAATTCATGATTTATGATTCAATTCAATATCTCATGATTCAATTCACGATTCGTGATTCATGATACAATTCATGATTCATGATTCAATTCATGATTCATGATTCAATTCATGATTCATTTAATGATTTATGATTTATGATTCAATTCATGATTTATGATTCGATTCATGATTCATGAATCATGATTCGATTCATGATTCATGATTCATGAATCATGATTCGATTCATGATTCATGATTCATGAATCATGATTCAATTCATGATTCATGATTCATGAATCAAGATTCATTTAATGATTCATGATTTATGATTCAATTTATGATTTATGATTCGATTCATGATTCATGATTCATGAATCAAGATTCATTTAATGATTCATGATTTATGATTCGATTCATGATTCATGATTCATGAATCATGATTCGATTCATGATTCATGATTCATGAATCATGATTCATGATTCATGAATCATGATTCGATTCATGAATCATGATTTGATTCACGATTCGTGATTCATGAATCATGATTCGATTCATGAATCATGATTCGATTCATGTTTCATGATTCATGAATCATGATTCGATTCATGATTCATGAATCATGATTCGATTCATGATTCATGATTCATGAATCATGATTCGATTCATGATTCATGATTCATGAATCATGATTCAATTCATGATTCATGATTCATGAATCAATTCATGATTCAATTCATGATTCAAGATTCATGATTTGATTCATGATTCATGATTCATGATTCAATTCATGATTCATGATTCATGATTCAAATCATGATTCCTGATTCATGATTCATGATTCATGATTCGATTCATGATTCATGATTCAATTCATGATTCATGATTCAATTCATTATTCAATTCATGATTCATGATTCATGATTCAATTCATGATTCAATTCATGATTCATGATTCAATTCATGATTCATGATTTAATTCATGATTCCTTATTAATGATTCAATTCATGACTCATGATTCAATTCATGATTCATGATTCAATTCATGATTCATGATTTAATTCATGATTCATTTAATGATTCATGATTTATGATTCAATTCATGATTTATGATTCAATTCATGATTTATGATTCGATTCATGATTCGATTCATGATTCATGATTCATGAATCATGATTCATGATTCATGAATCATGATTCGATTCGTGAATCATGATTCGATTCATGATTCGTGATTTATGAATCATGATTCGATTCATGATTCGTGATTCATGAATCATGATTCGATTCATGATTCGTGATAAATGAATCATGATTCGATTCATGATTCGTGATTCATGAATCATGATTCGATTCATGATTCGTGATTCATGAATCATGATTTGATTCATGATTCGTGATTCATGAATCGTGATTCGATTCATGAATCATGATTCGATTAATGAATCATGATTCGATTCATGATTCATGATTTATGAATCATGATTCGATTCATGATTCATGATTCATGAAACATGATTCATTTAATGATTCATGATTTATGATTCAATTCATGATTTATGATTCAATTCATGATTCATGATTCAATTCATGATTTGTGATTCATGATTCAATTCATGATTCATGATTCAATTCATGATTCATGATTCAATTCATGATTCATGATTCAATTCATGATTTGTGATTCATGATTCAATTCATGATTCAATTCATGATTCATGATTCAATTCATGATTCATTATACATGATTCAATTTATGATTCATTTCATGATGCATGATTTATGATTCATGAATCAATTTATGATTCATGATTCAATTCATGATTTATGATTCGATTCATGAATCATGATTCGATTCATGAATCATGATTCGAATTATGAATCATGATTCGATTCATGAATCATGATTCGATTCATGATTCGCGATTTATGAATCATGATTCGATTCATGATTCATGATTTATGAATCATGATTCGATTCATGATTCATGATTCATGAATCATGATTCGATTCATGATTCATGATTCATTAATCATGATTCATTTAATGATTCATGATTTATGATTCAATTCATGATTTATGATTCGATTCATGATTTATGATTCGATTCATGATTCATAATTTATGAATCAAGATTCGATTCATGATTCATGATTCTATTCATGATTCATGATTCATGAATTATGATTCATGATTCATGAATCATGATTCAATTCATGAATCATGATTCGATTCATGATTCAATTCATGAATCATGATTCGATTCATGATTCAATTCATGAATCATGATTCGATTCATGATTCGTGATTCATGAATCATGATTCGATTCATGAATCATGATTCGATTCATGATTCATGATTCATGAATCATGATTCGATTCATGATTCGTGATTCACGAATCATGATTCGATTCATGATTCATGATTCATGAATCATGATTCGATTCATGATTCATGATTCATGAATCATGATTCGATTCATGATTCATGATTCATGAATCATGATTCGATTCATGAATCATGATTCATGAATCATGATTCATTTAATGATTCATGATTTATGATTCAATTCATGATTTATGATTCGATTCATGATTCATGAATCATGATTCGATTCATGATTCATGATTCATAAATCATGATTCAATTCATGATTCATGATTCATGAATCATGATTCGATTCATGATTCATGATTCATGAATCATGATTCGAATCATGATTCATTATTCATGAATCATGATTCATTTAATGATTCATGATTTATGATTCAATTCATGATTTATGATTCGATTCATGATTCATGATTCATGAATCATGATTCGATTCATGAATCATGATTCGAGATTCACGAATCATGATTTGATTCATAAATCAAGATTCGATTCATGATTCGTGATTCACGAATCATGATTCGATTCATGAATCATGATTCGATTCATGATTCATGATTCATGAATCATGATTCGATTCATGATTCATGATTCATGATTCATGATTCAAATCATGATTCATGATTCATGATTCAATTCATGATTTATTATTCAATTCAATATCTCATGATTCAATTCATGATTCGTGATTCATGATTCAATTCATGATTCATGATTCAATTCATGATTCATGATACATGATTCAATTTATGATTCATTTCATGATTCATGATTCATGATTCATGATTTAATTCATGATTCATGATTCAATTCATGATTCATGATTTAATTCATGATTCATGATTCAATTCATGATTCATTTAATAATTCATGATTTATAATTCAATTCATGATTTATGATTCGATTCAGGATTCATGAATCATGATTCGATTCATGATTCATGATTCATGAATCATGATTCGATTCATGATTCATGATTCATGAATCATGATTCAATTCATGATTCATGATTCATGAATCAAGATTAATTTAATGATTCATGATTTATGATTCAATTCATGATTTATGATTTGACTCATGATTCATGATTCATGAATCAAGATTCATTTCATGATTCATGATTTATGATTCAATTCATGATTTATGATTCGATTCACGATTCATGATTCATGAATCATGATTCGATTCATGATTCATGATTCATGAATCATGATTCATGATTCTTGAATCAAGATTCGATTCATGAATCATGATTTGATTCACGATTCGTGATTCATGAATCATGATTCGATTCATGATTTATGATTCGATTCACGATTCATGATTCATGAATCATGATTCGATTCATGATTCATGATTCATGAATCATGATTCGATTCATGATTCATGATTCATGAATCATGATTCGATTCATGATTCATGATTCATGAATCATGATTCGATTCATGATTCATGATTCATGAATCATGATTCGATTCATGATTCATGATTCATGAATCATGATTCATTTAATGATTCATGAATCATGATTCATTTAATGATTCATGATTTATGATTCAATTCATGATTTATGATTCGATTCATGATTCGATTCATGATTCATGAATCATGATTCGATTCATGATTCATGATTCATGAATCATGATTCATTTAATGATTCATGATTTATGATTCAATTCATGATTTATGATTCGATTCATGATTCGATTCATGATTCATGAATCATGATTCGATTCATGATTCATGATTCATGAATCATGATTCAATTCACGAATCATGATTCGATTCATGAATCATGATTCGAGATTCACGAATCATGATTCGATTCATAAATCAAGATTCGATTCATGATTCGTGATTCACGAATCATGATTCGATTCATGAATCATGATTCGATTCATGATTCATGATTCTTGAATCATGATTCAATTCATGAATCATGATTCGATTCATGATTCATGATTCTTGAATCATGATTCAATTCATGAATCATGATTCAATTCATGATTCATGATTCTTGAATCATGATTCGATTCATGATTCATGATTCATGAATCATGATTTGATTTATGATTCATGATTCATGAATCATGATTCAATTCATGAATCATGATTTGATTCATGATTCATGATTCATGATTCATGATTCATGATTCATGATTCAAATCATGATTCATGATTCATGATTCAATTCATGATTTATTATTCAATTCAATATCTCATGATTCAATTCATGATTCGTGATTCATGATTCAATTCATGATTCATGATTCAATTCATGATTCATGATACATGATTCAATTTATGATTCATGATTCATGATTCAATTCATGATTTATTATTCAATTCAATATCTCATGATTCAATTCATGATTCGTGATTCATGATTCAATTCATGATTCATGATTCAATTCATGATTCATGATACATGATTCAATTTATGATTCATTTCATGATTCATGATTCATGATTCATGATTCAATTCATGATTCATGATTCATGAATCATGATTCGATTCATGAATCATGATTCGATTCATGAATCATGATTCGATTCATGAATCATGATTCAATTCATGATTCGCCATTTATAAATCATGATTCGATTCATGATTCATGATTTATGAATCATGATTCGATTCATGATTCGCCATTTATGAATCATGATTCGATTCATGATTCATGATTTATGAATCATGATTCGATTCATGAATCATGATTCGATTCATGATACGCCATTTATGAATCATGATTCGATTCATGATTCATGATTTATGAATCATGATTCGATTCATGATTCGCCATTTATGAATCATGATTCGATTCATGATTCATGATTCATGAATCATGATTCGATTAATGATTCATGATTCATTAATCATGATTCATTTAATGATTCATGATTTATGATTCAATTCATGATTTATGATTCGATTCATGATTTATCATTCATGAATCATGATTCTATTCATGATTCATGATTCATGAATTATGATTCATGATTCATGAATCATGATTCAATTCATGAATCATGATTCGATTCATGATTCGTGATTCATAAATCATGATTCGATTCATGAATCATGATTCGATTCATGATTCATGATTCATGAATCATGATTCATTTAATGATTCATGATTTATGATTCAATTCATGATTTATGATTCGATTCATGATTCATGATTCATGAATCATGATTCGATTCATGATTCATGATTCATGAATCATGATTTGATTCATGAATCAAGATTCGATTCATGATTCGTGATTCACGAATCATGATTCGATTCATGATTCATGATTAATAAATCATGATTCGATTCATGATTCATGATTCATGAATCATGATTCGATTCATGATTCATGATTCATGAATCATGATTCGATTCATGATTCATGATTCATGATTTATGATTCAATTCATGATTTATGATTCGATTCATGATTCATGAATCATGATTCGATTCATGATTCATGATTCATAAATCATGATTCGATTCATGAATCATGATTTGATTCATGATTCATGATTAATGAATCATGATTCGATTCATGATTCATGAATCATGATTCGATTCATGATTCATGATTCATGAATCATGATTCGATTCATGATTCATGATTCATGAATCATGATTCAATTCATGATTCATGATTCATGAATCAATTCATGATTCAATTCATGATTCAAGATTCATGATTTGATTCATGATTCATGATTCATGATTCAATTCATGATTCATGATTCCTGATTCATGATTCATGATTCATGATTCAATTCATGATTCATGATTCAATTCATTATTCAATTTATGATTCATGATTCATGATTCAATTCATGATTCATGATTCAATTCATGATTCATGATTCATGATTTAATTCATGATTCATTATTCATGATTCAATTCATGACTCATGATTCAATTCATGATTCATGATTCAATTCATGATTCATGATTTAATTCATGATTCATTTAATGATTCATGATTTATGATTCGATTCATGATTCGATTCATGATTCATGATTCATGAATCATGATTCGAATTATGATTCATGAATCATGATTCGATTCATGAATCATGATTCGATTTATGATTCGTGATTCATGAATCATGATTCGATTCATGATTCGTGATTCATGAATCATGATTCGATTCATGAAAAATGATTCGATTAATGAATCATGATTCGATTCATGATTCATGATTTATGAATCATGATTCATTTAATGATTGATGATTTATGATTCAATTCATGATTTATGATTCAATTCATGATTCATGATTCAATTCATGATTCATGATTCAATTCATGATTCATGATTCAATTCATGATTTGTGATTCATGATTCAATTCATGATTCATGATTCATGATTCAAATCATGATTCATGATTCATGATTCAATTCATGATTTATGATTCAATTCAATATCTCATGATTCAATTCACGATTCGTGATTCATGATACAATTCATGATTCATGATTCAATTCATGATTCATGATACATGATTCAATTTATGATTCATTTCATGATTCATGATTCATGATTCATGATTCAATTCATGATTCATGATTTAATTCATGATTCATGATTCAATTCATGATTCATTTAATGATTCATGATTTATGATTCAATTCATGATTTATGATTCGATTCATGATTCATGAATCATGATTCGATTCATGATTCATGATTCATGAATCATGATTCGATTCATGATTCATGATTCATGAATCATGATTCAATTCATGATTCATGATTCATGAATCAAGATTCATTTAATAATTCATGATTTATGATTCAATTTATGATTTATGATTCGATTCATGATTCATGATTCATGAATCAAGATTCATTTAATGATTCATGATTTATGATTCGATTCATGATTCATGATTCATGAATCATGATTCGATTCATGATTCATGATTAATGAATCATGATTCATGATTCATGAATCATGATTCGATTCATGAATCATGATTTGATTCACGATTCGTGATTCATGAATCATGATTCGATTCATGAATCATGATTCGATTCATGTTTCATGATTCATGAATCATGATTCGATTCATGATTCATGAATCATGATTCGATTCATGATTCATGATTCATGAATCATGATTCGATTCATGATTCATGATTCATGAATCATGATTCAATTCATGATTCATGATTCATGAATCAATTCATGATTCAATTCATGATTCAAGATTCATGATTTGATTCATGATTCATGATTCATGATTCAATTCATGATTCATGATTCATGATTCAAATCATGATTCCTGATTCATGATTCATGATTCATGATTCGATTCATGATTCATGATTCAATTCATGATTCATGATTCAATTCATTATTCAATTCATGATTCATGATTCATGATTCAATTCATGATTCAATTCATGATTCATGATTCAATTCATGATTCATGATTCAATTCATGATTCATGATTCATGATTTAATTCATGATTCCTTATTAATGATTCAATTCATGACTCATGATTCAATTCATGATTCATGATTCAATTCATGATTCATGATTTAATTCATGATTCATTTAATGATTCATGATTTATGATTCAATTCATGATTTATGATTCAATTCATGATTTATGATTCGATTCATGATTCGATTCATGATTCATGATTCATGAATCATGATTCATGATTCATGAATCATGATTCGATTCGTGAATCATGATTCGATTCATGATTCGTGATTTATGAATCATGATTCGATTCATGATTCGTGATTCATGAATCATGATTCGATTCATGATTCGTGATAAATGAATCATGATTCGATTCATGATTCGTGATTCATGAATCATGATTCGATTCATGATTCGTGATTCATGAATCATGATTTGATTCATGATTCGTGATTCATGAATCGTGATTCGATTCATGAATCATGATTCGATTAATGAATCATGATTCGATTCATGATTCATGATTTATGAATCATAATTCGATTCATGATTAATGATTCATGAAACATGATTCATTTAATGATTCATGATTTATGATTCAATTCATGATTTATGATTCAATTCATGATTCATGATTCAATTCATGATTCATGATTCAATTCATGATTTGTGATTCATGATTCAATTCATGATTAATGATTCATGATTCAATTCATGATTCATGATTCAATTCATGATTCATGATTCAATTCATGATTCATGATTCAATTCATGATTTGTGATTCATGATTCAATTCATGATTCAATTCATGATTCATGATTCAATTCATGATCCATTATACATGATTCAATTTATGATTCATTTCATGATGCATGATTTATGATTCATGAATCAATTTATGATTCATGATTCAATTCATGATTTATGATTCGATTCATGAATCATGATTCGATTCATGAATCATGATTCGAATTATGAATCATGATTCGATTCATGAATCATGATTCGATTCATGATTCGCGATTTATGAATCATGATTCGATTCATGATTCATGATTTATGAATCATGATTCGATTCATGATTCATGATTCATGAATCATGATTCGATTCATGATTCATGATTCATTAATCATGATTCATTTAATGATTCATGATTTATGATTCAATTCATGATTTATGATTCGATTCATGATTCATAATTTATGAATCAAGATTCGATTCATGATTCATGATTCATGAAACATGATTTATGATTCATGAATCATGATTCTATTCATGATTCATGATTCATGAATTATGATTCATGATTCATGAATCATGATTCAATTCATGAATCATGATTCGATTCATGATTCGTGATTCATGAATCATGATTCGATTCATGAATCATGATTCGATTCATGATTCATGATTCATGAATCATGATTCGAATCATGATTCATGATTCATGAATCATGATTCGAATCATGATTCATGATTCATGAATCATGATTCATTTAATGATTCATGATTTATGATTCAATTCAAGATTTATGATTCGATTCATGATTCATGATTCATGAATCAAGATTCGATTCATGATTCGTGATTCACGAATCATGATTCGATTCATGATTCATGATTCATGAATCATGATTCGATTCATGATTCATGATTCATGAATCATGATTCGATTCATGATTCATGATTCATGAATCATGATTCGATTCATGAATCATGATTCATGAATCATGATTCATTTAATGATTCATGATTTATGATTCAATTCATGATTTATGATTCGATTCATGATTCATGAATCATGATTCGATTCATGATTCATGATTCATAAATCATGATTCAATTCATGATTCATGATTCATGAATCATGATTCGATTCATGATTCATGATTCATGAATCATGATTCGAATCATGATTCATTATTCATGAATCATGATTCATTTAATGATTCATGATTTATGATTCAATTCATGATTTATGATTCGATTCATGATTCATGATTCATGAATCATGATTCGATTCATGAATCATGATTCGAGATTCACGAATCATGATTCGATTCATGAATCATGATTCGATTCATGATTCATGATTCAAAACATGATTCATGATTCATGATTCAATTCATGATTTATTATTCAATTCAATATCTCATGATTCAATTCATGATTCGTGATTCATGATTCAATTCATGATTCATGATTCAATTCATGATTCATGATACATGATTCAATTTATGATTCATTTCATGATTCATGATTTAATTCATGATTCATGATTCAATTCATGATTCATGATTTAATTCATGATTCATGATTCAATTCATGATTCATTTAATGATTCATGATTTATGATTCAATTCATGATTTATGATTCGATTCATGATTCATGAATCATGATTCGATTCATGATTCATGATTCATGAATCATGATTCGATTCATGATTCATGATTCATGAATCATGATTCAATTCATGATTCATGATTCATGAATCAAGATTCATTTAATGATTCATGATTTATGATTCAATTCATGATTCATGATTCATGAATCATGATTCAATTCATGATTCATGATTCATGAATCAAGATTCATTTAATGATTCATGATTTATGATTCAATTCATGATTTATGATTCGACTCATGATTCATGATTCATGAATCAAGATTCATTTCATGATTCATGATTTATGATTCAATTCATGATTTATGTTTCGATTCACGATTCATGATTCATGAATCATGATTCGATTCATGATTCATGATTCATGAATCATGATTCATGATTCATGAATCATGATTCATGATTCATGAATCAAGATTCGATTCATGAATCATGATTTGATTCATGATTCGTGATTCATGAATCATGATTCGATTCATGATTTATGATTCGATTCACGATTCATGATTCATGAATCATGATTCGATTCATGATTCATGATTCATGAATCATGATTCGATTCATGATTCATGAATCATGATTCGATTCATGATTCATGATTCATGAATCATGATTCGATTCATGAATCATGATTCATGAATCATGATTCATTTAATGATTCATGAATCATAATTCATTTAATGATTCATGATTTATGATTCAATTCATGATTTATGATGCGATTCATGATTCGATTCATGATTCATGAATCATGATTCGATTCATGATTCATGATTCATGAATCATGATTCATTTAATAATTCATGATTTATGATTCAATTCATGATTTATGATTCGATTCATGATTCGATTCATGATTCATGAATCATGATTCGATTCATGATTCATGATTCATGAATCATGATTCGATTCATGAATCATGATTCGAGATTCACGAATCATGATTCGATTCATAAATCAAGATTCGATTCATGATTCGTGATTCACGAATCATGATTCGATTCATGAATCATGATTCGATTCATGATTCATGATTCTTGAATCATGATTCAATTCATGAATCATGATTCGATTCATGATTCATGATTCTTGAATCATGATTTGATTCATGATTCATGATTCATGAATCATGATTCGATTTATGATTCATGATTCATGATTCAATTCATGAATCATGATTTGATTCATGATTCATGATTCATGATTCATGATTCATGATTCATGATTCAAATCATGATTCATGATTCATGATTCAATTCATGATTTATTATTCAATTCAATATCTCATGATTCAATTCATGATTCGTGATTCATGATTCAATTCATGATTCATGATTCAATTCATGATTCATGATACATGATTCAATTTATGATTCATGATTCATGATTCAATTCATGATTTATTATTCAATTCAATATCTCATGATTCAATTCATGATTCGTGATTCATGATTCAATTCATGATTCATGATTCAATTCATGATTCATGATACATGATTCAATTTATGATTCATTTCATGATTCATGATTCATGATTCATGATTCAATTCATGATTCATGATTCATGAATCATGATTCGATTCATGAATCATGATTCGATTCATGAATCATGATTCGATTCATGAATCATGATTTGATTCATGAATCATGATTCAATTCATGATTCGCCATTTATAAATCATGATTCGATTCATGATTCATGATTTATGAATCATGATTCGATTCATGATTCGCCATTTATGAATCATGATTCGATTCATGATTCATGATTTATGAATCATGATTCGATTCATGAATCATGATTCGATTTATGATACGCCATTTATGAATCATGATTCGATTTATGATACGCCATTTATGAATCATGATTCGATTCATGATTTATGATTTATGAATCATGATTCGATTCATGATTCGCCATTTATGAATCATGATTCGATTCATGATTCATGATTCATGAATCATGATTCGATTAATGATTCATGATTCATTAATCATGAATTATTTAATGATTCATGATTTATGATTCAATTCATTATTTATGATTCGATTCATGATTCATAATTCATGAATCATGATTCGATTCATGATTCATGATTCATGAAACATGATTTATGATTCATGAATCATGATTCTATTCATGATTCATGATTCATGAATTATGATTCATGATTCATGAATCATGATTCAATTCATGATTCAAGATTCATGATTTGATTCATGATTCATGATTCATGATTCAATTCATGATTCATGATTCCTGATTCATGATTCATGATTCATGATTCAATTCATGATTCATGATTCAATTCATTATTCAATTTATGATTCATGATTCATGATTCAATTCATGATTCATGATTCAATTCATGATTCATGATTCATGATTTAATTCATGATTCATTATTCATGATTCAATTCATGACTCATGATTCATGATTCATGTTTCATGATTCATGACTCATGATTCATGATTCAATTCATGACTCATGATTCAATTCATGATTCATGATTCAATTCATGATTCATGATTTAATTCATGATTCATTTAATGATTCATGATTTATGATTCGATTCATGATTCGATTCATGATTCATGATTCATGAATCATGATTCGATTCATGAATCATGATTCGATTTATGATTCGTGATTCATGAATCATGATTCGATTCATGATTCGTGATTCATGAATCATGATTCGATTCATGAAAAATGATTCGATTAATGAATCATGATTCGATTCATGATTCATGATTTATGAATCATGATTCATTTAATGATTCATGATTTATGATTCAATTCATGATTTATGATTCAATTCATGATTCATGATTCAATTCATGATTCATGATTCAATTAATGATTCATGATTCAATTCATGATTTGTGATTCATGATTCAATTCATGATTCATGATTCATGATTCATGATTCAAATCATGATTCATGATTCAATTCATGATTTATGATTCAATTCAATATCTCATGATTCAATTCACGATTCGTGATTCATGATACAATTCATGATTCATGATTCAATTCATGATTCATGATACATGATTCAATTTATGATTCATTTCATGATTCATGATTCAATTCATGATTCATGATTTAATTCATGATTCATGATTCAATTCATGATTCATTTAATGATTCATGATTTATGATTCAATTCATGATTTATGATTCGATTCATGATTCATGAATCATGATTCGATTCATGATTCATGATTCATGAATCATGATTCGATTCATGATTCATGATTCATGAATCATGATTCAATTCATGATTCATGATTCATGAATCAAGATTCATTTAATGATTCATGATTTATGATTCAATTTATGATTTATGATTCGATTCATGATTCATGATTCATGAATCAAGATTCATTTAATGATTCATGATTTATGATTCGATTCATGATTCATGATTCATGAATCATGATTCGATTCATGATTCATGATTCATGAATCATGATTCATGATTCATGAATCATGATTCGATTCATGAATCATGATTTGATTCACGATTCATGATTCATGAATCATGATTCTATTCATGAATCATGATTCGATTCATGTTTCATGATTCATGAATCATGATTCGATTCATGATTCATGAATCATGATTCGATTCATGATTCATGATTCATGAATCATGATTCGATTCATGATTCATGATTCATGAATCATGATTCAATTCATGATTCATGATTCATGAATCAATTCATGATTCAATTCATGATTCAAGATTCATGATTTGATTCATGATTCATGATTCATGATTCAATTCATGATTCATGATTCATGATTTAAATCATGATTCCTGATTCATGATTCATGATTCATGATTCGATTCATGATTCATGATTCAATTCATGATTCATGATTCAATTCATTATTCAATTCATGATTCATGATTCATGATTCAATTCATGATTCAATTCATGATTCATGATTCAATTCATGATTCATGATTCAATTCATGATTCATGATTCATGATTTAATTCATGATTCCTTATTAATGATTCAATTCATGACTCATGATTCAATTCATGATTCATGATTCAATTCATGATTCATGATTTAATTCATGATTTATTTAATGATTCATGATTTATGATTCAATTCATGATTTATGATTCAATTCATGATTTATGATTCGATTCATGATTCGATTCATGATTCATGATTCATGAATCATGATTCATGATTCATGAATCATGATTCGATTCGTGAATCATGATTCGATTCATGATTCGTGATTTATGAATCATGATTCGATTCATGATTCGTGATTCATGAATCATGATTCGATTCATGATTCGTGATAAATGAATCATGATTCGATTCATGATTCGTGATTCATGAATCATGATTCGATTCATGATTCGTGATTCATGAATCATGATTTGATTCATGATTCGTGATTCATGAATCGTGATTCGATTCATGAATCATGATTCGATTAATGAATCATGATTCGATTCATGATTCATGATTTATGAATCATGATTCGATTCATGATTCATGATTCATGAAACATGATTCATTTAATGATTCATGATTTATGATTCAATTCATGATTTATGATTCAATTCATGATTCATGATTCAATTCATGATTCATGATTCAATTCATGATTTGTGATTCATGATTCAATTCATGATTAATGATTCATGATTCAATTCATGATTCATGATTCAATTCATGATTCATGATTCAATTCATGATTCATGATTCAATTCATGATTTGTGATTCATGATTTAATTCATGATTCAATTCATGATTCATGATTCAATTCATGATTCATTATACATGATTCAATTCATGATTTGTGATTGATGCATGATTTATGATTCATGAATCAATTTATGATTCATGATTCAATTCATGATTTATGATTCGATTCATGAATCATGATTCGATTCATGAATCATGATTAGAATTATGAATCATGATTCGATTCATGAATCATGATTCGATTCATGATTCGCGATTTATGAATCATGATTCGATTCATGATTCATGATTTATGAATCATGATTCGATTCATGATTCATGATTCATGAATCATGATTCGATTCATGATTCATGATTCATTAATCATGATTCATTTAATGATTCATGATTTATGATTCAATTCATGATTTATGATTCGATTCATGATTCATAATTTATGAATCAAGATTCGATTCATGATTCATGATTCATGAAACATGATTTATGATTCATGAATCATGATTCTATTCATGATTCATGATTCATGAATTATGATTCATGATTCATGAATCATGATTCGATTCATGAATCATGATTCGATTCATGATTCATGATTCATGAATCATGATTCGAATCATGATTCATGATTCATGAATCATGATTCATTTAATGATTCATGATTTATGATTCAATTCAAGATTTATGATTCGATTCATGATTCATGAATCAAGATTCGATTCATGATTCGTGATTCACGAATCATGATTCGATTCATGATTCATGATTCATGAATCATGATTCGATTCATGATTCATGATTCATGAATCATGATTCGATTCATGAATCATGAATCATGATTCATTTAATGATTCATGATTTATGATTCAATTCATGATTTATGATTCGATTCATGATTCATGAATCATGATTCGATTCATGATTCATGATTCATAAATCATGATTCAATTCATGATTCATGATTCATGAATCATGATTCGATTCATGATTCATGATTCATGAATCATGATTCGAATCATGATTCATTATTCATGAATCATGATTCATTTAATGATTCATGATTTATGATTCAATTCATGATTTATGATTCGATTCATGATTCATGATTCATGAATCATGATTCGATTCATGAATCATGATTCGAGATTCACGAATCATGATTTGATTCATAAATCAAGATTCGATTCATGATTCGTGATTCACGAATCATGATTCGATTCATGAATCATGATTCGATTCATGATTCATGACTCATGAATCATGATTCGATTCATGATTCATGATTCATGAATCATGATTCGATTCATGATTCATGATTCATGATTCATGATTCAAATCATGATTCATGATTCAATTCATGATTTATTATTCAATTCAATATCTCATGATTCAATTCATGATTCGTGATTCATGATTCAATTCATGATTCATGATTCAATTCATGATTCATGATACATGATTAAATTTATGATTCATTTCATGATTCATGATTTAATTCATGATTCATGATTCAATTCATGATTCATGATTTAATTCATGATTCATGATTCAATTCATGATTCATTTAATGATTCATGATTTATGATTCAATTCATGATTTATGATTCGATTCATGATTCATGAATCATGATTCGATTCATGATTCATGATTCATGAATCATGATTCGATTCATGATTCATGAATCAAGATTCAATTCATGATTCATGATTCATGAATCAAGATTCATTTAATGATTCATGATTTATGATTCAATTCATGATTTATGATTCGACTCATGATTCATGATTCATGAATCAAGATTCATTTCATGATTCATGATTTATGATTCAATTCATGATTTATGATTCGATTCACGATTCATGATTCATGAATCATGATTCGATTCATGATTCATGATTCATGAATCATGATTCATGATTCATGAATCAAGATTCGATTCATGAATCATGATTTGATTCACGATTCGTGATTCATGAATCATGATTCGATTCATGATTTATGATTCGATTCACGATTCATGATTCATGAATCATGATTCGATTCATGATTCATGATTCATGAATCATGATTCGATTCATGATTCATGATTCATGAATCATGATTCGATTTATGATTCATGATTCATGAATCATGATTCATGAATCATGATTAATTTAATGATTCATGAATCATGATTCATTTAATGATTCATGATTTATGATTCAATTCATGATTTATGATTCGATTCATAATTCGATTCATGATTCATGAATCATGATTCGATTCATGATTCATGATTCATGAATCATGATTCATTTAATGATTCATGATTTATGATTCAATTCATGATTTATGATTCGATTCATGATTCGATTCATGATTCATGAATCATGATTCGATTCATGATTCATGATTCATGAATCATGATTCGATTCATGAATCATGATTCGAGATTCACGAATCATGATTCGATTCATAAATCAAGATTCGATTCATGATTCGTGATTCACGAATCATGATTCGATTCATGAATCATGATTCGATTCATGATTCATGATTCTTGAATCATGATTCAATTCATGAATCATGATTCGATTCATGATTCATGATTCTTGAATCATGATTCGATTCATGATTCATGATTCATGAATCATGATTCGATTTATGATTCATGATTCATGAATCATGATTCAATTCATGAATCATGATTTGATTCATGATTCATGATTCATGATTCATGATAAAATTCATGATTTATTATTCAATTCAATATCTCATGATTCAATTCATGATTCGTGATTCATGATTCAATTCATGATTCATGATTCAATTCATGATTCATGATACATGATTCAATTTATGATTCATGATTCATGATTCAATTCATGATTTATTATTCAATTCAATACCTCATGATTCAATTCATGATTCGTGATTCATGATTCAATTCATGATTCATGATTCAATTCATGATTCATGACACATGATTCAATTTATGATTCATTTCATGATTCATGATTCATGATTCATGATTCAATTCATGATTCATGATTCATGAATCATGATTCGATTCATGAATCATGATTCGATTCATGAATCATGATTCGATTCATGAATCATGATTCGATTCATGAATCATGATTCAATTCATGATTCGCCATTTATAAATCATGATTCGATTCATGATTCATGATTTATGAATCATGATTCGATTCATGATTCGCCATTTATGAATCATGATTCGATTCATGATTCATGATTCTTGAATCATGATTCGATTCATGAATCATGATTTATGAATCATGATTCGATTCATGATTCATGATTCATGAATCATGATTCATTTAATGATTCATGATTTATGATTGAATTCATGATTTATGAATCAATTCATGATTTATGAATCAATTCATGATTCATGATTCAATTCATGATTCATGATTCAATTCATGATTTGTGATTCATGATTCAATTCATGATTCATGATTCATGATTCAATTTATGATTCATGATTCATGATTCAATTCATGATTCAATTCATGATTCATGATTCAATTCATGATTCAATTCATGATTCATGATTCAATTCATGATTCATTATACATGATTCAATTTATGATTCATTTCATGATTCATGATTCATGATTCAATTCATGGTTCATTTAATGATTCATGATTTATGATTCAATTCATGATTTATGATTCGATTCATGATTCATGATTCATGAATCATGATTCGATTCATGATTCATGATTCATGAATCATGATTCATGATTCATGAATCATGATTCATGATTCATGAATCATGATTCGATTCATGAATCATGATTTGATTCATGATTCATGATTCATGAATCATGATTCGATTCATGATTCATGAATCATGATTCGATTCATGATTCATGATTCATGAATCATGATTCGATTCATGATTCATGATTCGATTCATGAATCACGATTCGATTCATGTTTCATGATTCATGAATCATGATTCGATTCATGATTCATGAATCATGATTTGATTCATGATTCATGATTCATGAATCATGATTCGATTCATGATTCATGATTCATGAATCATGATTCAATTCATGATTCATGATTCATGAATCAATTCATGATTCAATTCATGATTCAAGATTCATGATTTGATTTATGATTCATGATTCATGATTCAATTCATGATTCATGATTCATGATTCAAATCATGATTCCTGATTCCTGATTCATGATTCATGATTCAATTCATGATTCATTATTCAATTCATGATTCATGATTCAATTCATTATTCAATTCATGATTCATGATTCATGATTCAATTCATGATTCAATTCATGATTCATGATTCAATTCATGATTCATGATTCATGATTTAATTCATGATTCCTTATTCATGATTCAATTCATGACTCATGATTCAATTCATGATTCATGATTCAATTCATGATTCATGATTTAATTCATGATTCATTTAATGATTCATGATTTATGATTCAATTCATGATTTATGATTCGATTCATGATTCGATTCATGATTCATGATTCATGAATCATGATTCATGATTCATGAATCATGATTCGATTCGTGAATCATGATTCGATTCATGATTCGTGATTTATGAATCATGATTCGATTCATGATTCGTGATTTATGAATCATGATTCGATTCATGATTCGTGATTCATGAATCATGATTCGATTCATGATTCGTGATTCATGAATCATGATTCTATTCATGATTCGGGATTCATGAATCATGATTCGATTCATGAATCATGATTCGATTAATGAATCATGATTCGATTCATGATTCATGATTTATGAATCATGATTCGATTCATGATTCATGATTCATGAAACATGATTCATTTAATGATTCATGATTTATGATTCAATTCATGATTCATGATTCAATTCATGATTCATGATTCAATTCATGATTTGTGATTCATGATTCAATTCATGATTAATGATTCATGATTCAATTCATGATTCATGATTCAATTCATGATTCATGATTCAATTCATGATTCGCCATTTATAAATCATGATTCGATTCATGATTCATGATTTATGAATCATGATTCGATTCATGATTCGCCATTTATGAATCATGATTCGATTCATGATTCATGATTCTTGAATCATGATTCGATTCATGAATCATGATTTATGAATCATGATTCGATTCATGATTCATGATTCATGAATCATGATTCATTTAATGATTCATGATTTATGATTGAATTCATGATTTATGAATCAATTCATGATTTATGAATCAATTCATGATTCATGATTCAATTCATGATTCATGATTCAATTCATGATTTGTGATTCATGATTCAATTCATGATTCATGATTCATGATTCAATTTATGATTCATGATTCATGATTCAATTCATGATTCAATTCATGATTCATGATTCAATTCATGATTCATTATACATGATTCAATTTATGATTCATTTCATGATTCATGATTCATGATTCAATTCATGGTTCATTTAATGATTCATGATTTATGATTCAATTCATGATTTATGATTCGATTCATGATTCATGATTCATGAATCATGATTCGATTCATGATTCATGATTCATGAATCATGATTCATGATTCATGAATCATGATTCGATTCATGAATCATGATTTGATTCATGATTCATGATTCATGAATCATGATTCGATTCATGATTCATGAATCATGATTCGATTCATGATTCATGATTCATGAATCATGATTCGATTCATGATTCATGATTCGATTCATGAATCACGATTCGATTCATGTTTCATGATTCATGAATCATGATTCGATTCATGATTCATGAATCATGATTTGATTCATGATTCATGATTCATGAATCATGATTCGATTCATGATTCATGATTCATGAATCATGATTCAATTCATGATTCATGATTCATGAATCAATTCATGATTCAATTCATGATTCAAGATTCATGATTTGATTCATGATTCATGATTCAATTCATGATTCAATTCATGATTCAAGATTCATGATTTGATTCATGATTCATGATTCATGATTCAATTCATGATTCATGATTCATGATTCAAATCATGATTCCTGATTCCTGATTCATGATTCATGATTCAATTCATGATTCATTATTCAATTCATGATTCATGATTCAATTCATTATTCAATTCATGATTCATGATTCATGATTCAATTCATGATTCAATTAATGATTCATGATTCAATTCATGATTCATGATTCATGATTTAATTCATGATTCCTTATTCATGATTCAATTCATGACTCATGATTCAATTCATGATTCATGATTCAATTCATGATTCATGATTTAATTCATGATTCATGATTTAATTCATGATTCATTTAATGATTCATGATTTATGATTCAATTCATGATTTATGATTCGATTCATGATTCGATTCATGATTCATGATTCATGAATCATGATTCATGATTCATGAATCATGATTCGATTCGTGAATCATGATTCGATTCATGATTCGTGATTTATGAATCATGATTCGATTCATGATTCGTGATTTATGAATCATGATTCGATTCATGATTCGTGATTCATGAATCATGATTCGATTCATGATTCGTGATTCATGAATCATGATTCTATTCATGATTCGGGATTCATGAATCATGATTCGATTCATGAATCATGATTCGATTAATGAATCATGATTCGATTCATGATTCATGATTTATGAATCATGATTCGATTCATGAATCATGATTCATGAAACATGATTCATTTAATGATTCATGATTTATGATTCAATTCATGATTCATGATTCAATTCATGATTCATGATTCAATTCATGATTTGTGATTCATGATTCAATTCATGATTAATGATTCATGATTCAATTCATGATTCATGATTCAATTCATGATTCATGATTCAATTCATGATTCATGATTCAATTCATGATTTGTGATTCATGATTCAATTCATGATTCAATTCATGATTCATGATTCAATTCATGATTCATTATACATGATTCAATTTATGATTCATTTCATGATTCATGATTCATGATTCATGAATCAATTTATGATTCATGATTCAATTCATGATTTATGATTCGATTCATGAATCATGATTCGATTCATGAATCATGATTCATGAATCATGATTCGATTCATGATTCATGATTCATGAATCATGATTCGATTCATGATTCATGATTCATTAATCATGATTCATTTAATGATTCATGATTTATGATTCAATTCATGATTTATGATTCTATTCATGATTCATAATTTATGAATCATGATTCGATTCATGATTCATGATTCATGAAACATGATTTATGATTCATGAATCATGATTCTATTCATGATTCATGATTCATGATTTATGATTCATGATTCATGAATCATGATTCAATTCATGAATCATGATTCGATTCATGATTCGTGATTCATGAATCATGATTCGATTCATGAATCATGATTCGATTCATGATTCATGATTCATGAATCATGATTCGAATCATGATTCATGATTCATGAATCATGATGCATTTAATGATTCATGATTTATGATTCAATTCAAGATTTATGATTCGATTCATGATTCATGATTCATGAATCATGATTCGATTCATGATTCATGATTCATGAATCATGATTCGATTCATGAATCAAGATTTGATTCATGATTCATGATTCATGAATCATGATTCGATTCATGATTCATAATTTATGAATCATGATTCGATTCATGATTCATGATTCATGAAACATGATTTATGATTCATGAATCATGATTCGATTCATGATTCATGATTCATTAATCATGATTCATTTAATGATTCATGATTTATGATTCAATTCATGATTTATGATTCTATTCATGATTCATAATTTATGAATCATGATTTGATTCATGATTCATGATTCATGAAACATGATTTATGATTCATGAATCATGATTCTATTCATGATTCATGATTCATGATTTATGATTCATGATTCATGAATCATGATTCAATTCATGAATCATGATTCGATTCATGATTCGTGATTCATGAATCATGATTCGATTCATGAATCATGATTCGATTCATGATTCATGATTCATGAATCATGATTCGAATCATGATTCATGATTCATGAATCATGATGCATTTAATGATTCATGATTTATGATTCAATTCAAGATTTATGATTCGATTCATGATTCATGATTCATGAATCATGATTCGATTCATGATTCATGATTCATGAATCATGATTCGATTCATGAATCAAGATTCGATTCATGATTCATGATTCATGAATCATGATTCGATTCATGATTCATAATTTATGAATCATGATTCGATTCATGATTCATGATTCATGAAACATGATTTATGATTCATGAATCATGATTCTATTCATGATTCATGATTCATGATTTATGATTCATGATTCATGAATCATGATTCAATTCATGAATCATGATTCGATTCATGATTCGTGATTCATGAATCATGATTCGATTCATGAATCATGATTCGATTCATGATTCATGATTCATGAATCATGATTCGAATCATGATTCATGATTCATGAATCATGATGCATTTAATGATTCATGATTTATGATTCAATTCAAGATTTATGATTCGATTCATGATTCATGATTCATGAATCATGATTCGATTCATGATTCATGATTCATGAATCATGATTCGATTCATGATTCATGATTCATGAATCATGATTCGTGATTCACGAATCATGATTCGATTCATGATTCGTGATTCACGAATCATGATTCGATTCATGATTCGTGATTCACGAATCATGATTCGATTCATGATTCATGATTCATGAATCATGATTCGATTCATGATTCATGATTCATGAATCATGATTCGATTCATGATTCATGATTCGATTCATGAATCATGATTTGATTCACGATTCATGATTCATGAATCATGATTCGATTCATGAATCATGATTCGATTCATGTTTCATGATTCATGAATCATGATTCGATTTATGATTCATGAATCATGATTCGATTCATGATTCATGATTCAATTCATGATTCATGATTCAATTCATTATTCAATTCATGATTCATGATTCATGATTCAATTCATGATTCAATTCATGATTCATGATTCAATTCATGATTCATGATTCAATTCATGATTCATGATTCATGATTTAATTCATGATTCCTTATTAATGATTCAATTCATGACTCATGATTCAATTCATGATTCATGATTCAATTCATGATTCATGATTTAATTCATGATTCATTTAATGATTCATGATTTATGATTCAATTCATGATTTATGATTCAATTCATGATTTATGATTCGATTCATGATTCGATTCATGATTCATGATTCATGAATCATGATTCATGATTCATGAATCATGATTCGATTCGTGAATCATGATTCGATTCATGATTCGTGATTTATGAATCATGATTCGATTCATGATTCGTGATTCATGAATCATGATTCGATTCATGATTCGTGATAAATGAATCATGATTCGATTCATGATTCGTGATTCATGAATCATGATTCGATTCATGATTCGTGATTCATGAATCATGATTTGATTCATGATTCGTGATTCATGAATCGTGATTCGATTCATGAATCATGATTCGATTAATGAATCATGATTCGATTCATGATTCATGATTTATGAATCATGATTCGATTCATGATTCATGATTCATGAAACATGATTCATTTAATGATTCATGATTTATGATTCAATTCATGATTTATGATTCAATTCATGATTCATGATTCAATTCATGATTCATGATTCAATTCATGATTTGTGATTCATGATTCAATTCATGATTAATGATTCATGATTCAATTCATGATTCATGATTTAATTCATGATTCATGATTCAATTCATGATTCATGATTCAATTCATGATTTGTGATTCATGATTTAATTCATGATTCAATTCATGATTCATGATTCAATTCATGATTCATTATACATGATTCAATTTATGATTCATTTCATGATGCATGATTTATGATTCATGAATCAATTTATGATTCATGATTCAATTCATGATTTATGATTCGATTCATGAATCATGATTCGATTCATGAATCATGATTCGAATTATGAATCATGATTCGATTCATGAATCATGATTTATGATTCGATTCATGAATCATGATTCGATTCATGAATCATGATTCGAATTATGAATCATGATTCGATTCATGAATCATGATTCGATTCATGATTCGCGATTTATGAATCATGATTCGATTCATGATTCATGATTTATGAATCATGATTCGATTCATGATTCATGATTCATGAATCATGATTCGATTCATGATTCATGATTCATTAATCATGATTCATTTAATGATTCATGATTTATGATTCAATTCATGATTTATGATTCGATTCATGATTCATAATTTATGAATCAAGATTCGATTCATGATTCATGATTCATGAAACATGATTTATGATTCATGAATCATGATTCTATTCATGATTCATGATTCATGAATTATGATTCATGATTCATGAATCATGATTCAATTCATGAATCATGATTCATGAATCATGATTCGATTCATGAATCAAGATTCGATTCATGATTCATGATTCATGAATCATGATTCGATTCATGATTCATAATTTATGAATCATGATTCGATTCATGATTCATGATTCATGAAACATGATTTATGATTCATGAATCATGATTCTATTCATGATTCATGATTCATGATTTATGATTCATGATTCATGAATCATGATTCAATTCATGAATCATGATTCGATTCATGATTCGTGATTCATGAATCATGATTTGATTCATGAATCATGATTCGATTCATGATTCATGATTCATGAATCATGATTCGAATCATGATTCATGATTCATGAATCATGATGCATTTAATGATTCATGATTTATGATTCAATTCAAGATTTATGATTCGATTCATGATTCATGATTCATGAATCATGATTCGATTCATGATTCATGATTCATGAATCATGATTCGATTCATGATTCATGATTCATGAATCATGATTCGTGATTCACGAATCATGATTCGATTCATGATTCGTGATTCACGAATCATGATTCGATTCATGATTCGTGATTCATGAATCATGATTCGATTCATGATTCATGATTCATGAATCATGATTCGATTCATGATTCATGATTCGATTCATGAATCATGATTTGATTCACGATTCATGATTCATGAATCATGATTCGATTCATGAATCATGATTCGATTCATGTTTCATGATTCATGAATCATGATTCGATTCATGATTCATGAATCATGATTCGATTCATGATTCATGATTCAATTCATGATTCATGATTCAATTCATTATTCAATTCATGATTCATGATTCATGATTCAATTCATGATTCAATTCATGATTCATGATTCAATTCATGATTCATGATTCAATTCATGATTCATGATTCATGATTTAATTCATGATTCCTTATTAATGATTCAATTCATGACTCATGATTCAATTCATGATTCATGATTCAATTCATGATTCATGATTTAATTCATGATTCATTTAATGATTCATGATTTATGATTCAATTCATGATTTATGATTCAATTCATGATTTATGATTCGATTCATGATTCGATTCATGATTCATGATTCATGAATCATGATTCATGATTCATGAATCATGATTCGATTCGTGAATCATGATTCGATTCATGATTCGTGATTTATGAATCATGATTCGATTCATGATTCGTGATAAATGAATCATGATTCGATTCATGATTCGTGATTCATGAATCATGATTCGATTCATGATTCGTGATTCATGAATCATGATTTGATTCATGATTCGTGATTCATGAATCGTGATTCGATTCATGAATCATGATTCGATTAATGAATCATGATTCGATTCATGATTCATGATTTATGAATCATGATTCGATTCATGATTCATGATTCATGAAACATGATTCATTTAATGATTCATGATTTATGATTCAATTCATGATTTATGATTCAATTCATGATTCATGATTCAATTCATGATTCATGATTCAATTCATGATTTGTGATTCATGATTCAATTCATGATTAATGATTCATGATTCAATTCATGATTCATGATTTAATTCATGATTCATGATTCAATTCATGATTCATGATTCAATTCATGATTTGTGATTCATGATTTAATTCATGATTCAATTCATGATTCATGATTCAATTCATGATTCATTATACATGATTCAATTTATGATTCATTTCATGATGCATGATTTATGATTCATGAATCAATTTATGATTCATGATTCAATTCATGATTTATGATTCGATTCATGAATCATGATTCGATTCATGAATCATGATTCGAATTATGAATCATGATTCGATTCATGAATCATGATTTATGATTCGATTCATGAATCATGATTCGATTCATGAATCATGATTCGAATTATGAATCATGATTCGATTCATGAATCATGATTCGATTCATGATTCGCGATTTATGAATCATGATTCGATTCATGATTCATGATTTATGAATCATGATTCGATTCATGATTCATGATTCATGAATCATGATTCGATTCATGATTCATGATTCATTAATCATGATTCATTTAATGATTCATGATTTATGATTCAATTCATGATTTATGATTCGATTCATGATTCATAATTTATGAATCAAGATTCGATTCATGATTCATGATTCATGAAACATGATTTATGATTCATGAATCATGATTCTATTCATGATTCATGATTCATGAATTATGATTCATGATTCATGAATCATGATTCAATTCATGAATCATGATTCGATTCATGATTCGTGATTCATGAATCATGATTCGATTCATGATTCATGATTCGATTCATGATTCATGATTCATGAATCATGATTCGAATCATGATTCATGATTCATGAATCATGATTCATTTAATGATTCATGATTTATGATTCAATTCAAGATTTATGATTCGATTCATGATTCATGATTCACGAATCAAGATTCGATTCATGATTCGTGATTCACGAATCATGATTCGATTCATGATTCATGATTCATGAATCATGATTCGATTCATGATTCATGATTCATGAATCATGATTCGATTCATGATTCATGATTCATGAATCATGATTCGATTCATGAATCATGAATCATGATTCATTTAATGATTCATGATTTATGATTCAATTCATGATTTATGATTCGATTCATGATTCATGAATCATGATTCGATTCATGATTCATGATTCATAAATCATGATTCAATTCATGATTCATGATTCATGAATCATGATTCGATTCATGATTCATGATTCATGAATCATGATTCGAATCATGATTCATTATTCATGAATCATGATTCATTTAATGATTCATGATTTATGATTCAATTCATGATTTATGATTCGATTCATGATTCATGATTCATGAATCATGATTCGATTCATGAATCATGATTCGAGATTCACGAATCATGATTTGATTCATAAATCAAGATTCGATTCATGATTCGTGATTCACGAATCATGATTCGATTCATGAATCATGATTCGATTCATGATTCATGATTCATGAATCATGATTCGATTAATGATTCATGATTCATGATTCATGATTCAAATCATGATTCATGATTCATGATTCAATTCATGATTTATTATTCAATTCAATATCTCATGATTCAATTCATGATTCGTGATTCATGATTCAATTCATGATTCATGATTCAATTCATGATTCATGATTCAATTCATGATTCATTTAATGATTCATGATTTATGATTCAATTCATGATTTATGATTCGATTCATGATTCATGAATCATGATTCGATTCATGATTCATGATTCATGAATCATGATTCGATTCATGATTCATGATTCATGAATCATGATTCAATTCATGATTCATGATTCATGAATCAAGATTCATTTAATGATTCATGATTTATGATTCAATTCATGATTTATGATTCGACTCATGATTCATGATTCATGAATCAAGATTCATTTCATGATTCATGATTTATGATTCAATTCATGATTTATGATTCGATTCACGATTCATGATTCATGAATCATGATTCGATTCATGATTCATGATTCATGAATCATGATTCATGATTCATGAATCAAGATTCGATTCATGAATCATGATTTGATTCACGATTCGTGATTCATGAATCATGATTCGATTCATGATTTATGATTCGATTCACGATTCATGATTCATGAATCATGATTCGATTCATGATTCATGATTCATGAATCATGATTCGATTTATGATTCATGATTCATGAATCATGATTCGATTCATGAATCATGATTCATGAATCATGATTCATTTAATGATTCATGAATCATGATTCATTTAATGATTCATGATTTATGATTCAATTCATGATTTATGATTCGATTCATGATTCGATTCATGATTCATGAATCATGATTCGATTCATGATTCATGATTCATGAATCATGATTCATTTAATGATTCATGATTTATGATTCAATTCATGATTTATGATTCGATTCATGATTCGATTCATGATTCATGAATCATGATTCGATTCATGATTCATGATTCATGAATCATGATTCGATTCATGAATCATGATTCGAGATTCACGAATCATGATTCGATTCATAAATCAAGATTCGATTCATGATTCGTGATTCACGAATCATGATTCGATTCATGAATCATGATTCGATTCATGATTCATGATTCTTGAATCATGATTCAATTCATGAATCATGATTCGATTCATGATTCATGATTCTTGAATCATGATTCGATTCATGATTCATGATTCATGAATCATGATTCGATTTATGATTCATGATTCATGAATCATGATTCAATTCATGAATCATGATTTGATTCATGATTCATGATTCATGATTCATGATTCAATTCATGATTTATTATTCAATTCAATATCTCATGATTCAATTCATGATTCGTGATTCATGATTCAATTCATGATTCATGATTCAATTCATGATTCATGATACATGATTCAATTTATGATTCATGATTCATGATTCAATTCATGATTTATTATTCAATTCAATATCTCATGATTCAATTCATGATTCGTGATTCATGATTCAATTCATGATTCATGATTCAATTCATGATTCATGATACATGATTCAATTTATGATTCATTTCATGATTCATGATTCATGATTCATGATTCAATTCATGATTCATGATTCATGAATCATGATTCGATTCATGAATCATGATTCGATTCATGAATCATGATTCGATTCATGAATCATGATTCGATTCATGAATCATGATTCGATTCATGATTCGCCATTTATAAATCATGATTCGATTCATGATTCATGATTTATGAATCATGATTCGATTCATGATTCGCCATTTATGAATCATGATTCGATTCATGATTCATGATTCTTGAATCATGATTCGATTCATGAATCATGATTTATGAATCATGATTCGATTCATGATTCATGATTCATGAATCATGATTCATTTAATGATTCATGATTTATGATTGAATTCATGATTTATGAATCAATTCATGATTTATGATTCAATTCATGATTTGTGATTAATGATTCAATTCATGATTCATGATTCATGATTCAATTTATGATTCATGAGTCATGATTCAATTCATGATTCAATTCATGATTCATGATTCAATTCATGATTCACGATTCATGATTCAATTCATGATTCAATTCATGATTCATGATTCAATTCATGATTCATTATACATGATTCAATTTATGATTCATTTCATGATTCATGATTCATGATTCAATTCATGGTTCATTTAATGATTCATGATTTATGATTCAATTCATGATTTATGATTCGATTCATGATTCATGATTCATGAATCATGATTCGATTCATGATTCATGATTCATAAATCATGATTCGATTCATGATTCATGAATCATGATTCGATTCATGATTCATGATTTATGATTCAATTCATGATTTATGATTCGATTCATGATTCATGATTCATGAATCATGATTCGATTCATGATTCATGATTCATGAATCATGATTCGATTCATGATTCATGAATCATGATTCGATTCATGATTCATGATTCATGAATCATGATTCGATTCATGATTCATGAATCATGATTCGATTCATGATTCATGATTCATGAATCATGATTCGATTCATGATTCATGATTCGATTCATGAATCACGATTCGATTCATGTTTCATGATTCATGAATCATGATTCGATTCATGATTCATGAATCATGATTTGATTCATGATTCATGATTCATGAATCATGATTCGATTCATGATTCATGATTCATGAATCATGATTCAATTCATGATTCATGATTCATGAATCAATTCATGATTCAATTCATGATTCAAGATTCATGATTTGATTCATGATTCATGATTCATGATTCAATTCATGATTCATGATTCATGATTCAAATCATGATTCCTGATTCCTGATTCATGATTCAATTCATGATTCATTATTCAATTCATGATTCATGATTCAATTCATTATTCAATTCATGATTCATGATTCATGATTCAATTCATGATTCAATTCATGATTCATGATTCAATTCATGATTTATGATTCATGATTTAATTCATGATTCCTTATTCATGATTCAATTCATGACTCATGATTCAATTCATGATTCATGATTCAATTCATGATTCATGATTTAATTCATGATTCATTTAATGATTCATGATTTATGATTCAATTCATGATTTATGATTCGATTCATGATTCGATTCATGATTCATGATTCATGAATCATGATTCATGATTCGTGATTTATGAATCATGATTCGATTCATGATTCGTGATTCATGAATCATGATTCGATTCATGATTCGTGATTCATGAATCATGATTCTATTCATGATTCGGGATTCATGAATCATGATTCGATTTATGAATCATGATTCGATTAATGAATCATGATTCGATTCATGATTCATTATTTATGAATCATGATTCGATTCATGATTCATGATTCATGAAACATGATTCATTTAATGATTCATGATTTATGATTCAATTCATGATTCATGATTCAATTCATGATTCATGATTCAATTCATGATTTGTGATTCATGATTCAATTCATGATTAATGATTCATGATTCAATTCATGATTCATGATTCAATTCATGATTCATGATTCAATTCATGATTCATGATTCAATTCATGATTTGTGATTCATGATTCAATTCATGATTTGTGATTCATGATTCAATTCATGATTCAATTCATGATTCATGATTCAATTCATGATTCATTATACATGATTCAATTTATGATTCATTTCATGATTCATGATTCAATTCATGATTCATGATTCAATTCATGATTTGTGATTCATGATTCAATTCATGATTCAATTCATGAATCATGATTCGATTCATGATTCGTGATTCATGAATCATGATTCGATTCATGAATCATGATTCGATTCATGATTCATGATTCATGAATCATGATTCGAATCATGATTCATGATTCATGAATCATGATGCATTTAATGATTCATGATTTATGATTCAATTCAAGATTTATGATTCGATTCATGATTCATGATTCATGAATCATGATTCGATTCATGATTCATGATTCATGAATCATGATTCGATTCATGATTCATGATTCATGAATCATGATTCGATTCATGATTCATGATTCATGAATCATGATTCGTGATTCACGAATCATGATTCGATTCATGATTCGTGATTCACGAAACATGATTCGATTCATGATTCATGATTCATGAATCATGATTCGAATCATGATTCATGATTCATGAATCATGATTCATTTAATGATTCATGATTTATGATTCAATTCATGATTTATGATTCGATTCATGATTCATGATTCATGAATCATGATTCGATTCATGAATCATGATTCGATTCATGAATCATGATTCGAGATTCACGAATCATGATTTGATTCATAAATCAAGATTCGATTCATGATTCGTGATTCACGAAACATGATTCGATTCATGAATCATGATTCGATTCATGATTCATGATTCATGAATCATGATTCGATTCATGAATCATGATTCGATTCATGATTCATGATTCATGAATCATGATTCGATTCATGATTCATGATTCATGATTCATGATTCAAATCATGATTCATGATTCATGATTCAATTCATGATTTATTATTCAATTCAATATCTCATGATTCAATTCATGATTCGTGATTCAATTCATGATTCATGATACATGATTCAATTTATGATTCATTTCATGATTCATGATTCATGATTCATGATTCATTTCATGATTTATGATTCAATTCATGATTCATGATTTAATTCATGATTCATGATTCAATTCATGATTCATTAAATGATTCAAGATTTATGATTCAATTCATGATTTATGATTCGATTCATGATTCATGAATCATGATTCGATTCATGATTCATGATTCATGAATCATGATTCGATTCATGATTCATGATTCATGAATCATGATTCAATTCATGATTTATAATTCATGAATCAAGATTCATTTAATGATTCATGATTTATGATTCAATTCATGATTTATGATTCGATTTATGATTCATGATTCATGAATCAAGATTCATTTAATGATTCATGATTTATGATTCAATTCATGATTTATGATTCGATTCACGATTCATGATTCATGATTCATGAATCATGATTCATTTAATGATTCATGATTTATGATTAAAATTAATGATTTATGATTCGATTCATGATTCATGATTCATGATTTATGATTCATGATTCATGAATCATGATTCAATTCATGAATCATGATTCGATTCATGATTCGTGATTCATGAATCATGATTCGATTCATGAATCATGATTCGATTCATGATTCATGATTCATGAATCATGATTCGAATCATGATTCATGATTCATGAATCATGATGCATTTAATGATTCATGATTTATGATTCAATTCAAGATTTATGATTCGATTCATGATTCATGATTCATGAATCATGATTCGATTCATGATTCATGATTCATGAATCATGATTCGATTCATGAATCAAGATTCGATTCATGATTCATGATTCATGAATCATGATTCGATTCATGATTCATAATTTATGAATCATGATTCGATTCATGATTCATGATTCATGAAACATGATTTATGATTCATGAATCATGATTCTATTCATGATTCATGATTCATGATTTATGATTCATGATTCATGAATCATGATTCAATTCATGAATCATGATTCGATTCATGATTCGTGATTCATGAATCATGATTTGATTCATGAATCATGATTCGATTCATGATTCATGATTCATGAATCATGATTCGAATCATGATTCATGATTCATGAATCATGATGCATTTAATGATTCATGATTTATGATTCAATTCAAGATTTATGATTCGATTCATGATTCATGATTCATGAATCATGATTCGATTCATGATTCATGATTCATGAATCATGATTCGATTCATGATTCATGATTCATGAATCATGATTCGTGATTCACGAATCATGATTCGATTCATGATTCGTGATTCACGAATCATGATTCGATTCATGATTCATGATTCATGAATCATGATTCGATTCATGATTCATGATTCATGAATCATGATTCGATTCCATGATTCATGATTCTGAAATCATGATTCGATTCATGATTCATGATTCGATTCATGAATCATGATTTGATTCACGATTCATGATTCATGAATCATGATTCGATTCATGAATCATGATTCGATTCATGTTCATGATTCATGAATCATGATTCGATCCTGATTCATGGAATCATGATTCGATTTTCATGAATCATGAATTTCAATTCATGAATTCATGATTCAATTCATGATTCAATTCATGATTCATGATTCAATTCATGATTCATGATTCAATTCATGATTCATGATTCATGATTTAATTCATGATTCCTTATTAATGATTCAATTCATGACTCATGATTCAATTCATGATTCATGATTCAATTCATGATTCATGATTTAATTCATGATTCATTTAATGATTCATGATTTATGATTCAATTCATGATTTATGATTCAATTCATGATTTATGATTCGATTCATGATTCGATTCATGATTCATGATTTATGAATCATGATTCGATTCATGATTCATGATTCATGAAACATGATTCATTTAATGATTCATGATTTATGATTCAATTCATGATTTATGATTCAATTCATGATTCATGATTCAATTCATGATTCATGATTCAATTCATGATTTGTGATTCATGATTCAATTCATGATTAATGATTCATGATTCAATTCATGATTCATGATTTAATTCATGATTCATGATTCAATTCATGATTCATGATTCAATTCATGATTTGTGATTCATGATTTAATTCATGATTCAATTCATGATTCATGATTCAATTCATGATTCATTATACATGATTCAATTTATGATTCATTTCATGATGCATGATTTATGATTCATGAATCAATTTATGATTCATGATTCAATTCATGATTTATGATTCGATTCATGAATCATGATTCGATTCATGAATCATGATTCGAATTATGAATCATGATTCGATTCATGAATCATGATTTATGATTCGATTCATGAATCATCATTCGATTCATGAATCATGATTCGAATTATGAATCATGATTCGATTCATGAATCATGATTCGATTCATGATTCGCGATTTATGAATCATGATTCGATTCATGATTCATGATTTATGAATCATGATTCGATTCATGATTCATGATTCATGAATCATGATTCGATTCATGATTCATGATTCATTAATCATGATTCATTTAATGATTCATGATTTATGATTCAATTCATGATTTATGATTTGATTCATGATTCATAATTTATGAATCAAGATTCGATTCATGATTCATGATTCATGAAACATGATTTATGATTCATGAATCATGATTCTATTCATGATTCATGATTCATGAATTATGATTCATGATTCATGAATCATGATTCAATTCATGAATCATGATTCGATTCATGATTCGTGATTCATGAATCATGATTCGATTCATGATTCATGATTCGATTCATGATTCATGATTCATGAATCATGATTCGAATCATGATTCATGATTCATGAATCATGATTCATTTAATGATTCATGATTTATGATTCAATTCAAGATTTATGATTCGATTCATGATTCATGATTCACGAATCAAGATTCGATTCATGATTCGTGATTCACGAATCATGATTCGATTCATGATTCATGATTCATGAATCATGATTCGATTCATGATTCATGATTCATGAATCATGATTCGATTCATGATTCATGATTCATGAATCATGATTCGATTCATGAATCATGAATCATGATTCATTTAATGATTCATGATTTATGATTCAATTCATGATTTATGATTCGATTCATGATTCATGAATCATGATTCGATTCATGATTCATGATTCATAAATCATGATTCAATTCATGATTCATGATTCATGAATCATGATTCGATTCATGATTCATGATTCATGAATCATGATTCGAATCATGATTCATTATTCATGAATCATGATTCATTTAATGATTCATGATTTATGATTCAATTCATGATTTATGATTCGATTCATGATTCATGATTCATGAATCATGATTCGATTCATGAATCATGATTCGAGATTCACGAATCATGATTTGATTCATAAATCAAGATTCGATTCATGATTCGTGATTCACGAATCATGATTCGATTCATGAATCATGATTCGATTCATGATTCATGATTCATGAATCATGATTCGATTAATGATTCATGATTCATGATTCATGATTCAAATCATGATTCATGATTCATGATTCAATTCATGATTTATTATTCAATTCAATATCTCATGATTCAATTCATGATTCGTGATTCATGATTCAATTCATGATTCATGATTCAATTCATGATTCATGATACATGATTCAATTTATGATTCATTTCATGATTCATGATTTAATTCATGATTCATGATTCAATTCATGATTCATGATTTAATTCATGATTCATGATTCAATTCATGATTCATTTAATGATTCATGATTTATGATTCAATTCATGATTTATGATTCGATTCATGATTCATGAATCATGATTCGATTCATGATTCATGATTCATGAATCATGATTCGATTCATGATTCATGATTCATGAATCATGATTCAATTCATGATTCATGATTCATGAATCAAGATTCATTTAATGATTCATGATTTATGATTCAATTCATGATTTATGATTCGACTCATGATTCATGATTCATGAATCAAGATTCATTTCATGATTCATGATTTATGATTCAATTCATGATTTATGATTCGATTCACGATTCATGATTCATGAATCATGATTCGATTCATGATTCATGATTCATGAATCATGATTCATGATTCATGAATCAAGATTCGATTCATGAATCATGATTTGATTCACGATTCGTGATTCATGAATCATGATTCGATTCATGATTTATGATTCGATTCACGATTCATGATTCATGAATCATGATTCGATTCATGATTCATGATTCATGAATCATGATTCGATTCATGATTCATGATTCATGAATCATGATTCGATTCATGATTCATGATTCATGAATCATGATTCGATTCATGATTCATGATTCATGAATCATGATTCGATTTATGATTCATGATTCATGAATCATGATTCGATTCATGAATCATGATTCATGAATCATGATTCATTTAATGATTCATGAATCATGATTCATTTAATGATTCATGATTTATGATTCAATTCATGATTTATGATTCGATTCATGATTCGATTCATGATTCATGAATCATGATTCGATTCATGATTCATGATTCATGAATCATGATTCATTTAATGATTCATGATTTATGATTCAATTCATGATTTATGATTCGATTCATGATTCATGATTCGATTCATGAATCATGATTTGATTCACGATTCATGATTCATGAATCATGATTCGATTCATGAATCATGATTCGATTCATGTTTCATGATTCATGAATCATGATTCGATTCATGATTCATGAATCATGATTCGATTCATGATTCATGATTCAATTCATGATTCATGATTCAATTCATTATTCAATTCATGATTCATGATTCATGATTCAATTCATGATTCAATTCATGATTCATGATTCAATTCATGATTCATGATTCAATTCATGATTCATGATTCATGATTTAATTCATGATTCCTTATTAATGATTCAATTCATGACTCATGATTCAATTCATGATTCATGATTCAATTCATGATTCATGATTTAATTCATGATTCATTTAATGATTCATGATTTATGATTCAATTCATGATTTATGATTCAATTCATGATTTATGATTCGATTCATGATTCGATTCATGATTCATGATTCATGAATCATGATTCGATTCGTGAATCATGATTCGATTCATGATTCGTGATTTATGAATCATGATTCGATTCATGATTCGTGATTCATGAATCATGATTCGATTCATGATTCGTGATAAATGAATCATGATTCGATTCATGATTCGTGATTCATGAATCATGATTCGATTCATGATTCGTGATTCATGAATCATGATTTGATTCATGATTCGTGATTCATGAATCGTGATTCGATTCATGAATCATGATTCGATTAATGAATCATGATTCGATTCATGATTCATGATTTATGAATCATGATTCGATTCATGATTCATGATTCATGAAACATGATTCATTTAATGATTCATGATTTATGATTCAATTCATGATTTATGATTCAATTCATGATTCATGATTCAATTCATGATTCATGATTCAATTCATGATTTGTGATTCATGATTCAATTCATGATTAATGATTCATGATTCAATTCATGATTCATGATTTAATTCATGATTCATGATTCAATTCATGATTCATGATTCAATTCATGATTTGTGATTCATGATTTAATTCATGATTCAATTCATGATTCATGATTCAATTCATGATTCATTATACATGATTCAATTTATGATTCATTTCATGATGCATGATTTATGATTCATGAATCAATTTATGATTCATGATTCAATTCATGATTTATGATTCGATTCATGAATCATGATTCGATTCATGAATCATGATTCGAATTATGAATCATGATTCGATTCATGAATCATGATTTATGATTCGATTCATGAATCATCATTCGATTCATGAATCATGATTCGAATTATGAATCATGATTCGATTCATGAATCATGATTCGATTCATGATTCGCGATTTATGAATCATGATTCGATTCATGATTCATGATTTATGAATCATGATTCGATTCATGATTCATGATTCATGAATCATGATTCGATTCATGATTCATGATTCATTAATCATGATTCATTTAATGATTCATGATTTATGATTCAATTCATGATTTATGATTTGATTCATGATTCATAATTTATGAATCAAGATTCGATTCATGATTCATGATTCATGAAACATGATTTATGATTCATGAATCATGATTCTATTCATGATTCATGATTCATGAATTATGATTCATGATTCATGAATCATGATTCAATTCATGAATCATGATTCGATTCATGATTCGTGATTCATGAATCATGATTCGATTCATGATTCATGATTCGATTCATGATTCATGATTCATGAATCATGATTCGAATCATGATTCATGATTCATGAATCATGATTCATTTAATGATTCATGATTTATGATTCAATTCAAGATTTATGATTCGATTCATGATTCATGATTCACGAATCAAGATTCGATTCATGATTCGTGATTCACGAATCATGATTCGATTCATGATTCATGATTCATGAATCATGATTCGATTCATGATTCATGATTCATGAATCATGATTCGATTCATGATTCATGATTCATGAATCATGATTCGATTCATGAATCATGAATCATGATTCATTTAATGATTCATGATTTATGATTCAATTCATGATTTATGATTCGATTCATGATTCATGAATCATGATTCGATTCATGATTCATGATTCATAAATCATGATTGAATTCATGATTCATGATTCATGAATCATGATTCGATTCATGATTCATGATTCATGAATCATGATTCGAATCATGATTCATTATTCATGAATCATGATTCATTTAATGATTCATGATTTATGATTCAATTCATGATTTATGATTCGATTCATGATTCATGATTCATGAATCATGATTCGATTCATGAATCATGATTCGAGATTCACGAATCATGATTTGATTCATAAATCAAGATTCGATTCATGATTCGTGATTCACGAATCATGATTCGATTCATGAATCATGATTCGATTCATGATTCATGATTCATGAATCATGATTCGATTAATGATTCATGATTCATGATTCATGATTCAAATCATGATTCATGATTCATGATTCAATTCATGATTTATTATTCAATTCAATATCTCATGATTCAATTCATGATTCGTGATTCATGATTCAATTCATGATTCATGATTCAATTCATGATTCATGATACATGATTCAATTTATGATTCATTTCATGATTCATGATTTAATTCATGATTCATGATTCAATTCATGATTCATGATTTAATTCATGATTCATGATTCAATTCATGATTCATTTAATGATTCATGATTTATGATTCAATTCATGATTTATGATTCGATTCATGATTCATGAATCATGATTCGATTCATGATTCATGATTCATGAATCATGATTCGATTCATGATTCATGATTCATGAATCATGATTCAATTCATGATTCATGATTCATGAATCAAGATTCATTTAATGATTCATGATTTATGATTCAATTCATGATTTATGATTCGACTCATGATTCATGATTCATGAATCAAGATTCATTTCATGATTCATGATTTATGATTCAATTCATGATTTATGATTCGATTCACGATTCATGATTCATGAATCATGATTCGATTCATGATTCATGATTCATGAATCATGATTCATGATTCATGAATCAAGATTCGATTCATGAATCATGATTTGATTCACGATTCGTGATTCATGAATCACGATTCGATTCATGATTTATGATTCGATTCACGATTCATGATTCATGAATCATGATTCGATTCATGATTCATGATTCATGAATCATGATTCGATTCATGATTCATGATTCATGAATCATGATTCGATTCATGATTCATGATTCATGAATCATGATTCGATTCATGATTCATGATTCATGAATCATGATTCGATTTATGATTCATGATTCATGAATCATGATTCGATTCATGAATCATGATTCATGAATCATGATTCATTTAATGATTCATGAATCATGATTCATTTAATGATTCATGATTTATGATTCAATTCATGATTTATGATTCGATTCATGATTCGATTCATGATTCATGAATCATGATTCGATTCATGATTCATGATTCATGAATCATGATTCATTTAATGATTCATGATTTATGATTCAATTCATGATTTATGATTCGATTCATGATTCGATTCATGATTCATGAATCATGATTCGATTCATGATTCATGATTCATGAATCATGATTCGATTCATGAATCATGATTCGAGATTCACGAATCATGATTCGATTCATAAATCAAGATTCGATTCATGATTCGTGATTCACGAATCATGATTCGATTCATGAATCATGATTCGATTCATGATTCATGATTCTTGAATCATGATTCAATTCATGAATCATGATTCGATTCATGATTCATGATTCTTGAATCATGATTCGATTCATGATTCATGATTCATGAATCATGATTCGATTTATGATTCATGATTCATGAATCATGATTCAATTCATGAATCATGATTTGATTCATGATTCATGATTCATGATTCATGATTCAATTGATGATTTATTATTCAATTCAATATCTCATGATTCAATTCATGATTCGTGATTCATGATTCAATTCATGATTCATGATTCAATTCATGATTCATGATACATGATTCAATTTATGATTCATGATTCATGATTCAATTCATGATTTATTATTCAATTCAATATCTCATGATTCAATTCATGATTCGTGATTCATGATTCAATTCATGATTCATGATTCAATTCATGATTCATGATACATGATTCAATTTATGATTCATTTCATGATTCATGATTCATGATTCATGATTCAATTCATGATTCATAATTCATGAATCATGATTCGATTCATGAATCATGATTCGATTCATGAATCATGATTCGATTCATGAATCATGATTCGATTCATGAATCATGATTCGATTCATGATTCGCCATTTATAAATCATGATTCGATTCATGATTCATGATTTATGAATCATGATTCGATTCATGATTCGCCATTTATGAATCATGATTCGATTCATGATTCATGATTCTTGAATCATGATTCGATTCATGAATCATGATTTATGAATCATGATTCGATTCATGATTCATGATTCATGAATCATGATTCATTTAATGATTCATGATTTATGATTGAATTCATGATTTATGAATCAATTCATGATTTATGATTCAATTCATGATTTGTGATTCATGATTCAATTCATGATTCATGATTCATGATTCAATTTATGATTCATGAGTCATGATTCAATTCATGATTCAATTCATGATTCATGATTCAATTCATGATTCACGATTCATGATTCAATTCATGATTCAATTCATGATTCATGATTCAATTCATGATTCATTATACATGATTCAATTTATGATTCATTTCATGATTCATGATTCATGATTCAATTCATGGTTCATTTAATGATTCATGATTTATGATTCAATTCATGATTTATGATTCGATTCATGATTCATGATTCATGAATCATGATTCGATTCATGATTCATGATTCATGAATCATGATTCGATTCATGATTCATGAATCATGATTCGATTCATGATTCATGATTTATGATTCAATTCATGATTTATGATTCGATTCATGATTCATGATTCATGAATCATGATTCGATTCATGATTCATGATTCATGAATCATGATTCGATTCATGATTCATGAATCATGATTCGATTCATGATTCATGATTCATGAATCATGATTCGATTCATGATTCATGATTCGATTCATGAATCACGATTCGATTCATGTTTCATGATTCATGAATCATGATTCGATTCATGATTCATGAATCATGATTTGATTCATGATTCATGATTCATGAATCATGATTCGATTCATGATTCATGATTCATGAATCATGATTCAATTCATGATTCATGATTCATGAATCAATTCATGATTCAATTCATGATTCAAGATTCATGATTTGATTCATGATTCATGATTCATGATTCAATTCATGATTCATGATTCATGATTCAAATCATGATTCCTGATTCCTGATTCATGATTCATGATTCAATTCATGATTCATTATTCAATTCATGATTCATGATTCAATTCATTATTCAATTCATGATTCATGATTCATGATTCAATTCATGATTCAATTCATGATTCATGATTCAATTCATGATTTATGATTCATGATTTAATTCATGATTCCTTATTCATGATTCAATTCATGACTCATGATTCAATTCATGATTCATGATTCAATTCATGATTCATGATTTAATTCATGATTCATTTAATGATTCATGATTTATGATTCAATTCATGATTTATGATTCGATTCATGATTCGATTCATGATTCATGATTCGATTCGTGAATCATGATTCGATTCGTGAATCATGATTCGATTCATGATTCGTGATTTATGAATCATGATTCGATTCATGATTCGTGATTTATGAATCATGATTCGATTCATGATTCGTGATTCATGAATCATGATTCGATTCATGATTCGTGATTCATGAATCATGATTCTATTCATGATTCGGGATTCATGAATCATGATTCGATTCATGAATCATGATTCGATTAATGAATCATGATTCGATTCATGATTCATTATTTATGAATCATGATTCGATTCATGATTCATGATTCATGAAACATGATTCATTTAATGATTCATGATTTATGATTCAATTCATGATTCATGATTCAATTCATGATTCATGATTCAATTCATGATTTGTGATTCATGATTCAATTCATGATTAATGATTCATGATTCAATTCATGATTCATGATTCAATTCATGATTCATGATTCAATTCATGATTCATGATTCAATTCATGATTTGTGATTCATGATTCAATTCATGATTCAATTCATGATTCATGATTCAATTCATGATTCATTATACATGATTCAATTTATGATTCATTTCATGATTCATGATTCAATTCATGATTCATGATTCAATTCATGATTTGTGATTCATGATTCAATTCATGATTCAATTCATGAATCATGATTCGATTCATGATTCGTGATTCATGAATCATGATTCGATTCATGAATCATGATTCGATTCATGATTCATGATTCATGAATCATGATTCGAATCATGATTCATGATTCATGAATCATGATGCATTTAATGATTCATGATTTATGATTCAATTCAAGATTTATGATTCGATTCATGATTCATGATTCATGAATCATGATTCGATTCATGATTCATGATTCATGAATCATGATTCGATTCATGATTCATGATTCATGAATCATGATTCGATTTATGATTCATGATTCATGAATCATGATTCGTGATTCACGAATCATGATTCGATTCATGATTCATGATTCACGAATCATGATTCGATTCATGATTCATGATTCATGAATCATGATTCGAATCATGATTCATGATTCATGAATCATGATTCATTTAATGATTCATGATTTATGATTCAATTCATGATTTATGATTCGATTCATGATTCATGATTCATGAATCATGATTCGATTCATGAATCATGATTCGATTCATGAATCATGATTCGAGATTCACGAATCATGATTTGATTCATAAATCAAGATTCGATTCATGATTTGTGATTCACGAAACATGATTCGATTCATGAATCATGATTCGATTCATGATTCATGATTCATGAATCATGATTCGATTCATGAATCATGATTCGATTCATGATTCATGATTCATGAATCATGATTCGATTCATGATTCATGATTCATGATTCATGATTCAAATCATGATTCATGATTCATGATTCAATTCATGATTTATTATTCAATTCAATATCTCATGATTCAATTCATGATTCGTGATTCAATTCATGATTCATGATACATGATTCAATTTATGATTCATTTCATGATTCATGATTCATGATTCATGATTCATTTCATGATTTATGATTCAATTCATGATTCATGATTTAATTCATGATTCATGATTCAATTCATGATTCATTAAATGATTCAAGATTTATGATTCAATTCATGATTTATGATTCGATTCATGATTCATGAATCATGATTCGATTCATGATTCATGAATCATGATTCGATTCATGATTCATGATTCATGAATCATGATTCAATTCATGATTTATAATTCATGAATCAAGATTCATTTAATGATTCATGATTTATGATTCAATTCATGATTTATGATTCGATTTATGATTCATGATTCATGAATCAAGATTCATTTAATGATTCATGATTTATGATTCAATTCATGATTTATGATTCGATTCACGATTCATGATTCATGATTCATGAATCATGATTCATTTAATGATTCATGATTTATGATTAAAATTAATGATTTATGATTCGATTCATGATTCATGATTCATGATTTATGATTCATGATTCATGAATCATGATTCAATTCATGAATCATGATTCGATTCATGATTCGTGATTCATGAATCATGATTCGATTCATGAATCATGATTCGATTCATGATTCATGATTCATGAATCATGATTCGAATCATGATTCATGATTCATGAATCATGATGCATTTAATGATTCATGATTTATGATTCAATTCAAGATTTATGATTCGATTCATGATTCATGATTCATGAATCATGATTCGATTCATGATTCATGATTCATGAATCATGATTCGATTCATGAATCAAGATTCGATTCATGATTCATGATTCATGAATCATGATTCGATTCATGATTCATAATTTATGAATCATGATTCGATTCATGATTCATGATTCATGAAACATGATTTATGATTCATGAATCATGATTCTATTCATGATTCATGATTCATGATTTATGATTCATGATTCATGAATCATGATTCAATTCATGAATCATGATTCGATTCATGATTCGTGATTCATGAATCATGATTCGATTCATGAATCATGATTCGATTCATGATTCATGATTCATGAATCATGATTCGAATCATGATTCATGATTCATGAATCATGATGCATTTAATGATTCATGATTTATGATTCAATTCAAGATTTATGATTCGATTCATGATTCATGATTCATGAATCATGATTCGATTCATGATTCATGATTCATGAATCATGATTCGATTCATGATTCATGATTCGATTCATGATTCATGATTCATGAATCATGATTCGATTCATGATTCATGATTCGATTCATGAATCATGATTTGATTCACGATTCATGATTCATGAATCATGATTCGATTCATGAATCATGATTCGATTCATGTTTCATGATTCATGAATCATGATTCGATTCATGATTCATGAATCATGATTCGATTCATGATTCATGATTCAATTCATGATTCATGATTCAATTCATTATTCAATTCATGATTCATGATTCATGATTCAATTCATGATTCAATTCATGATTCATGATTCAATTCATGATTCATGATTCAATTCATGATTCATGATTCATGATTTAATTCATGATTCCTTATTAATGATTCAATTCATGACTCATGATTCAATTCATGATTCATGATTCAATTCATGATTCATGATTTAATTCATGATTCATTTAATGATTCATGATTTATGATTCAATTCATGATTTATGATTCAATTCATGATTTATGATTTGATTCATGATTCGATTCATGATTAATGATTCATGAATCATGATTCATGATTCATGAATCATGATTCGATTCGTGAATCATGATTCGATTCATGATTCGTGATTTATGAATCATGATTCGATTCATGATTCGTGATTCATGAATCATGATTCGATTCATGATTCGTGATAAATGAATCATGATTCGATTCATGATTCGTGATTCATGAATCATGATTCGATTCATGATTCGTGATTCATGAATCATGATTTGATTCATGATTCGTGATTCATGAATCGTGATTCGATTCATGAATCATGATTCGATTAATGAATCATGATTCGATTCATGATTCATGATTTATGAATCATGATTCGATTCATGATTCATGATTCATGAAACATGATTCATTTAATGATTCATGATTTATGATTCAATTCATGATTTATGATTCAATTCATGATTCATGATTCAATTCATGATTCATGATTCAATTCATGATTTGTGATTCATGATTCAATTCATGATTAATGATTCATGATTCAATTCATGATTCATGATTCAATTCATGATTCATGATTCAATTCATGATTCATGATTCAATTCATGATTTGTGATTCATGATTTAATTCATGATTCAATTCATGATTCATGATTCAATTCATGATTCATTATACATGATTCAATTTATGATTCATTTCATGATGCATGATTTATGATTCATGAATCAATTTATGATTCATGATTCAATTCATGATTTATGATTCGATTCATGAATCATGATTCGATTCATGAATCATGATTCGAATTATGAATCATGATTCGATTCATGAATCATGATTTATGATTCGATTCATGAATCATGATTCGATTCATGAATCATGATTCGAATTATGAATCATGATTCGATTCATGAATCATGATTCGATTCATGATTCGCGATTTATGAATCATGATTCGATTCATGATTCATGATTTATGAATCATGATTCGATTCATGATTCATGATTCATGAATCATGATTCGATTCATGATTCATGATTCATTAATCATGATTCATTTAATGATTCATGATTTATGATTCAATTCATGATTTATGATTCGATTCATGATTCATAATTTATGAATCAAGATTCGATTCATGATTCATGATTCATGAAACATGATTTATGATTCATGAATCATGATTCTATTCATGATTCATGATTCATGAATTATGATTCATGATTCATGAATCATGATTCAATTCATGAATCATGATTCGATTCATGATTCGTGATTCATGAATCATGATTCGATTCATGAATCATGATTCGATTCATGATTCATGATTCATGAATCATGATTCGAATCATGATTCATGATTCATGAATCATGATTCATTTAATGATTCATGATTTATGATTCAATTCAAGATTTATGATTCGATTCATGATTCATGATTCATGAATCAAGATTCGATTCATGATTCGTGATTCACGAATCCTGATTCGATTCATGATTCATGATTCATGAATCATGATTCGATTCATGATTCATGATTCATGAATCATGATTCGATTCATGATTCATGAATCATGATTCGATTCATGAATCATGAATCATGATTCATTTAATGATTCATGATTTATGATTCAATTCATGATTTATGATTTGATTCATGATTCATGAATCATGATTCGATTCATGATTCATGATTCATAAATCATGATTCAATTCATGATTCATGATTCATGAATCATGATTCGATTCATGATTCATGATTCATGAATCATGATTCGAATCATGATTCATTATTCATGAATCATGATTCATTTAATGATTCATGATTTATGATTCAATTCATGATTTATGATTCGATTCATGATTCATGATTCATGAATCATGATTCGATTCATGAATCATGATTCGAGATTCACGAATCATGATTTGATTCATAAATCAAGATTCGATTCATGATTCGTGATTCACGAATCATGATTCGATTCATGAATCATGATTCGATTCATGATTCATGATTCATGAATCATGATTCGATTCATGATTCATGATTCATGATTCATGATTCAAATCATGATTCATGATTCATGATTCAATTCATGATTTATTATTCAATTCAATATCTCATGATTCAATTCATGATTCGTGATTCATGATTCAATTCATGATTCATGATTCAATTCATGATTCATGATACATGATTCAATTTATGATTCATTTCATGATTCATGATTTAATTCATGATTCATGATTCAATTTAGGATTCATGATTTAATTCATGATTCATGATTCAATTCATGATTCATTTAATGATTCATGATTTATGATTCAATTCATGATTTATGATTCGATTCATGATTCATGAATCATGATTCGATTCATGATTCATGATTCATGAATCATGATTCGATTCATGATTCATGATTCATGAATCATGATTCAATTCATGATTCATGATTCATGAATCAAGATTCATTTAATGATTCATGATTTATGATTCAATTCATGATTTATGATTCGACTCATGATTCATGATTCATGAATCAAGATTCATTTCATGATTCATGATTTATGATTCAATTCATGATTTATGATTCGATTCACGATTCATGATTCATGAATCAAGATTCGATTCATGAATCATGATTTGATTCACGATTCGTGATTCATGAATCATGATTCGATTCATGATTTATGATTCGATTCACGATTCATGATTCATGAATCATGATTCGATTCATGATTCATGATTCATGAATCATGATTCGATTCATGATTCATGATTCATGAATCATGATTCGATTTATGATTCATGATTCATGAATCATGATTCGATTCATGAATCATGATTCATGAATCATGATTCATTTAATGATTCATGAATCATGATTCATTTAATGATTCATGATTTATGATTCAATTCATGATTTATGATTCGATTCATGATTCGATTCATGATTCATGAATCATGATTCGATTCATGATTCATGATTCATGAATCATGATTCATTTAATGATTCATGATTTATGATTAAATTCATGATTTATGATTCGATTCATGATTCGATTCATGATTCATGAATCATGATTCGATTCATGATTCATGATTCATGAATCATGATTCGATTCATGAATCATGATTCGAGATTCACGAATCATGATTCGATTCATAAATCAAGATTCGATTCATGATTCGTGATTCACGAATCATGATTCGATTCATGAATCATGATTCGATTCATGATTCATGATTCTTGAATCATGATTCAATTCATGAATCATGATTCGATTCATGATTCATGATTCTTGAATCATGATTCGATTCATGATTCATGATTCATGAATCATGATTCGATTTATGATTCATGATTCATGAATCATGATTCAATTCATGAATCATGATTTGATTCATGATTCATGATTCATGATTCAATTCATGATTTATTATTCAATTCAATATCTCATGATTCAATTCATGATTCGTGATTCATGATTCAATTCATGATTCATGATTCAATTCATGATTCATGATACATGATTCAATTTATGATTCATGATTCATGATTCAATTCATGATTTATTATTCAATTCAATATCTCATGATTCAATTCATGATTCGTGATTCATGATTCAATTCATGATTCATGATTCAATTCATGATTCATGATACATGATTCATTTCATGATTCATGATTCATGATTCATGATTCGATTCATGAATCATGATTCATGAATCATGATTCGATTCATGAATCATGATTCGATTCATGAATCATGATTCGATTCATGAATCATGATTCGATTCATGAATCATGATTCGATTCATGAATCATGATTCGATTCATGAATCATGATTCGATTCATGATTCGCCATTTATAAATCATGATTCGATTCATGATTCATGATTTATGAATCATGATTCGATTCATGATTCGCCATTTATGAATCATGATTCGATTCATGATTCATGATTCTTGAATCATGATTCGATTCATGAATCATGATTTATGAATCATGATTCGATTCATGATTCATGATTCATGAATCATGATTCATTTAATGATTCATGATTTATGATTGAATTCATGATTTATGAATCAATTCATGATTTATGAATCAATTCATGATTCATGATTCAATTCATGATTCATGATTCAATTCATGATTTGTGATTCATGATTCAATTCATGATTCATGATTCATGATTCAATTTATGATTCATGATTCATGATTCAATTCATGATTCAATTCATGATTCATGATTCAATTCATGATTCACGATTCATGATTTGTGATTCATGATTCAATTCATGATTCATGATTCAATTCATGATTCATTATACATGATTCAATTTATGATTCATTTCATGATTCATGATTCATGATTCAATTCATGGTTCATTTAATGATTCATGATTTATGATTCAATTCATGATTTATGATTCGATTCATGATTCATGATTCATGAATCATGATTCGATTCATGATTCATGATTCATGAATCATGATTCATGATTCATGAATCATGATTCGATTCATGAATCATGATTTGATTCATGATTCATGATTCATGAATCATGATTCGATTCATGATTCATGAATCATGATTCGATTCATGATTCATGATTCATGAATCATGATTCGATTCATGATTCATGATTCGATTCATGAATCACGATTCGATTCATGTTTCATGATTCATGAATCATGATTCGATTCATGATTCATGAATCATGATTTGATTCATGATTCATGATTCATGAATCATGATTCGATTCATGATTCATGATTCATGAATCATGATTCAATTCATGATTCATGATTCATGAATCAATTCATGATTTAATTCATGATTCAAGATTCATGATTTGATTCATGATTCATGATTCATGATTCAATTCATGATTCATGATTCATGATTCAAATCATGATTCCTGATTCCTGATTCATGATTCATGATTCAATTCATGATTCATTATTCAATTCATGATTCATGATTCAATTCATTATTCAATTCATGATTCATGATTCATGATTCAATTCATGATTCAATTCATGATTCATGATTCAATTCATGATTCATGATTCATGATTTAATTCATGATTCCTTATTCATGATTCAATTCATGACTCATGATTCAATTCATGATTCATGATTCAATTCATGATTCATGATTTAATTCATGATTCATTTAATGATTCATGATTTATGATTCAATTCATGATTTATGATTCGATTCATGATTCGATTCATGATTCATGATTCATGAATCATGATTCATGATTCATGAATCATGATTCGATTCGTGAATCATGATTCGATTCATGATGCGTGATTTATGAATCATGATTCGATTCATGATTCATGAATCCCGAATCATGATTCTATTCATGATTCGGGATTCATGAATCATGATTCGATTCATGAATCATGATTTGATTAATGAATCATGATTCGATTCATGATTCATTATTTATGAATCATGATTCGATTCATGATTCATGATTCATGAAACATGATTCATTTAATGATTCATGATTTATGATTCAATTCATGATTCATGATTCAATTCATGATTCATGATTCAATTCATGATTTGTGATTCATGATTCAATTCATGATTAATGATTCATGATTCAATTCATGATTCATGATTCAATTCATGATTCATGATTCAATTCATGATTTGTGATTCATGATTCAATTCATGATTCAATTCATGATTCATGATTCAATTCATGATTCATTATACATGATTCAATTTATGATTCATTTCATGATTCATGATTCATGATTCATGAATCAATTTATGATTCATGATTCAATTCATGATTTATGATTCGATTCATGAATCATGATTCGATTCATGAATCATGATTCGATTCATGAATCATGATTCGAATTATGAATCATGATTCGATTCATGATTCATGATTTATGAATTATGATTCGATTCATGATTCATGATTCATGAATCATGATTCGATTCATGATTCATGATTCATTAATCATGATTCATTTAATGATTCATGATTTATGATTCAATTCATGATTTATGATTCGATTCATGATTCATAATTTATGAATCATGATTCGATTCATGATTCATGATTCATGAAACATGATTTATGATTCATGAATCATGATTCTATTCATGATTCATGATTCATGATTTATGATTCATGATTCATGAATCATGATTCAATTCATGAATCATGATTCGATTCATGATTCGTGATTCATGAATCATGATTCGATTCATGAATCATGATTCGATTCATGATTCATGATTCATGAATCATGATTCGAATCATGATTCATGATTCATGAATCATGATGCATTTAATGATTCATGATTTATGATTCAATTCAAGATTTATGATTCGATTCATGATTCATGATTCATGAATCATGATTCGATTCATGATTCATGATTCATGAATCATGATTCGATTCATGAATCAAGATTCGATTCATGATTCATGATTCATGAATCATGATTCGATTCATGATTCATAATTTATGAATCATGATTCGATTCATGATTCATGATTCATGAAACATGATTTATGATTCATGAATCATGATTCTATTCATGATTCATGATTCATGATTTATGATTCATGATTCATGAATCATGATTCAATTCATGAATCATGATTCGATTCATGATTCGTGATTCATGAATCATGATTCGATTCATGAATCATGATTCGATTCATGATTCATGATTCATGAATCATGATTCGAATCATGATTCATGATTCATGAATCATGATGCATTTAATGATTCATGATTTATGATTCAATTCAAGATTTATGATTCGATTCATGATTCATGATTCATGAATCATGATTCGATTCATGATTCATGATTCATGAATCATGATTCGATTCATGATTCATGATTCATGAATCATGATTCGTGATTCACGAATCATGATTCGATTCATGATTCGTGATTCACGAATCATGATTCGATTCATGATTCATGATTCATGAATCATGATTCGATTCATGATTCATGATTCATGAATCATGATTCGATTCATGATTCATGATTCATGAATCATGATTCGAATCATGATTCATGATTCATGAATCATGATTCATTTAATGATTCATGATTTATGATTCAATTCATGATTTATGATTCGATTCATGATTCATGATTCATGAATCATGATTCGATTCATGAATCATGATTCGATTCATGAATCATGATTCGAGATTCACGAATCATGATTTGATTCATAAATCAAGATTCGATTCATGATTCGTGATTCACGAAACATGATTCGATTCATGAATCATGATTCGATTCATGATTCATGATTCATGAATCATGATTCGATTCATGATTCATGATTCATGAATCATGATTCGATTCATGAATCATGATTCGATTCATGATTCATGATTCATGAATCATGATTCGATTCATGATTCATGATTCATGATTCATGATTCAAATCATGATTCATGATTCATGATTCAATTCATGATTTATTATTCAATTCAATATCTCATGATTCAATTCATGATTCGTGATTCAATTCATGATTCATGATACATGATTCAATTTATGATTCATTTCATGATTCATGATTCATGATTCATGATTCATTTCATGACTTATGATTCAATTCATGATTCATGATTTAATTCATGATTCATGATTCAATTCATGATTCATTAAATGATTCAAGATTTATGATTCAATTCATGATTTATGATTTGATTCATGATTCATGAATCATGATTCGATTCATGATTCATGATTCGATTCATGATTCATGATTCATGAATCATGATTCAATTCATGATTTATAATTCATGAATCAAGATTCATTTAATGATTCATGATTTATGATTCAATTCATGATTTATGATTCGATTTACGATTCATGATTCATGAATCAAGATTCATTTAATGATTCATGATTTATGATTCAATTCATGATTTATGATTCGATTCACGATTCATGATTCATGATTCATGAATCATGATTCATTTAATGATTCATGATTTATGATTAAAATTAATGATTTATGATTCGATTCATGATTCATGATTCATGAATCATGATTCGATTCATGAATCATGATTCGAGATTCACGAATCATGATTTGATTCATAAATCAAGATTCGATTCATGATTCGTGATTCGATTCATGATTCATGATTCATGATTCATGAATCATGATTCGATTCATGATTCATGATTCATGATTCATGATTCAAATCATGATTCATGATTCATGATTCAATTCATGATTTATTATTCTATTCAATATCTCATGATTCAATTCATGATTCGTGATTCATGATTCAATTCATGATTCATGATTCAATTCATGATTCATGATACATGATTCAATTTATGATTCATTTCATGATTCATGATTCATGATTCATGATTCAATTCATGATTCATGATTCAATTCATGATTCATGATTTAATTCATGATTCATGATTCAATTCATGATTCATTTAATGATTCATGATTTATGATTCAATTCATGATTTATGATTCGATTCATGATTCATGAATCATGATTCGATTCATGATTCATGATTCATGATTCATGATTCGATTCATGATTCATGATTCATGAATCATGATTCAATTCATGATTCATGATTCATGAATCAAGATTCATTTAATGATTCATGATTTATGATTCAATTCATGATTTATGATTCGATTCATGATTCATGATTCATGAATCAAGATTCATTTAATGATTCATGATTTATGATTCAATTTATGATTTATGATTCGATTCATGATTCATGATTCATGAATCATGATTCGATTCATGATTCATGATTCATGAATCATGATTCATGATTAATGAATCAAGATTCGATTCATAAATCATGATTCGATTCATGATTCGTGATTCATGAATCATGATTCGATTCATGAATCATGATTCGATTCATGATTCATGATTCATGAATCATGATTCATGAATCATGATTCATTTAATGTTTCATGATTTATGATTCAATTCAAGATTTATGATTCGATTCATGATTCATGATTCATGAATCATGATTCGATTCATGATTCATGATTCATGAATCATGATTCGATTCATGATTCATGATTCATGAATCATGATTCGATTCATGATTCATTTAATGTTTCATGATTTATGATTCAATTCAAGATTTATGATTCGATTCATGATTCATGATTCATGAATCATGATTCGATTCATGATTCATGATTCATGAATCATGATTCGATTCATGAATCAAGATTCGATTCATGATTCGTGATTCACGAATCATGATTCATTTAATGATTCATGATTTATGATTCAAATCATGATTTATGATTCGATTCATGATTCATGAATCATGATTCGATTCATGATTCATGATTCATAAATCATGATTCGATTCATGATTCATGATTTATGAATCAAGATTCATTTAATGATTCATGATTTATGATTCAATTCATGATTTATGATTCGATTCACGATTCATGATTCATGAATCATGATTCGATTCATGATTCATGATTCATGAATCATGATTCATGATTCATGAATCAAGATTCGATTCATGAATCATGATTTGATTCACGATTCGTGATTCATGAATCATGAATCATGAATCGAATCATGATTCATGATTCATGAATCATGATTCGATTCATGATTCATGAATCATGATTCGATTTATGATTCATGATTCATGAATCATGATTCGATTCATGATTCATGAATCATGATTCGATTCATGATTCATGATTCATGAATCATGATTCGATTCATGATTCATGATTCATGAATCATGATTCAATTCATGATTCATGATTCATGAATCAATTCATGATTCAATTCATGATTCAAGATTCATGATTCAATTCATGATTCAATTCATGATTCATGATTCATTTTATGATTCATGATTTAATTCATGATTCATTATTCATGATTCAATTCATGACTCATGATTCATGATTCATGATTTAATTCATGATTCAATTCATGATTCATGTTTCATGATTCATGACTCATGATTCATGATTCAATTCATGACTCATGATTCAATTCATGATTCATGATTCAATTCATGATTCATGATTTAATTCATGATTCATTTAATGATTCATGATTTATGATTCATGATTCATGATTCATGATTCATGAATCATGATTCATGATTCATGAATCATGATTCGATTCATGATTCATGATTCATGAATCATGATTCATGATTCATGAATCATGATTCGATTCATGAATCATAATTCGATTCATGATTCGTGATTCATGAATCATGATTCGATTCATGATTCGTGATTCATGAATCATGATTCGATTCATGAATCATGATTCGATTAATGAATCATGATTCGATTCATGATTCATGATTTATGAATCATGATTCGATTCATGATTCATGATTCATGAATCATGATTCATTTAATGATTCATGATTTATGATTCAATTCATGATTTATGAATCAATTCATGATTTGATTCATGATTCATGATTCATGATTCAATTCATGATTCATGATTCATGATTCAAATCATGATTCCTGATTCATGATTCATGATTCATGATTCAATTCATGATTCATTATTCAATTCATGATTCATGATTCAATTCATTATTCAATTCATGATTCATGATTCATGATTCAATTCATGATTCAATTCATGATTCATGATCCAATTCATGATTCATGACTCATGATTCAATTCATGATTCATGATTCAATTCATGATTCATGATTTAATTCATGATTCATTTAATGATTCATGATTTATGATTCAATTCATGATTTATGATTCGATTCATGATTCGATTCATGATTCATGATTCATGAATCATGATTCATGATTCATGAATCATGATTCGATTCGTGATTCGTGATTCGTGATTCATGAATCATGATTCGATTCATGATTCGTGATTCATGAATCATGATTCGATTCATGATTCGTGATTCATGAATCATGATTCGATTCATGAATCATGATTCGATTAATGAATCATGATTCGATTCATGATTCATGATTTATGAATCATGATTCGATTCATGATTCATGATTCATGAAACATGATTCATGTAATGATTCATGATTTATGATTCAATTCATGATTCATGATTCAATTCATGATTCATGATTCAATTCATGATTCATGATTCAATTCATGATTTGTGATTCATGATTCAATTCATGATTCAATTCATGATTCATGATTCAATTCATGATTCATTATACATGATTCAATTTATGATTCATTTCATGATTCATGATTCATGATTCATGAATCAATTTATGATTCATGATTCAATTCATGATTTATGATTCGATTCATGAAGCATGATTCGATTCATGAATCATGATTCGATTCATGAATCATGATTCGAATTATGAATCATGATTCGATTCATGAATCATGATTTGATTCATGATTCGCGATTTATGAATCATGATTCGATTCATGATTCATGATTTATGAATCATGATTCGATTCATGATTCATGATTCATGAATCATGATTCGATTCATTTTTCATGATTCATTAATCATGATTCATTTAATGATTCCCGATTTATGATTCAATTCATGATTTATGATTCGATTCATGATTCATAATTTATGAATCATGATTCGATTCATGATTCATGATTCATGAAACATGATTTATGATTCATGAATCATGATTCTATTCATGATTCATGATTCATGATTTATGATTCGTGATTCATGAATCATGATTCGATTCATGAATCATGATTCGATTCATGATTCATGATTCATGAATCATGATTCATTTAATGTTTCATGATTTATGATTCAATTCAGGATTTATGATTCGATTCATGATTCATGATTCATGAATCATGATTTGATTCATGATTCATGATTCATGAATCATGATTCATGAATCATGATTCATTTAATGTTTCATGATTTATGATTCAATTCAAGATTTATGATTCGATTCATGATTCATGATTCATGAATCATGATTCGATTCATGATTCATGATTCATGAATCATGATTCGATTCATGAATCAAGATTCGATTCATGATTCGTGATTCACGAATCATGATTCATTTAATGATTCATGATTTATGATTCAAATCATGATTTATGATTCGATTCATGATTCATGAATCATGATTCGATTCATGATTCATGATTCATAAATCATGATTCGATTCATGATTCATGATTTATGAATCATGATTCGATTCATGATTCATGATTCATGAATCATGATTCGAATCATGATTCATGATTCATGAATCATGATTCATTTAATGATTCATGATTTATGATTCAATTCATGATTTATGATTCGATTCATGATTCATGATTCATGAATCATGATTCGATTCATGAATCATGAGTCGAGATTCACGAATCATGATTTGATTCATAAATCAAGATTCGATTCATGATTCGTGATTCACGAATCATGATTCGATTCATGAATCATGATTCGATTCATGATTCATGATTCATGAATCATGATTCTATTCATGATTCATGATTCATGATTCATGATTCATGATTCAAATCATGATTCATGATTCATGATTCAATTCATGATTTATTATTCAATTCAATATCTCATGATTCAATTCATGATTCGTGATTCATGATTCAATTCATGATTCATGATTCAATTCATGAGTCATGATACATGATTCAATTTATGATTCATTTCATGATTCATGATTCATGATTCATGATTCAATTCATGATTCATGATTCAATTCATGATTCATGATTTAATTCATGATTCATGATTCAATTCATGATTCATTTAATGATTCATGATTTATGATTCAATTCATGATTTATGATTTGATTCATGATTCATGAATCATGATTCGATTCATGATTCATAATTCATGAATCATGATTTGATTCATGATTCATGATTCATGAATCATGATTCAATTCATGATTCATGATTCATGAATCAAGATTCATTTAATGATTCATGATTTATGATTCAATTCATAATTTATGATTCGATTTATGATTCATGATTCATGAATCAAGATTCATTTAATGATTCATGATTTATGATTCAATTCATGATTTATGATTCGATTCACGATTCATGATTCATGAATCATGATTCGATTCACGATTCATGATTCATGAATTATGATTCGATTCATGATTCATGATTCATGAATCATGATTCGATTCATGAATCATGATTTGATTCACGATTCGTGATTCATGAATCATGATTCGATTCATGAATCATGATTCGATTCATGATTCATGATTCTTGAATCATGATTCGATTCATGATTCATTATTCATGAATCATGATTCGATTCATGATTCATGATTCATGAATCATGATTCAATTCATGATTCATGATTCATGAATCAATTCATGATTCAATTCATGATTCAAGATTCATGATTCAATTCATGATTCAATTCATGATTCATGATTCAATTCATGATTCATGATTTATGATTTAATTCATGATTCATTATTCATGATTCAATTCATGACTCATGATTCATGATTCATGATTTAATTCATGATTCAATTCATGATTCATGTTTCATGATTCATGACTCATGATTCATGATTCAATTCATGACTCATGATTCAATTCATGATTCATGATTTAATTCATGATTCATGATTTAATTCATGATTCATTTAATGATTCATGATTTATGATTCAATTCATGATTTATGATTCTATTCATGATTCGATTCATGATTCATGATTCATGAATCATGATTCGATTCATGATTCGTGATTCATGAATCATGATTCGATTCATGAATCATGATTCGATTAATGAATCATGATTCGATTCATGATTCATGATTTATGAATCATGATTCGATTCATGATTCATGATTCATGAATCATGATTCATTTAATGATTCATGATTTATGATTCAATTCATGATTTATGAATCAATTCATGATTCATGATTCAATTCATGATTCATGATTCAATTCATGATTTGTGATTCATGATTCAATTCATGATTCATGATTCATGATTCAATTCATGATTCATGATTCAATTCATGATTCATGATTCAATTCATGATTCATGATTCATGATTCAATTCATGATTCAATTCATGATTCATGATTCAATTCATGATTCATTATACATGATTCAATTTATGATTCATTTCATGATTCATGATTCATGATTCATGATTCAATTCATGATTCATGATTCAATTCATGATTCATGATTTAATTCATGATTCATGATTCAATTCATGGTTCATTTAATGATTCATGATTTATGATTCAATTCATGATTTATGATTCGATTCATGATTCATGATTCATGATTCATGATTCATGAATGATTCATGATTCGATTCATGAATCATGATTCGATTCATGAATCATGATTCATGATTCATGAATCATGATTCGATTCATGAATCATGATTCGATTCATGAATCATGATTCATGATTCATGAATCATGATTCGATTCATGAATCATGATTCGATTCATGATTCACGATTTATGAATCATGATTCGATTCATGATTCATGATTCATGTATCATGATTCGATTCATGATTCATGATTCATGAATCATGATTCATTTAATGATTCATGATTTATGATTCAATTCATGATTTATGATTCGATTCATGATTCATAATTCATGAATCATGATTCGATTCATGATTCATGATTCATGAATCATGATTTATGATTCATGAATCATTATTCTATTCATGATTCATGATTCAATTCATGATTCATGATTCAATTCATGATTCATGATTCATGATTCAATTCATGACTCATGATTCAATTCATGATTCATGATTCAATTCATGATTCATGATTCATGATTCAATTCATGACTCATGATTCAATTCATGACTCATGATTCAATTCATGACTCATGATTTATGATTCAATTCATGATTTATGATTCGATTCATGATTCGATTCATGATTCATGATTCATGAATCATGATTCATGATTCATGAATCATGATTCGATTCGTGATTCGTGATTCGTGATTCATGAATCATGATTCGATTCATGATTCGTGATTCATGAATCATGATTCGATTCATGATTCGTGATTCATGAATCATGATTCGATTCATGAATCATGATTCGATTAATGAATCATGATTCGATTCATGATTCATGATTTATGAATCATGATTCGATTCATGATTCATGATTCATGAAACATGATTCATGTAATGATTCATGATTTATGATTCAATTCATGATTCATGATTCAATTCATGATTCATGATTCAATTCATGATTCATGATTCAATTCATGATTTGTGATTCATGATTCAATTCATGATTCAATTCATGATTCATGATTCAATTCATGATTCATTATACATGATTCAATTTATGATTCATTTCATGATTCATGATTCATGATTCATGAATCAATTTATGATTCATGATTCAATTCATGATTTATGATTCGATTCATGAAGCATGATTCGATTCATGAATCATGATTCGATTCATGAATCATGATTCGAATTATGAATCATGATTCGATTCATGAATCATGATTTGATTCATGATTCGCGATTTATGAATCATGATTCGATTCATGATTCATGATTTATGAATCATGATTCGATTCATGATTCATGATTCATGAATCATGATTCGATTCATTTTTCATGATTCATTAATCATGATTCATTTAATGATTCCCGATTTATGATTCAATTCATGATTTATGATTCGATTCATGATTCATAATTTATGAATCATGATTCGATTCATGATTCATGATTCATGAAACATGATTTATGATTCATGAATCATGATTCTATTCATGATTCATGATTCATGATTTATGATTCGTGATTCATGAATCATGATTCGATTCATGAATCATGATTCGATTCATGATTCATGATTCATGAATCATGATTCATGAATCATGATTCATTTAATGTTTCATGATTTATGATTCAATTCAAGATTTATGATTCGATTCATGATTCATGATTCATGAATCATGATTTGATTCATGATTCATGATTCATGAATCATGATTCATGAATCATGATTCATTTAATGTTTCATGATTTATGATTCAATTCAAGATTTATGATTCGATTCATGATTCATGATTCATGAATCATGATTCGATTCATGATTCATGATTCATGAATCATGATTCGATTCATGAATCAAGATTCGATTCATGATTCGTGATTCACGAATCATGATTCATTTAATGATTCATGATTTATGATTCAAATCATGATTTATGATTCGATTCATGATTCATGAATCATGATTCGATTCATGATTCATGATTCATAAATCATGATTCGATTCATGATTCATGATTTATGAATCATGATTCGATTCATGATTCATGATTCATGAATCATGATTCGAATCATGATTCATGATTCATGAATCATGATTCATTTAATGATTCATGATTTATGATTCAATTCATGATTTATGATTCGATTCATGATTCATGATTCATGAATCATGATTCGATTCATGAATCATGAGTCGAGATTCACGAATCATGATTTGATTCATAAATCAAGATTCGATTCATGATTCGTGATTCACGAATCATGATTCGATTCATGAATCATGATTCGATTCATGATTCATGATTCATGAATCATGATTCTATTCATGATTCATGATTCATGATTCATGATTCATGATTCAAATCATGATTCATGATTCATGATTCAATTCATGATTTATTATTCAATTCAATATCTCATGATTCAATTCATGATTCGTGATTCATGATTCAATTCATGATTCATGATTCAATTCATGAGTCATGATACATGATTCAATTTATGATTCATTTCATGATTCATGATTCATGATTCATGATTCAATTCATGATTCATGATTCAATTCATGATTCATGATTTAATTCATGATTCATGATTCAATTCATGATTCATTTAATGATTCATGATTTATGATTCAATTCATGATTTATGATTTGATTCATGATTCATGAATCATGATTCGATTCATGATTCATAATTCATGAATCATGATTCGATTCATGATTCATGATTCATGAATCATGATTCAATTCATGATTCATGATTCATGAATCAAGATTCATTTAATGATTCATGATTTATGATTCAATTCATAATTTATGATTCGATTTATGATTCATGATTCATGAATCAAGATTCATTTAATGATTCATGATTTATGATTCAATTCATGATTTATGATTCGATTCACGATTCATGATTCATGAATCATGATTCGATTCACGATTCATGATTCATGAATTATGATTCGATTCATGATTCATGATTCATGAATCATGATTCGATTCATGAATCATGATTTGATTCACGATTCGTGATTCATGAATCATGATTCGATTCATGAATCATGATTCGATTCATGATTCATGATTCTTGAATCATGATTCGATTCATGATTCATTATTCATGAATCATGATTCGATTCATGATTCATGATTCATGAATCATGATTCAATTCATGATTCATGATTCATGAATCAATTCATGATTCAATTCATGATTCAAGATTCATGATTCAATTCATGATTCAATTCATGATTCATGATTCAATTCATGATTCATGATTTATGATTTAATTCATGATTCATTATTCATGATTCAATTCATGACTCATGATTCATGATTCATGATTTAATTCATGATTCAATTCATGATTCATGTTTCATGATTCATGACTCATGATTCATGATTCAATTCATGACTCATGATTCAATTCATGATTCATGATTTAATTCATGATTCATGATTTAATTCATGATTCATTTAATGATTCATGATTTATGATTCAATTCATGATTTATGATTCTATTCATGATTCGATTCATGATTCATGATTCATGAATCATGATTCGATTCATGATTCGTGATTCATGAATCATGATTCGATTCATGAATCATGATTCGATTAATGAATCATGATTCGATTCATGATTCATGATTTATGAATCATGATTCGATTCATGATTCATGATTCATGAATCATGATTCATTTAATGATTCATGATTTATGATTCAATTCATGATTTATGAATCAATTCATGATTCATGATTCAATTCATGATTCATGATTCAATTCATGATTTGTGATTCATGATTCAATTCATGATTCATGATTCATGATTCAATTCATGATTCATGATTCAATTCATGATTCATGATTCAATTCATGATTCATGATTCATGATTCAATTCATGATTCAATTCATGATTCATGATTCAATTCATGATTCATTATACATGATTCAATTTATGATTCATTTCATGATTCATGATTCATGATTCATGATTCAATTCATGATTCATGATTCAATTCATGATTCATGATTTAATTCATGATTCATGATTCAATTCATGGTTCATTTAATGATTCATGATTTATGATTCAATTCATGATTTATGATTCGATTCATGATTCATGATTCATGATTCATGATTCATGAATGATTCATGATTCGATTCATGAATCATGATTCGATTCATGAATCATGATTCATGATTCATGAATCATGATTCGATTCATGAATCATGATTCGATTCATGAATCATGATTCATGATTCATGAATCATGATTCGATTCATGAATCATGATTCGATTCATGATTCACGATTTATGAATCATGATTCGATTCATGATTCATGATTCATGTATCATGATTCGATTCATGATTCATGATTCATGAATCATGATTCATTTAATGATTCATGATTTATGATTCAATTCATGATTTATGATTCGATTCATGATTCATAATTCATGAATCATGATTCGATTCATGATTCATGATTCATGAATCATGATTTATGATTCATGAATCATTATTCTATTCATGATTCATGATTCAATTCATGATTCATGATTCAATTCATGATTCATGATTCATGATTCAATTCATGACTCATGATTCAATTCATGATTCATGATTCAATTCATGATTCATGATTCATGATTCAATTCATGACTCATGATTCAATTCATGACTCATGATTCAATTCATGACTCATGATTCATGATTCAATTCATGACTCATGATTCATGATTCATGATTTAATTCATGATTCAATTCATGATTCATAATTCATGACACATGATTCATGATTCAATTCATGACTCATGATTCAATTCATGATTCATGATTCAATTCATGATTCATGAATCATGATTCAATTCATGATTTATGATTCAATTCATGATTTATGATTCGATTCATGATTCATGAATCATGATTCGATTCATGATTCATGATTCATGAATCATGATTCGATTCATGATTCATGAATCATGATTCAATTCATGATTCATGATTCATGAATCATGATTCAATTCATGATTCATGATTCATGAATCAAGATTCATTTAATGATTCATGATTTATGATTCAATTCATAATTTATGATTCGATTCATGATTCATGATTCATGAATCATGATTCATGATTCATGATTCATGAATCATGATTCGATTCATGAATCATGATTCGATTCATGAATCATGATTCATGATTCATGAATCATGATTCGATTCATGAATCATGATTCGATTCATGATTCGCGATTTATGAATCATGATTCGATTCATGATTCATGATTCATGAATCATGATTTGATTCATGATTCATTTCATGATTCATGATTCATGATTCAATTCATGATTCATGAATCATGATTCAATTCATGATTCATGATTCAATTCATGATTCGTGATTCATGATTCAATTCATGATTCAATTCATGATTCATGATTCAATTCATGATTTATGATTTAATTCCTAATTCATGATTCATGATTCATGATTCAATTCATGATTCATGATTCAATTCATGATTCATGATTCAATTCATGATTCGTGATTCATGAGTCAATTCATGATTCAATTCATGATTCATGATTCAATTCATGATTCATGATTCAATTCATGATTCATGATTTAATTCATGATTCATGATTCAATTCATGATTCATTTAATGATTCATGATTTATGATTCAATTCATGATTTATGATTCGAATCATGATTCGATTCATGATTCGTGATTCATGAATCATGATTCGATTTATGAATCATGATTCGATTCATGAATCATGATTCGATTCATGAATCATGATTCGATTCATGATTCATGATTTATGAATCATGATTCATGATTTATGAATCATGATTCAATTTATGATTCATGATTCATGAATCATGATTCATTTATTGATTCATGATTTATGATTCAATTCATGATTTATGATTCGATTCATGATTCTTGATTTATGAATCATGATTCGATTCATGAATCATGATTCGATTCATGAATCATGATTCGATTCATGAATCATGATTCATGATTCATGAATCATGATTCGATTCATGAATCATGTGTCATAATTCAATTCATGATTCAATTCATGATTCATGATTCAATTCATGATTCATGATTCAATTCATGATTCATGATTCATGATTCAATTCATGACTCATGATTCAATTCATGACTCATGATTCAATTCATGATTCATGATTCATGATTCAATTCATGACTCATGATTCATGATTCATGATTTAATTCATGATTCAATTCATGATTCATAATTCATGACACATGATTCATGATTCAATTCATGACTCATGATTCAATTCATGATTCATGATTCAATTCATGATTCATGAATCATGATTCAATTCATGATTTATGATTCAATTCATGATTTATGATTCGATTCATGATTCATGAATCATGATTCGATTCATGATTCATGATTCATGAATCATGATTCGATTCATGATTCATGAATCATGATTCAATTCATGATTCATGATTCATGAATCATGATTCAATTCATGATTCATGATTCATGAATCAAGATTCATTTAATGATTCATGATTTATGATTCAATTCATGATTTATGATTCGATTCATGATTCATGATTCATGAATCATGATTCATGATTCATGATTCATGAATCATGATTCGATTCATGAATCATGATTCGATTCATGAATCATGATTCATGATTCATGAATCATGATTCATGATTCATGAATCATGATTCGATTCATGAATCATGATTCGATTCATGATTCGCGATTTATGAATCATGATTCGATTCATGATTCATGATTCATGATTCAATTCATGATTCATGAATCATGATTCAATTCATGATTCATGATTCAATTCATGATTCATGATTCAATTCATGATTCGTGATTCATGATTCAATTCATGATTCAATTCATGATTCATGATTCAATTCATGATTTATGATTTAATTCCTAATTCATGATTCATGATTCATGATTCAATTCATGATTCATGATTCAATTCATGATTCATGATTCAATTCATGATTCGTGATTCATGAGTCAATTCATGATTCAATTCATGATTCATGATTCAATTCATGATTCATGATTCAATTCATGATTCATGATTTAATTCATGATTCATGATTCAATTCATGATTCATTTAATGATTCATGATTTATGATTCAATTCATGATTTATGATTCGAATCATGATTCGATTCATGATTCGTGATTCATGAATCATGATTCGATTCATGAATCATGATTCGATTCATGAATCATGATTCGATTCATGATTCATGATTTATGAATCATGATTCATGATTTATGAATCATGATTCATGATTTATGAATCATGATTCAATTTATGATTCATGATTCATGAATCATGATTCATTTATTGATTCATGATTTATGATTCAATTCATGATTTATGATTCGATTCATGATTCTTGATTTATGAATCATGATTCGATTCATGAATCATGATTCGATTCATGAATCATGATTCGATTCATGAATCATGATTCATGATTCATGAATCATGATTCGATTCATGAATCATGATTCGATTCATGATTCGCGATTTATGAATCATGATTCGATTCATGATTCATGATTGATGTATCATGATTCGATTCATGATTCATGATTCATGAATCATGATTCATTTAATGATTCATGATTTATGATTCAATTCATGATTTATGATTCGATTCATGATTCATAATTCATGAATCATGATTCGATTCATGATTCATGATTCATGAATCATGATTTATGATTCATGAATCATGATTCTATTCATGATTCATGATTCATGAATTATGATTCATGATTCATGAATCATGATTCGATTCATGATTCGTGATTCATGAATCATGATTCGATTCATGAATCATGATTCGATTCATGATTCATGATTCATGAATCATGATTTGAATCATGATTCATGATTCATGAATCATGATTCATTTAATGATTCATGATTTATGATTCAATTCATGATTTATGATTCGATTCATAATTCATGATTCATGATTTATGATTCAATTCATGATTTATGATTCATGAATCATGATTCGATTCATGATTCATGATTCATGAATCATGATTCGATTCATGAATCAAGATTCGATTCATGATTCGTGATTCACGAATCATGATTCGATTCATGAATCATGATTCGATTCATGAATCATGATTCGATTCATGAATCATGATTCGATTCATGATTCGATTCATGAATCATGATTCGATTCATTATTCATGATTCGATTCATGATTCGATTCATGAATCATGATTCGATTCATGATTCATGATTCATGAATCATGATTTGATTCATGATTCATGATTCATGAATCATGATTCGATTCATGATTCATGATTTAATTCATGATTCATGATTCAATTCATGGTTCATTTAATGATTCTTGATTTATGATTCAATTCATGATTTATGATTCGAATCATGATTCGATTCATGATTCGTGATTCATAAATCATGATTCGATTCATGATTCATGATTCATGAATCATGATTCATGATTTATGAATAATGATTCGATTTATGATTCATGATTCATGAATCATGATTCATTTATTGATTCATGATTTATGATTCAATTCATGATTTATGATTCGATTCATGATTCTTGATTCATGAATCATGATTCGATTCATGAATCATGATTCGATTCATGATTCATGAATCATGATTGGATTCATGATTCATGATTTATGAATCATGATTGGATTCATGATTCATTAGTCATGAATCATGATTCAATTCTTGATTCATGATTCATGAATCATGATTCGATTCATGATTCATGATTCATGAATCATGATTCAATTCATGATTCATGATTCAATTCATGATTTGTGATTCATGATTCAATTCATGATTCAATTCATGATTAATGATTCAATTCATGATTCATTATACATGATTCAATTTAAGATTCATTTCATGATTCATGATTCATGATTCATGATTTAATTCATGATTCATGATTCAATTCATGATTCATTTAATGATTCATGATTTATGATTCAATTCATGATTTTTGATTCGATTCATTATTCATGATTCAATTCATGATTAATGATTAATGATTCAATTCATGATTCATGATTCAATTCAGGACTCATGATTCATGATTCATGATTTAATTCATGATTCAATTCATGATTCATGATTCATGATTCATGATTCAATTCATGATTCATGATTCAATTCATGATTAAATTCATGATTCATGTGTCATAATTCAATTCATGATTCAATTCATGATTCATGATTCAATTCATGATTCATGATTCAATTCATGATTCATGATTCATGATTCAATTCATGACTCATGATTCAATTCATGACTCATGATTCAATTCATGATTCATGATTCATGATTCAATTCATGACTCATGATTCATGATTCATGATTTAATTCATGATTCAATTCATGATTCATGATTCATAACACATGATTCATGATTCAATTCATGACTCATGATTCAATTCATGATTCAATTCATTATTAATGATTCAATTCATGATTCATTATACATGATTCAATTTAAGATTCATTTCATGATTCATGATTCATGATTCATGATTTAATTCATGATTCATGATTCAATTCATGATTCATTTAATGATTCATGATTTATGATTCAATTCATGATTTTTGATTCGATTCATTATTCATGATTCAATTCATGATTAATGATTAATGATTCAATTCATGATTCATGATTCAATTCAGGACTCATGATTCATGATTCATGATTTAATTCATGATTCAATTCATGATTCATGATTCATGATTCATGATTCAATTCATGATTCATGATTCAATTCATGATTCAATTCATGATTCATGTGTCATAATTCAATTCATGATTCAATTCATGATTCATGATTCAATTCATGATTCATGATTCAATTCATGATTCATGATTCAATTCATGACTCATGATTCAATTCATGACTCATGATTCAATTCATGATTCATGATTCATGATTCAATTCATGACTCATGATTCATGATTCATGATTTAATTCATGATTCAATTCATGATTCATGATTCATAACACATGATTCATGATTCAATTCATGACTCATGATTCAATTCATGATTCATGATTCAATTCATGATTCATGAATCATGATTCAATTCATGATTTATGATTCAATTCATGATTTATGATTCGATTCATGATTCATGAATCATGATTCGATTCATGATTCATGATTCATGAATCATGATTCGATTCATGATTCATGATTCATGAATCATGATTCAATTCATGATTCATGATTCATGAATCAAGATTCATTTAATGATTCATGATTTATGATTCAATTCATGATTTATGATTCGATTCATGATTCATGATTCATGAATTGAGATTCATGATTCATGATTCATGAATCATGATTCGATTCATGAATCATGATTCGATTCATGATTCGCTATTTATGAATCATGATTCGATTCATGATTCATGATTCATGAATCATGATTTGATTCATGATTCATTTCATGATTCATGAATCATGATTCAATTCATGATATATGATTCAATTCATGATTCATGATTCAATTCATGATTCGTGATTCATGATTCAATTCATGATTCAATTCATGATTCATGATTCAATTCATGATTTATGATTTAATTCCTAATTCATGATTCATGATTCATGATTCAATTCATGATTCATGATTCAATTCATGATTCATGATTCAATTCATGATTCGTGATTCATGAGTCAATTCATGATTCAATTCATGATTCATGATTCAATTCATGATTCATGATTCAATTCATGATTCATGATTTAATTCATGATTCATGATTCAATTCATGATTCATTTAATGATTCATGATTTATGATTCAATTCATGATTTATGATTCGAATCATGATTCGATTCATGATTCGTGATTCATGAATCATGATTCGATTCATGAATCAAGATTCGATTCATGATTCGTGATTCATGAATCATGATTCGATTCATGATTCCTGATTTATGAATCATGATTCGATTCATGATTCATGATTCATGAATCATGATTTGATTCATGATTCATGATTCATGAATCATGATTCGAATCATGATTCATGATTCATGAATCATGATTCATTTAATGATTCATGATTTATGATTCAATTCATGATTTATGATTCGATTCATGATTCATGATTCATAAATCATGATTCGATTCATGATTCATGATTCATGAATCATGATTCGATTCATGAATCAAGATTCGATTCATGATTCGTGATTCACGAATCATGATTCGATTCATGAATCATGATTCGATTCATAAATCATGATTCGATTCATGATTCGATTCATGAATCATGATTCGATTCATGATTCATGATTCATAAATCATGATTCGATTCATGATTCATGATTCATGAATTATGATTCATGAATCATGATTCGAATCATGATTCATGAATTATGAATCATGATTCATTTAATGATTCATGATTTATGATTTAATTCATGATTTATGATTCGATTCATGATTCATAATTCATGAATCATGATTCGATTCATTATTCATGATTCATGAATCATGATTCGATTCATGAATCAAGATTCGATTCATGATTCGTGATTCACGAATCATGATTCGATTCATGAATCATGATTCGATTCATGATTCATGATTCATGAATCATGATTCGATTCATGATTCGTGATTCACGAATCATTATTCGATTCATGATTCATGATTCATGAATCATGATTCGATTCATGATTCATGATTCATGAATCATGATTCATTTAATGATTCATGATTTATGATTCAATTCATGATTTATGATTCGATTCATGATTCATGAATCATGATTCGATTCATGATTCATGATTCATAAATCATGATTCGATTCATGATTCATGATTCATGAATCATGATTCGATTCATGAATTATGATTCGAATCATGATTCATGATTCATGAATCATGATTCATTTAATGATTCATGATTTATGATTCAATTCATGATTTCTGATTCGATTCATGATTCATGATTCATGAATCATGATTCGATTCATGATTCATGATTCATGAATCATGATTCGATTCATGAATCAAGATTCGATTCATGATTCGTGATTCACGAATCATGATTCGATTCATGAATCATGATTCGATTCACGAATCATGATTCGATTCATGAATCATGATTCGATTCACGAATCATGATTCGAATCATGAATCATGATTCGATTCATGAATCATGATTCGATTCATGATTCGATTCATGAATCATGATTCGATTCATGAATCATGATTCGATTCATGATTCGATTCACGAATCATGATTCGATTCATGAATCATGATTCGATTCACGAATCATGATTCGATTCATGAATCATGATTCGATTCATGAATCATGATTCGATTCATGATTCGATTCATGAATCATGATTCGATTCATGAATCATGATTCGATTCATGATTCGATTCATGAATCATGATTCGATTCATGAATCATGATTCATGAATCATGATTCATGATTCATGAATCATGATTCGATTCATGATTCATGATTCATGAATCATGATTCGATTCATAAATCATGATTCATGAATCATGATTCATTTAATGATTCATGATTTATGATTCAATTCATGATTTATGATTTGATTCATGATTCATTAATCATGATTCGATTCATGATTCATGATTCATAAATCATGATTCGATTCATGATTCATGATTCATGAATCATGATTCGATTCATGATTCATGATTCATGAATCATGATTCATTTAATGATTCATAAATTATGATTCAATTCATGATTCATGATTCATAAATCATGATTCATTCAATAATTCATGATTTATGATTCAATTCATGATTTATGATTCGATTCATGATTTATGATTCATGAATCATGATTCGATTCATGATTCATGATTCATGATTCATGAATCATGATTTGATTCATGAATCATGATTCGATTCATGATTCATGATTCACGAATCATGATTCGATTCATGATTCATGATTCACGAATCATGATTCGATTCATGATTCGTGATTCACGAATCATGATTCGATTCATGATTCGTGATTCACGAATCATGATTCGATTCATGATTCATGATTCATGAATCATGATTCATGATTCATGAATCATGATTTGATTCATGAATCATGATTCGATTCATGATTCATGATTCACGAATCATGATTCGATTCATGATTCGTGATTCACGAATCATGATTCGATTCATGAATCATGATTCGATTCATGAATCATGATTCGATTCATGATTCATGATTCATGAATCATGATTCGATTCATGATTCATGATTCATGGATCATGATTCGATTCATGATTCATGATTCATGAATCATGATTCGATTCATGATTCATGATTCATGAATCATGATTCGATTTATGATTCATGATTCATGATTCGATTCATGATTTAATTCATGAATCATGATTTGATTCATGATTCATAAATCATTTCATGATTCATAATTCATGATTCAATTCATGATTCTCAATTCATGATTCAATTCATGATTCATGATTCAATTCATGATTCATGATTCAATTCATGATTCGTGATTCATGAGTCAATTCATGATTCATGATTCAATTCATGATTCATGATTCAATTCATGATTCATGATTTAATTCATGATTCATGATTCAATTCATGATTCATTTAATGATTCATGATTTATGATTCAATTCATGATTTATGATTCGAATCATGATTCGATTCATGATTCGTGATTCATGAATCATGATTCGATTCATGAATCATGATTCGATTCATGAATCATGATTCGATTCATGAATCATGATTCGATTCATGAATCATGATTCGATTCATGATTCATGATTTATGAATCATGATTCATTTAATGATTCATGATTTATGATTCAATTCATGATTTATGATTCGAATCATGATTCGATTCATGATTCGTGATTCATGAATCATGATTCGATTCATGAATCATGATTCGATTCATGATTCATGATTTATGAATCATGATTCATTTAATGATTCATGATTTATGATTCAATTCATGATTTATGATTCGATTCATGATTCTTGATTCATGAATCATGATTCGATTCATGAATCATGATTGGATTCATGATTCATGAATCATGATTCATTTAATGATTCATGATTTATGATTCAATTCATGATTTATGATTCGATTCATGATTTTTGATTCATGAATCATGATTGGATTCATGAATCATGATTGGATTCATGATTCATGATTCATGAATCATGATTGGATTCATGAATCATGATTGGATTCATGATTCATGATTCATGAATCATGATTGGATTCATGATTCATGATTTATGAATCATGATTGGATTCATGATTCATGATTCATGAATCATGATTCAATTCTTGATTCATGATTCATGAATCATGATTCGATTCATGATTCATGATTCATGAATCATGATTAAATTCATGATTCATGATTCAATTCATGATTTGTGAATCATGATTCAATTCATGATTCAATTCATGATTCATGATTCAATTCATGATTCATTATACATGATTCAATTTATGATTCATTTCATGATTCACGATTCATGATTCATGATTCATGATTTAATTCATGATTCATGATTCAATTCATGATTCATTTAATGATTCATGATTTATGATTCAATTCATGATTTATGATTCGATTCATGATTCAATTCATGATTCATGATTAATGATTCAATTCATGATTCATGATTCATGATTCAATTCATGACTCATGATTCATGATTCATGATTTAATTCATGATTCAATTCATGATTCCTGATTCATGATTCATGATTCATGATTCAATTCATGATTCATGATTCAATTCATGATTCAATTCATGATTCATGTGTCATGATTCAATTCATGATTCAATTCATGATTCATGATTCAATTCATGATTCATGATTCAATTCATGACTCATGATTCATGAATCATGATTTAATTCATGATTCAATTCATGATTCCTGATTCATGATTCATAATTCATGATTCAATTCATGATTCATGATTCAATTCATGATTTAATTCATGATTCATGTGTCATGATTCAATTCATGATTCAATTCATGATTCAATTCATGATTCATGATTCAATTCATGATTCATGATTCATGATTCAATTCATGATTCATGATTCAATTCATGACTCATGATTCAATTCATGATTCATGATTCAATTCATGATTCATGAATCATGATTCAATTCATGATTCATGATTCGATTCATGATTTATGATTCATGATTCAATGCATGATTCATTTCAAGATTCATGATTCATGATTCAATTCATGACTCATGATTCAATTCATGATTCATGTTTTAATTCATGATTCATTTAATGATTCATGATTTATGATTCAATTCATGATTTATGATTCAATTCATGATTCATGATTCATGAATCATGGTTCGATTCATGATTCATGATTCATGAATCATGATTAAATTCATGATTCATGATTCATAAATCATGATTCGATTCATGATTTATTTCATGATTCATGATTCATGATTCAATTCATGATTCATGATTCATGATTCAATTCATGAATCAATTCATGATTCATGATTCAATTCATGATTTATGATTCGATTCATGCTTCATGATTCATGAATCATGATTCATGATTCATGAATCATGATTCGATTCATGAATCATGATTCGATTCATGATTCGTGATTCATGAATCAGGATTCGATTCATGATTCGTGATTCATGAATCATGATTCGATTCATGATTCATAATTCATGAATCATGGTTCGATTCATGATTCATGAATCATGATTCGATTCATGATTCATGATTCAATTCATGATTCATGATTCAATTCATGATTCGTGATTCATGATTCAATTCATGATTCAATTCATGATTCATGATTCAATTCATGATTCATGATTTAATTCCTAATTCATGATTCATGATTCATGATTCAATTCATGATTCATGATTCAATTCATGATTCGTGATTCATGATTCAATTCATGATTCAATTCATGATTCATGATTCAATTCATGATTCATGATTTAATTCCTAATTCATGATTCATGATTCATGATTCAATTCATGATTCATGATTCAATTCATGATTCATGATTCAATTCATGATTCATGATTCAATTCATGATTCGTGATTCATGAGTCAATTCATGATTCAATTCATGATTCATGATTCAATTCATGATTCATGATTCAATTCATGATTCATGATTTAATTCATGATTCATGATTCAATTCATGATTCATTTAATGATTCATGATTTATGATTCAATTCATGATTTATGATTCGAATCATGATTCGATTCATGATTCGTGATTCATGAATCATGATTCAATTCATGAATCATGATTCGATTCATGAATCATGATTCGATTCATGATTCATGATTTATGAATCATGATTCATGATTTATGAATCATGATTCGATTTATGATTCATGATTCATGAATCATGATTCATTTATTGATTCATGATTTATGATTCAATTCATGATTTATGATTCGATTCATGATTCTTGATTCATGAATCATGATTCGATTCATGAATCATGATTGGATTCATGATTCATGATTCATGAATCATGATTGGATTCATGATTCATGATTTATGAATCATGATTGGATTCATGATTCATGAATCATGATTCAATTCATGATTCATGATTCAATTCATGATTTGTGATTCATGATTCAATTCATGATTCAATTAATGATTAATGATTCAATTCATGATTCATTATACATGATTCAATTTAAGATTCATTTCATGATTCATGATTCATGATTCATGATTCATGATTTAATTCATGATATATGATTCAATTCATGATTCATTTAATGATTCATGATTTATGATTCAATTCATGATTTATGAATCATGATTCGATTTATGATTCATTATTCATGAATCATGATTCATTTATTGATTCATGATTTATGATTCAATTCATGATTTATGATTCGATTCATGATTCTTGATTCATGAATCATGATTCGATTCATGAATCATGATTGGATTCATGATTCATGATTCATGAATCATGATTCAATTCTTGATTCATGATTCATGAATCATGATTCGATTCATGATTCATGATTCATGAATCATGATTCAATTCATGATTCATGATTCAATTCATGATTTGTGATTCATGATTCAATTCATGATTCAATTAATGATTAATGATTCAATTCATGATTCATTATACATGATTCAATTTAAGATTCATTTCATGATTCATGATTCATGATTCATGATTCATGATTTAATTCATGATATATGATTCAATTCATGATTCATTTAATGATTCATGATTTATGATTCAATTCATGATTTATGATTCGATTCATTATTCATGATTCAATTCATGATTAATGATTAATGATTCAATTCATGATTCATGATTCATGATTCAATTCAGGACTCATGATTCATGATTCATGATTTAATTCATGATTCAATTCATGATTCATGATTCATGATTCATGATTCAATTCATGATTCATGATTCAATTCATGATTCAATTCATGATTCATGTGTCATAATTCAATTCATGATTCAATTCATGATTCATGATTCAATTCATGATTCATGATTCAATTCATGATTCATGATTCATGATTCAATTCATGATATATGATTCATGATTCAATTCATGACTCATGATTCAATTCATGATTCATGATTCAATTCATGATTCATGAATCATGATTCAATTCATGATTCATGATTCGATTCATGATTCATGATTCATGATTCAAATCATGATCCATGATTCATGATTCGATTCATGATTTATGATTCATGATTCAATGCATGATTCATTTCAAGATTCATGATTCATGATTCAATTCATGATTTATGATTCAATTCATGACTCATGATTCAATTCATGACTCATGATTCAATTCATGATTCATGTTTTAATTCATGATTCATTTAATGATTCATGATTTATGATTCAATTCATGATTTATGATTCAATTCATGATTCATGATTCATGAATCATGGTTCGATTCATGATTCATGATTCATGAATCAATTCATGATTCATGATTCATGATTCAATTCATGAATCAATTCATGATTCATGATTCAATTCATGATTTATGATTCGATTTATGATTCATGATTCATGAATCATGATTCATGATTCATGAATCATGATTCGATTCATGAATCATGATTCGATTCATGATTCGTGATTCATGAATCATGATTCGATTCATGATTCGTGATTCATGAATCATGATTCGATTCATGATTCGTGACTCACGAATCATGATTCATGATTCATGAATCATGATTCAATTCATGATTCATAATTCATGAATCATGATTCGATTCATGATTCATGATTCATGAATCATGATTTTATTCATGATTCATGATTCAATTCATGATTTAATTCATGAATCATGATTTGATTCATGATTCATTTCATGATTCATGATTCATGATTCAATTCATGATTCATGAATCATGATTCAATTCATGATTCATGATTCAATTCATGATTCATGATTCAATTCATGATTCGTGATTCATGATTCAATTCATGATTCAATTCATGATTCATGATTCAATTCATGATTCATGATTTAATTCCTAATTCATGATTCATGATTCATGATTCAATTCATAATTCATGATTCAATTCATGATTCATGATTCAATTCATGATTCATGATTCAATTCATGATTCATGATTCAATTCATGATTCGTGATTCATGAGTCAATTCATGATTCAATTCATGATTCATGATTCAATTCATGATTCATGATTAAATTCATGATTCATGATTTAATTCATGATTCATGATTCAATTCATGATTCATTTAATGATTCATGATTTATGATTCAATTCATGATTTATGATTCGAATCATGATTTGATTCATGATTCGCGATTCATGAATCATGATTCGATTCATGATTCATGATTTATGAATCATGATGCATGATTTATGAATCATGATTCGATTTATGATTCATGATTCATGAATCATGATTCATTTATTGATTCATGATTTATGATTCAATTCATGATTTATGATTCGATTCATGATTCTTGATTCATGAATCATTATTCGATTCATGAATCATGATTCGATTCATGATTCATGAATCATGATTCGATTCATGATTCATGATTTATGAATCATGATTGGATTCATGATTCATGATTCATGAATCATGATTCAATTCTTGATTCATGATTCATGAATCATGATTCGATTCATGATTCATGATTCATGAATCATGATTCAATTCATGATTCATGATTCAATTCATGATTTGTGATTCATGATTCAATTCATGATTCAATTCATGATTAATGATTCAATTCATGATTCATTATACATGATTCAATTTAAGATTCATTTCATGATTCATGATTCATGATTCATGATTTAATTCATGATTCATGATTCAATTCATGATTCATTTAATGATTCATGATTTATGATTCAATTCATGATTTATGATTCGATTCATTATTCATGATTCAATTCATGATTAATGATTAATGATTCAATTCATGATTCATGATTCATGATTCAATTCAGGACTCATGATTCATGAATCATGGTTCGATTCATGATTCATGATTCATGAATCATGATTAAATTCATGATTCATGATTCATAAATCATGATTCGATTCATGATTTATTTCATGATTCATGATTCATGATTCAATTCATGATTCATGATTCATGATTCAATTCATGAATCAATTCATGATTCATGATTCAATTCATGAATCATGATTCGATTCATGAATCATGATTCGATTCATGATTCGTGATTCATGAATCAGGATTCGATTCATGATTCGTGATTCATGAATCATGATTCGATTCATGATTCGTGATTCACGAATCATGATTCATGATTCATGAATCATGATTCGATTCATGATTCATAATTCATGAATCATGATTCGATTCATGATTCATGATTCATGAATCATGATTTTATTCATGATTCATGATTCAATTCATGATTTAATTCATGAATCATGATTTGATTCATGATTCATTTCATGATTCATGATTCATGATTCAATTCATAATTCATGAATCATGATTCAATTCATGATTCATGATTCAATTCATGATTCATGATTCAATTCATGATTCGTGATTCATGATTTAATTCATGATTCAATTCATGATTGATGATTCAATTCATGATTCATGATTTAATTCCTAATTCATGATTCATGATTCATGATTCAATTCATAATTCATGATTCAATTCATGATTCATGATTCAATTCATGATTCATGATTCAATTCATGATTCGTGATTCATGAGTCAATTCATGATTCAATTCATGATTCATGATTCAATTCATGATTCATGATTCAATTCATGATTCATGATTTAATTCATGATTCATGATTCAATTCATGATTCATTTAATGATTCATGATTTATGATTCAATTCATGATTTATGATTCGAATCATGATTCGATTCATGATTCGTGATTCATGAATCATGATTCAATTCATGATTCAATTCATGATTAATGATTCAATTCATGATTCATTATACATGATTCAATTTAAGATTCATTTCATGATTCATGATTCATGATTCATGATTTAATTCATGATTCATGATTCAATTCATGATTCATTTAATGATTCATGATTTATGATTCAATTCATGATTTATGATTCGATTCATTATTCATGATTCAATTCATGATTAATGATTAATGATTCAATTCATGATTCATGATTCATGATTCAATTCAGGACTCATGATTCATGAATCATGGTTCGATTCATGATTCATGATTCATGATTCAATTCATGATTCATGATTCATGATTCAATTCATGAATCAATTCATGATTCATGATTCAATTCATGATTTATGATTCGATTCATGATTCATGATTCATGAATCATGATTCATGATTCATGAATCATGATTCGATTCATGAATCATGATTCGATTCATGATTCGTGATTTATGAATCAGGATTCGATTCATGATTCGTGATTCATGAATCATGATTCGATTCATGATTCGTGATTCGATTCATGATTTATGATTCATGATTCAATGCATGATTCATTTCAAGATTCATGATTCATGATTCAATTCATGATTCATGATTCAATTCATGACTCATGATTCAATTCATGATTCATGTTTTAATTCATGATTCATTTAATGATTCATGATTTATGATTCAATTCATGATTTATGATTCAATTCATGATTCATGATTCATGAATCATGGTTCGATTCATGATTCATGATTCATGAATCATGATTAAATTCATGATTCATGATTCATAAATCATGATTCGATTCATGATTTATTTCATGATTCATGATTCATGATTCAATTCATGATTCATGATTCATGATTCAATTCATGAATCAATTCATGATTCATGATTCAATTCATGATTTATGATTCGATTCATGATTCATGATTCATGAATCATGATTCATGATTCATGAATCATGATTCGATTCATGAATCATGATTCGATTCATGATTCGTGATTCATGAATCATGATTCGATTCATGATTCGTGATTCATGAATCATGATTCGATTCATGATTCGTGATTCACGAATCATGATTCATGATTCATGAATCATGATTCAATTCATGATTCATAATTCATGAATCATGATTCGATTCATGATTCATGATTCATGAATCATGATTTTATTCATGATTCATGATTCAATTCATGATTTAATTCATGAATCATGATTTGATTCATGATTCATTTCATGATTCATGATTCATGATTCAATTCATGATTCATGAATCATGATTCAATTCATGATTCATGATTCAATTCATGATTCATGATTCAATTCATGATTCGTGATTCATGATTCAATTCATGATTCAATTCATGATTCATGATTCAATTCATGATTCATGATTTAATTCCTAATTCATGATTCATGATTCATGATTCAATTCATGATTCATGATTCAATTCATGATTCATGATTCAATTCATGATTCATGATTCAATTCATGATTCGTGATTCATGAGTCAATTCATGATTCAATTCATGATTCATGATTCAATTCATGATTCATGATTAAATTCATGATTCATGATTTAATTCATGATTCATGATTCAATTCATGATTCATTTAATGATTCATGATTTATGATTCAATTCATGATTTATGATTCGAATCATGATTTGATTCATGATTCGTGATTCATGAATCATGATTCGATTCATGAATCATGATTCGATTCATGAATCATGATTCGATTCATGATTCATGATTTATGAATCATGATTCATGATTTATGAATCATGATTCGATTTATGATTCATGATTCATGAATCATGATTCATTTATTGATTCATGATTTATGATTCAATTCATGATTTATGATTCGATTCATGATTCTTGATTCATGAATCATGATTCGATTCATGAATCATGATTCGATTCATGATTCATGAATCATGATTCGATTCATGATTCATGATTTATGAATCATGATTGGATTCATGATTCATGATTCATGAATCATGATTCAATTCTTGATTCATGATTTAATTCCTAATTCATGATTCATGATTCATGATTCAATTCATAATTCATGATTCAATTCATGATTCATGATTCAATTCATGATTCATGATTCAATTCATGATTCGTGATTCATGAGTCAATTCATGATTCAATTCATGATTCATGATTCAATTCATGATTCATGATTCAATTCATGATTCATGATTTAATTCATGATTCATGATTCAATTCATGATTCATTTAATGATTCATGATTTATGATTCAATTCATGATTTATGATTCGAATCATGATTCGATTCATGATTCGTGATTCATGAATCATGATTCAATTCATGATTCAATTCATGATTAATGATTCAATTCATGATTCATTATACATGATTCAATTTAAGATTCATTTCATGATTCATGATTCATGATTCATGATTTAATTCATGATTCATGATTCAATTCATGATTCATTTAATGATTCATGATTTATGATTCAATTCATGATTTATGATTCGATTCATTATTCATGATTCAATTCATGATTAATGATTAATGATTCAATTCATGATTCATGATTCATGATTCAATTCAGGACTCATGATTCATGAATCATGGTTCGATTCATGATTCATGATTCATGATTCAATTCATGATTCATGATTCATGATTCAATTCATGAATCAATTCATGATTCATGATTCAATTCATGATTTATGATTCGATTCATGATTCATGATTCATGAATCATGATTCATGATTCATGAATCATGATTCGATTCATGAATCATGATTCGATTCATGATTCGTGATTTATGAATCAGGATTCGATTCATGATTCGTGATTCATGAATCATGATTCGATTCATGATTCGTGATTCACGAATCATGATTCATGAATCATGAATCATGATTTTATTCATGATTCATGATTCAATTCATGATTTAATTCATGAATCATGATTTGATTCATGATTCATTTCATGATTCATGATTCATGATTCAATTCATGATTCATGAATCATGATTCAATTCATGATTCATGATTCAATTCATGATTCATGATTCAATTCATGATTCGTGATTCATGATTCAATTCATGATTCAATTCATGATTCATGATTCAATTCATGATTCATGATTTAATTCCTAATTCATGATTCAATTCATGATTCATGATTCAATTCATGATTCGTGATTCATGAGTCAATTCATGATTCAATTCATGATTCATGATTCAATTCATGATTCATGATTCAATTCATGATTCATGATTTAATTCATGATTCATGATTCAATTCATGATTCATTTAATGATTCATGATTTATGATTCAATTCATGATTTATGATTCGAATCATGATTCGATTCATGATTCGTGATTCATGAATCATGATTCAATTCATGAATCATGATTCGATTCATGAATCATGTTTCGATTCATGATTCATGATTTATGAATCATGATTCATGATTTATGAATCATGATTCGATTTATGATTCATGATTCATGAATCATGATTCATTTATTGATTCATGATTTATGATTCAATTCATGATTTATGATTCGATTCATGATTCTTGATTCATGAATCATGATTCGATTCATGAATCATGATTGGATTCATGATTCATGATTCATGAATCATGATTGGATTCATGATTCATGATTTATGAATCATGATTGGATTCATGATTCATGATTCATGAATCATGATTGGATTCATGATTCATGATTTATGAATCATGATTGGATTCATGATTCATGATTCATGAATCATGATTCAATTCTTGATTCTTGATTCATGAATCATGATTCGATTCATGATTCATGATTCATGAATCATGATTCAATTCATGATTCATGATTCAATTCATGATTTGTGATTCAATTCATGATTCATTATACATGATTCAATTTAAGATTCATTTCATGATTCATGATTCATGATTCATGATTCATGATTTAATTCATGATTCATGATTCAATTCATGATTCATTTAATGATTCATGATTTATGATTCAATTCATGATTTATGATTCGATTCATTATTCATGATTCAATTCATGATTAATGATTAATGATTCAATTCATGATTCATGATTCATGATTCATTTAATGATTCATGATTTATGATTCATGATTTAATTCATGATTCAATTCATGATTCATGATTCATGATTCATGATTCAATTCATGATTCATGATTCAATTCATGATTCAATTCATGATTCATGTGTCATGATTCAATTCATGATTCAATTCATGATTCATGATTCAATTCATGATTCATGATTCATGATTCAATTCATGATATATGATTCATGATTCAATTCATGACTCATGATTCAATTCATGATTCATGATTCAATTCATGATTCATGAATCATGATTCATGAATCATGATTCAATTCATGATTCATGATTCGATTCATGATTCATGATTCAAATCATGATCCATGATTCATGATTCGATTCATGATTTATGATTCATGATTCAATGCATGATTCAATTCAAGATTCATGATTCATGATTCAATTCATGATTCATGATTCAATTCATGACTCATGATTCAATTCATGATTCATGTTTTAATTCATGATTCATTTAATGATTCATGATTTATGATTCAATTCATGATTTATGATTCAATTCATGATTCATGATTCATGAATCATGGTTCGATTCATGATTCATGATTCATGAATCATGATTAAATTCATGATTCATGATTCATAAATCATGATTCGATTCATGATTTATTTCATGATTCATGATTCATGATTCAATTCATGATTCATGATTCATGATTCAATTCATGAATCAATTCATGATTCATGATTCAATTCATGATTTATGATTCGATTCATGATTCATGATTCATGAATCATGATTCATGATTCATGAATCATGATTCGATTCATGAATCATGATTCGATTCATGATTCGTGATTCATGAATCATGATTCGATTCATGATTCGTGATTCATGAATCATGATTCGATTCATGATTCGTGATTCACGAATCATGATTCATGATTCATGAATCATGATTCAATTCATGATTCATGATTCATGAATCATGATTCGATTCATGATTCATGATTCATGAATCATGATTTTATTCATGATTCATGATTCAATTTGTGATTTAATTCATGAATCATGATTTGATTCATGATTCATTTCATGATTCATGATTCATGATTCAATTCATGATTCATGAATCATGATTCAATTCCTGATTCATGATTCAATTCATGATTCATGATTCAATTCATGATTCGTGATTCATGATTCAATTCATGATTCAATTCATGATTCATGATTCAATTCATGATTCATGATTTAATTCCTAATTCATGATTCATGATTCATGATTCAATTCATGATTCATGATTCAATTCATGATTCATGATTCAATTCATGATTCATGATTCAATTCATGATTCATGATTCAATTCATGATTCGTGATTCATGAGTCAATTCATGATTCAATTCATGATTCATGATTCAATTCATGATTCATGATTAAATTCATGATTCATGATTTAATTCATGATTCATGATTCAATTCATGATTCATTTAATGATTCATGATTTATGATTCAATTCATGATTTATGATTCGAATCATGATTTGATTCATGATTCGTGATTCATGAATCATGATTCGATTCATGAATCATGATTCGATTCATGAATCATGATTCGATTCATGATTCATGATTTATGAATCATGATTCATGATTTATGAATCATGATTCGATTTATGATTCATGATTCATGAATCATGATTCATTTATTGATTCATGATTTATGATTCAATTCATGATTTATGATTCGATTCATGATTCTTGATTCATGAATCATGATTCGATTCATGAATCATGATTCGATTCATGATTCATGAATCATGATTCGATTCATGATTCATGATTTATGAATCATGATTGGATTCATGATTCATGATTCATGAATCATGATTCAATTCTTGATTCATGATTCATGAATCATGATTCGATTCATGATTCATGATTCATGAATCATGATTCAATTCATGATTCATGATTCAATTCATGATTTGTGATTCATGATTCAATTCATGATTCAATTCATGATTAATGATTCAATTCATGATTCATTATACATGATTCAATTTAAGATTCATTTCATGATTCATGATTCATGATTCATGATTTAATTCATGATTCATGATTCAATTCATGATTCATTTAATGATTCATGATTTATGATTCAATTCATGATTTATGATTCGATTCATTATTCATGATTCAATTCATGATTAATGATTAATGATTCAATTCATGCTTCATGATTCATGATTCAATTCAGGACTCATGATTCATGAATCATGGTTCGATTCATGATTCATGATTCATGATTCAATTCATGATTCATGATTCATGATTCAATTCATGAATCAATTCATGATTCATGATTCAATTCATGATTTATGATTCGATTCATGATTCATGATTCATGAATCATGGTTCGATTCATGATTCATGATTCATGAATCATGATTAAATTCATGATTCATGATTCATAAATCATGATTCGATTCATGATTTATTTCATGATTCATGATTCATGATTCAATTCATGATTCATGATTCATGATTCAATTCATGAATCAATTCATGATTCATGATTCAATTCATGATTTATGATTCGATTCATGATTCATGATTCATGAATCATGATTCATGATTCATGAATCATGATTCGATTCATGAATCATGATTCGATTCATGATTCGTGATTCATGAATCATGATTCGATTCATGATTCGTGATTCATGAATCATGATTCGATTCATGATTCGTGATTCACGAATCATGATTCATGATTCATGAATCATGATTCAATTCATGATTCATAATTCATGAATCATGATTCGATTCATGATTCATGATTCATGAATCATGATTTTATTCATGATTCATGATTCAATTCATGATTTAATTCATGAATCATGATTTGATTCATGATTCATTTCATGATTCATGATTCATGATTCAATTCATGATTCATGAATCATGATTCAATTCATGATTCATGATTCAATTCATGATTCATGATTCAATTCATGATTCGTGATTCATGATTCAATTCATGATTCAATTCATGATTCATGATTCAATTCATGATTCATGATTTAATTCCTAATTCATGATTCATGATTCATGATTCAATTCATGATTCATGATTCAATTCATGATTCATGATTCAATTCATGATTCATGATTCAATTCATGATTCATGATTCAATTCATGATTCGTGATTCATGAGTCAATTCATGATTCAATTCATGATTCATGATTCAATTCATGATTCATGATTAAATTCATGATTCATGATTTAATTCATGATTCATGATTCAATTCATGATTCATTTAATGATTCATGATTTATGATTCAATTCATGATTTATGATTCGAATCATGATTTGATTCATGATTCGTGATTCATGAATCATGATTCGATTCATGAATCATGATTCGATTCATGAATCATGATTCGATTCATGATTCATGATTTATGAATCATGATTCATGATTTATGAATCATGATTCGATTTATGATTCATGATTCATGAATCATGATTCATTTATTGATTCATGATTTATGATTCAATTCATGATTTATGATTCGATTCATGATTCTTGATTCATGAATCATGATTCGATTCATGAATCATGATTCGATTCATGATTCATGAATCATGATTCGATTCATGATTCATGATTTATGAATCATGATTGGATTCATGATTCATGATTCATGAATCATGATTCAATTCTTGATTCATGATTTAATTCCTAATTCATGATTCATGATTCATGATTCAATTCATAATTCATGATTCAATTCATGATTCATGATTCAATTCATGATTCATGATTCAATTCATGATTCGTGATTCATGAGTCAATTCATGATTCAATTCATGATTCATGATTCAATTCATGATTCATGATTCAATTCATGATTCATGATTTAATTCATGATTCATGATTCAATTCATGATTCATTTAATGATTCATGATTTATGATTCAATTCATGATTTATGATTCGAATCATGATTCGATTCATGATTCGTGATTCATGAATCATGATTCAATTCATGATTCAATTCATGATTAATGATTCAATTCATGATTCATTATACATGATTCAATTTAAGATTCATTTCATGATTCATGATTCATGATTCATGATTTAATTCATGATTCATGATTCAATTCATGATTCATTTAATGATTCATGATTTATGATTCAATTCATGATTTATGATTCGATTCATTATTCATGATTCAATTCATGATTAATGATTAATGATTCAATTCATGATTCATGATTCATGATTCAATTCAGGACTCATGATTCATGAATCATGGTTCGATTCATGATTCATGATTCATGATTCAATTCATGATTCATGATTCATGATTCAATTCATGAATCAATTCATGATTCATGATTCAATTCATGATTTATGATTCGATTCATGATTCATGATTCATGAATCATGATTCATGATTCATGAATCATGATTCGATTCATGAATCATGATTCGATTCATGATTCGTGATTTATGAATCAGGATTCGATTCATGATTCGTGATTCATGAATCATGATTCGATTCATGATTCGTGATTCACGAATCATGATTCATGAATCATGAATCATGATTTTATTCATGATTCATGATTCAATTCATGATTTAATTCATGAATCATGATTTGATTCATGATTCATTTCATGATTCATGATTCATGATTCAATTCATGATTCATGAATCATGATTCAATTCATGATTCATGATTCAATTCATGATTCATGATTCAATTCATGATTCGTGATTCATGATTCAATTCATGATTCAATTCATGATTCATGATTCAATTCATGATTCATGATTTAATTCCTAATTCATGATTCAATTCATGATTCATGATTCAATTCATGATTCGTGATTCATGAGTCAATTCATGATTCAATTCATGATTCATGATTCAATTCATGATTCATGATTCAATTCATGATTCATGATTTAATTCATGATTCATGATTCAATTCATGATTCATTTAATGATTCATGATTTATGATTCAATTCATGATTTATGATTCGAATCATGATTCGATTCATGATTCGTGATTCATGAATCATGATTCAATTCATGAATCATGATTCGATTCATGAATCATGTTTCGATTCATGATTCATGATTTATGAATCATGATTCATGATTTATGAATCATGATTCGATTTATGATTCATGATTCATGAATCATGATTCATTTATTGATTCATGATTTATGATTCAATTCATGATTTATGATTCGATTCATGATTCTTGATTCATGAATCATGATTCGATTCATGAATCATGATTGGATTCATGATTCATGATTCATGAATCATGATTGGATTCATGATTCATGATTTATGAATCATGATTGGATTCATGATTCATGATTCATGAATCATGATTGGATTCATGATTCATGATTTATGAATCATGATTGGATTCATGATTCATGATTCATGAATCATGATTCAATTCTTGATTCTTGATTCATGAATCATGATTCGATTCATGATTCATGATTCATGAATCATGATTCAATTCATGATTCATGATTCAATTCATGATTTGTGATTCAATTCATGATTCATTATACATGATTCAATTTAAGATTCATTTCATGATTCATGATTCATGATTCATGATTCATGATTTAATTCATGATTCATGATTCAATTCATGATTCATTTAATGATTCATGATTTATGATTCAATTCATGATTTATGATTCGATTCATTATTCATGATTCAATTCATGATTAATGATTAATGATTCAATTCATGATTCATGATTCATGATTCATTTAATGATTCATGATTTATGATTCATGATTTAATTCATGATTCAATTCATGATTCATGATTCATGATTCATGATTCAATTCATGATTCATGATTCAATTCATGATTCAATTCATGATTCATGTGTCATGATTCAATTCATGATTCAATTCATGATTCATGATTCAATTCATGATTCATGATTCATGATTCAATTCATGATATATGATTCATGATTCAATTCATGACTCATGATTCAATTCATGATTCATGATTCAATTCATGATTCATGAATCATGATTCATGAATCATGATTCAATTCATGATTCATGATTCGATTCATGATTCATGATTCAAATCATGATCCATGATTCATGATTCGATTCATGATTTATGATTCATGATTCAATGCATGATTCAATTCAAGATTCATGATTCATGATTCAATTCATGATTCATGATTCAATTCATGACTCATGATTCAATTCATGATTCATGTTTTAATTCATGATTCATTTAATGATTCATGATTTATGATTCAATTCATGATTTATGATTCAATTCATGATTCATGATTCATGAATCATGGTTCGATTCATGATTCATGATTCATGAATCATGATTAAATTCATGATTCATGATTCATAAATCATGATTCGATTCATGATTTATTTCATGATTCATGATTCATGATTCAATTCATGATTCATGATTCATGATTCAATTCATGAATCAATTCATGATTCATGATTCAATTCATGATTTATGATTCGATTCATGATTCATGATTCATGAATCATGATTCATGATTCATGAATCATGATTCGATTCATGAATCATGATTCGATTCATGATTCGTGATTCATGAATCATGATTCGATTCATGATTCGTGATTCATGAATCATGATTCGATTCATGATTCGTGATTCACGAATCATGATTCATGATTCATGAATCATGATTCAATTCATGATTCATGATTCATGAATCATGATTCGATTCATGATTCATGATTCATGAATCATGATTTTATTCATGATTCATGATTCAATTTGTGATTTAATTCATGAATCATGATTTGATTCATGATTCATTTCATGATTCATGATTCATGATTCAATTCATGATTCATGAATCATGATTCAATTCCTGATTCATGATTCAATTCATGATTCATGATTCAATTCATGATTCGTGATTCATGATTCAATTCATGATTCAATTCATGATTCATGATTCAATTCATGATTCATGATTTAATTCCTAATTCATGATTCATGATTCATGATTCAATTCATGATTCATGATTCAATTCATGATTCATGATTCAATTCATGATTCATGATTCAATTCATGATTCATGATTCAATTCATGATTCGTGATTCATGAGTCAATTCATGATTCAATTCATGATTCATGATTCAATTCATGATTCATGATTAAATTCATGATTCATGATTTAATTCATGATTCATGATTCAATTCATGATTCATTTAATGATTCATGATTTATGATTCAATTCATGATTTATGATTCGAATCATGATTTGATTCATGATTCGTGATTCATGAATCATGATTCGATTCATGAATCATGATTCGATTCATGAATCATGATTCGATTCATGATTCATGATTTATGAATCATGATTCATGATTTATGAATCATGATTCGATTTATGATTCATGATTCATGAATCATGATTCATTTATTGATTCATGATTTATGATTCAATTCATGATTTATGATTCGATTCATGATTCTTGATTCATGAATCATGATTCGATTCATGAATCATGATTCGATTCATGATTCATGAATCATGATTCGATTCATGATTCATGATTTATGAATCATGATTGGATTCATGATTCATGATTCATGAATCATGATTCAATTCTTGATTCATGATTCATGAATCATGATTCGATTCATGATTCATGATTCATGAATCATGATTCAATTCATGATTCATGATTCAATTCATGATTTGTGATTCATGATTCAATTCATGATTCAATTCATGATTAATGATTCAATTCATGATTCATTATACATGATTCAATTTAAGATTCATTTCATGATTCATGATTCATGATTCATGATTTAATTCATGATTCATGATTCAATTCATGATTCATTTAATGATTCATGATTTATGATTCAATTCATGATTTATGATTCGATTCATTATTCATGATTCAATTCATGATTAATGATTAATGATTCAATTCATGATTCATGATTCATGATTCAATTCAGGACTCATGATTCATGAATCATGGTTCGATTCATGATTCATGATTCATGATTCAATTCATGATTCATGATTCATGATTCAATTCATGAATCAATTCATGATTCATGATTCAATTCATGATTTATGATTCGATTCATGATTCATGATTCATGAATCATGATTCATGATTCATGAATCATGATTCGATTCATGAATCATGATTCGATTCATGATTCGTGATTTATGAATCAGGATTCGATTCATGATTCGTGATTCATGAATCATGATTCGATTCATGATTCGTGATTCACGAATCATGATTCATGAATCATGAATCATGATTTTATTCATGATTCATGATTCAATTCATGATTTAATTCATGAATCATGATTTGATTCATGATTCATTTCATGATTCATGATTCATGATTCAATTCATGATTCATGAATCATGATTCAATTCATGATTCATGATTCAATTCATGATTCATGATTCAATTCATGATTCGTGATTCATGATTCAATTCATGATTCAATTCATGATTCATGATTCAATTCATGATTCATGATTTAATTCCTAATTCATGATTCAATTCATGATTCATGATTCAATTCATGATTCGTGATTCATGAGTCAATTCATGATTCAATTCATGATTCATGATTCAATTCATGATTCATGATTCAATTCATGATTCATGATTTAATTCATGATTCATGATTCAATTCATGATTCATTTAATGATTCATGATTTATGATTCAATTCATGATTTATGATTCGAATCATGATTCGATTCATGATTCGTGATTCATGAATCATGATTCAATTCATGAATCATGATTCGATTCATGAATCATGTTTCGATTCATGATTCATGATTTATGAATCATGATTCATGATTTATGAATCATGATTCGATTTATGATTCATGATTCATGAATCATGATTCATTTATTGATTCATGATTTATGATTCAATTCATGATTTATGATTCGATTCATGATTCTTGATTCATGAATCATGATTCGATTCATGAATCATGATTGGATTCATGATTCATGATTCATGAATCATGATTGGATTCATGATTCATGATTGGATTCATGATTCATGATTCATGAATCATGATTGGATTCATGATTCATGATTTATGAATCATGATTGGATTCATGATTCATGATTCATGAATCATGATTGGATTCATGATTCATGATTTATGAATCATGATTGGATTCATGATTCATGATTCATGAATCATGATTCAATTCTTGATTCTTGATTCATGAATCATGATTCGATTCATGATTCATGATTCATGAATCATGATTCAATTCATGATTCATGATTCATGAATCATGATTCGATTCATGATTCATGATTCATGAATCATGATTCAATTCATGATTCATGATTCAATTCATGATTTGTGATTCAATTCATGATTCATTATACATGATTCAATTTAAGATTCATTTCATGATTCATGATTCATGATTCATGATTCATGATTTAATTCATGATTCATGATTCAATTCATGATTCATTTAATGATTCATGATTTATGATTCAATTCATGATTTATGATTCGATTCATTATTCATGATTCAATTCATGATTAATGATTAATGATTCAATTCATGATTCATGATTCATGATTCATTTAATGATTCATGATTTATGATTCATGATTTAATTCATGATTCAATTCATGATTCATGATTCATGATTCATGATTCAATTCATGATTCATGATTCAATTCATGATTCAATTCATGATTCATGTGTCATGATTCAATTCATGATTCAATTCATGATTCATGATTCAATTCATGATTCATGATTCATGATTCAATTCATGATATATGATTCATGATTCAATTCATGACTCATGATTCAATTCATGATTCATGATTCAATTCATGATTCATGAATCATGATTCATGAATCATGATTCAATTCATGATTCATGATTCGATTCATGATTCATGATTCAAATCATGATCCATGATTCATGATTCGATTCATGATTTATGATTCATGATTCAATGCATGATTCAATTCAAGATTCATGATTCATGATTCAATTCATGATTCATGATTCAATTCATGACTCATGATTCAATTCATGATTCATGTTTTAATTCATGATTCATTTAATGATTCATGATTTATGATTCAATTCATGATTTATGATTCAATTCATGATTCATGATTCATGAATCATGGTTCGATTCATGATTCATGAATCATGATTAAATTCATGATTCATGATTCATAAATCATGATTCGATTCATGATTTATTTCATGATTCATGATTCATGATTCAATTCATGATTCATGATTCATGATTCAATTCATGAATCAATTCATGATTCATGATTCAATTCATGATTTATGATTCGATTCATGATTCATGATTCATGAATCATGATTCATGATTCATGAATCATGATTCGATTCATGAATCATGATTCGATTCATGATTCGTGATTCATGAATCATGATTCGATTCATGATTCGTGATTCATGAATCATGATTCGATTCATGATTCGTGATTCACGAATCATGATTCATGATTCATGAATCATGATTCAATTCATGATTCATGATTCATGAATCATGATTCGATTCATGATTCATGATTCATGAATCATGATTTTATTCATGATTCATGATTCAATTTGTGATTTAATTCATGAATCATGATTTGATTCATGATTCATTTCATGATTCATGATTCATGATTCAATTCATGATTCATGAATCATGATTCAATTCCTGATTCATGATTCAATTCATGATTCATGATTCAATTCATGATTCGTGATTCATGATTCAATTCATGATTCAATTCATGATTCATGATTCAATTCATGATTCATGATTTAATTCCTAATTCATGATTCATGATTCATGATTCAATTCATGATTCATGATTCAATTCATGATTCATGATTCAATTCATGATTCATGATTCAATTCATGATTCATGATTCAATTCATGATTCGTGATTCATGAGTCAATTCATGATTCAATTCATGATTCATGATTCAATTCATGATTCATGATTAAATTCATGATTCATGATTTAATTCATGATTCATGATTCAATTCATGATTCATTTAATGATTCATGATTTATGATTCAATTCATGATTTATGATTCGAATCATGATTTGATTCATGATTCGTGATTCATGAATCATGATTCGATTCATGAATCATGATTCGATTCATGAATCATGATTCGATTCATGATTCATGATTTATGAATCATGATTCATGATTTATGAATCATGATTCGATTTATGATTCATGATTCATGAATCATGATTCATTTATTGATTCATGATTTATGATTCAATTCATGATTTATGATTCGATTCATGATTCTTGATTCATGAATCATGATTCGATTCATGAATCATGATTCGATTCATGATTCATGAATCATGATTCGATTCATGATTCATGATTTATGAATCATGATTGGATTCATGATTCATGATTCATGAATCATGATTCAATTCTTGATTCATGATTCATGAATCATGATTCGATTCATGATTCATGATTCATGAATCATGATTCAATTCATGATTCATGATTCAATTCATGATTTGTGATTCATGATTCAATTCATGATTCAATTCATGATTAATGATTCAATTCATGATTCATTATACATGATTCAATTTAAGATTCATTTCATGATTCATGATTCATGATTCATGATTTAATTCATGATTCATGATTCAATTCATGATTCATTTAATGATTCATGATTTATGATTCAATTCATGATTTATGATTCGATTCATTATTCATGATTCAATTCATGATTAATGATTAATGATTCAATTCATGATTCATGATTCATGATTCAATTCAGGACTCATGATTCATGAATCATGGTTCGATTCATGATTCATGATTCATGAATCATGATTAAATTCATGATTCATGATTCATAAATCATGATTCGATTCATGATATATTTCATGATTCATGATTCATGATTCAATTCATGATTCATGATTCATGATTCAATTCATGAATCAATTCATGATTCATGATTCAATTCATGATTTATGATTCGATTCATGATTCATGATTCATGAATCATGATTCATGATTCATGAATCATGATTCAATTCATGAATCATGATTCGATTCATGATTCGTGATTCATGAATCAGGATTCGATTCATGATTCGTGATTCATGAATCATGATTCGATTCATGATTCGTGATTCACGAATCATGATTCATGATTCATGAATCATGATTCGATTCATGATTCATAATTCATGAATCATGATTCGATTCATGATTCATGATTCATGAATCATGATTTTATTCATGATTCATGATTCAATTCATGATTTAATTCATGAATCATGATTTGATTCATGATTCATTTCATGATTCATGATTCATGATTCAATTCATAATTCATGAATCATGATTCAATTCATGATTCATGATTCAATTCATGATTCATGATTCAATTCATGATTCGTGATTCATGATTTAATTCATGATTCAATTCATGATTCATGATTCAATTCATGATTCATGATTTAATTCCTAATTCATGATTCATGATTCATGATTCAATTCATAATTCATGATTCAATTCATGATTCATGATTCAATTCATGATTCATGATTCAATTCATGATTCGTGATTCATGAGTCAATTCATGATTTAATTCATGATTCATGATTCAATTCATGATTCATGATTCAATTCATGATTCATGATTTAATTCATGATTCATGATTCAATTCATGATTCATTTAATGATTCATGATTTATGATTCAATTCATGATTTATGATTCGAATCATGATTCGATTCATGATTCGTGATTCATGAATCATGATTCAATTCATGATTAATGATTCAATTCATGATTCATTATACATGATTCAATTTAAGATTCATTTCATGATTCATGATTCATGATTCATGATTTAATTCATGATTCATGATTCAATTCATGATTCATTTAATGATTCATGATTTATGATTCAATTCATGATTTATGATTCGATTCATTATTCATGATTCAATTCATGATTAATGATTAATGATTCAATTCATGATTCATGATTCATGATTCAATTCAGGACTCATGATTCATGAATCATGGTTCGATTCATGATTCATGATTCATGATTCAATTCATGATTCATGATTCATGATTCAATTCATGAATCAATTCATGATTCATGATTCAATTCATGATTTATGATTCGATTCATGATTCATGATTCATGAATCATGATTCATGATTTATGAATCATGATTCGATTCATGAATCATGATTCGATTCATGATTCGTGATTTATGAATCAGGATTCGATTCATGATTCGTGATTCATGAATCATGATTCGATTCATGATTCGTGATTCACGAATCATGATTCATGAATCATGAATCATGATTTTATTCATGATTCATGATTCAATTCATGATTTAATTCATGAATCATGATTTGATTCATGATTCATTTCATGATTCATGATTCATGATTCAATTCATGATTCATGATTCAATTCATGATTCATGATTTAATTCCTAATTCATGATTCAATTCATGATTCATGATTCATGATTCAATTCATGATTCATGATTCAATTCATGATTCGTGATTCATGAGTCAATTCATGATTCAATTCATGATTCATGATTCAATTCATGATTCATGATTCAATTCATGATTCATGATTTAATTCATGATTCATGATTCAATTCATGATTCATTTAATGATTCATGATTTATGATTCAATTCATGATTTATGATTCGAATCATGATTCGATTCATGATTCGTGATTCATGAATCATGATTCAATTCATGAATCATGATTCGATTCATGAATCATGTTTCGATTCATGATTCATGATTTATGAATCATGATTCATGATTTATGAATCATGATTCGATTTATGATTCATGATTCATGAATCATGATTCATTTATTGATTCATGATTTATGATTCAATTCATGATTTATGATTCGATTCATGATTCTTGATTCATGAATCATGATTCGATTCATGAATCATGATTGGATTCATGATTCATGATTCATGAATCATGATTGGATTCATGATTCATGATTTATGAATCATGATTGGATTCATGATTCATGATTCATGAATCATGATTCAATTTTTGATTCTTGATTCATGAATCATGATTCGATTCATGATTCATGATTCATGAATCATGATTCAATTCATGATTCATGATTCAATTCATGATTTGTGATTCATGATTCAATTCATGATTCAATTCATGATTAATGATTCAATTCATGATTCATTATACATGATTCAATTTAAGATTCATTTCATGATTCATGATTCATGATTCATGATTCATGATTTAATTCATGATTCATGATTTATGATTCAATTCATGATTTATGATTCGATTCATTATTTATGATTCAATTCATGATTAATGATTAATGATTCAATTCATGATTCATGATTCATGATTCATGATTTAATTCATGATTCAATTCATGATTCATGATTCATGATTCATGATTCAATTCATGATTCATGATTCAATTCATGATTCAATTCATGATTCATGTGTCATGATTCAATTCATGATTCAATTCATGATTCATGATTCAATTCATGATTCATGATTCAATTCATGATATATGATTCATGATTCAATTCATGATTCATGATTCAATTCATGATTCAATTCATGATTCATGTGTCATGATTCAATTCATGATTCAATTCATGATTCATGATTCAATTCATGATTCATGATTCATGATTCAATTCATGATTCATGATTCATGATTCAATTCATGATTCATGATTCAATTCATGATTCAATTCATGATTCATGTGTCATGATTCAATTCATGATTCAATTCATGATTCATGATTCAATTCATGATTCATGAATCATGATTCATGAATCATGATTCATGAATCATGATTCAATTCATGATTCATGATTCGATTCATGATTCATGATTCATGATTCAAATCATGATCCATGATTCATGATTCGATTCATGATTTATGATTCATGATTCAATGCATGATTCATTTCAAGATTCATGATTCATGATTCAATTCATGATTCATGATTCAATTCATGACTCATGATTCAATTCATGATTCATGTTTTAATTCATGATTCATTTAATGATTCATGATTTATGATTCAATTCATGATTTATGATTCAATTCATGATTCATGATTCATGAATCATGGTTCGATTCATGATTCATGAATCATGATTAAATTCATGATTCATGATTCATAAATCATGATTCGATTCATGATTCATGAATCATGATTAAATTCATGATTCATGATTCATAAATCATGATTCGATTCATGATTTATTTCATGATTCATGATTTATGATTCAATTCATGATTCATGATTCATGATTCAATTCATGAATCAATTCATGATTCATGATTCAATTCATGATTTATGATTCGATTCATGATTCATGATTCATGAATCATGATTCATGATTCATGAATCATGATTCAATTCATGAATCATGATTCGATTCATGATTCGTGATTCATGAATCATGATTCATGATTCATGAATCATGATTCGATTCATGAATCATGATTTGATTCATGATTCGTGATTCATGAATCATGATTCATGATTCATGAATCATGATTCGATTCATGAATCATGATTCGATTCATGATTCATAATTCATGAATCATGATTCGATTCATGATTCATGATTCATGAATCATGATTTTATTCATGATTCATGATTCAATTCATGATTTAATTCATGAATCATGATTTGATTCATGATTCATTTCATGATTCATGATTCATGATTCAATTCATGATTCATGAATCATGATTCAATTCATGATTCATGATTCAATTCATGATTCATGATTCAATTCATGATTCGTGATTCATGATTCAATTCATGATTCAATTCATGATTCATGATTCAATTCATGATTCATGATTTAATTCCTAATTCATGATTCATGATTCATGATTCAATTCATGATTCATGATTCAATTCATGATTCAATTCATGAATTATGATTCAATTCATGATTCATGATTCAATTCATGATTCGTGATTCATGAGTCAATTCATGATTCAATTCATGATTCATGATTCAATTCATGATTCATGATTCAATTCATGATTCATGATTTAATTCATGATTCATGATTCAATTCTTGATTCATTTAATGATTCATGATTTATGATTCAATTCATGATTTATGATTCGAATCATGATTCGATTCATGATTCGTGATTCATGAATCATGATTCGATTCATGAATCATGATTCGATTCATGAATCATGATTCGATTCATGAATCATGATTTATGAATCATGATTCATGATTTATGAATCATGATTCGATTTATGATTCATGATTCATGAATCATGATTTATTTATTGATTCATGATTTATGATTCAATTCATGATTTATGATTCGATTCATGATTCTTGATTCATGAATCATGATTCGATTCATGAATCATGATTCGATTCATGATTCATGATTCATGAATCATGATTGGATTCATGATTCATGATTTATGAATCATGATTGGATTCATGATTCATGATTCATGAATCATGATTCGATTCATGATTCATGATTCATGAATCATGATTCAATTCATGATTCATGATTCAATTCATGATTTGTGATTCATGATTCAATTCATGATTCAATTCATGATTAATGATTCAATTCATGATTCATTATACATGATTCAATTTAAGATTCATTTCATGATTCATGATTCATGATTCATGATTTAATTCATGATTCATGATTCAATTCATGATTCATTTAATGATTCATGATTTATGATTCAATTCATGATTTATGATTCGATTCATTATTCATGATTCAATTCATGATTAATGATTAATGATTCAATTCATGATTCATGATTCATGATTCAATTCAGGACTCATGATTCATGATTCATGATTTAATTCATGATTCAATTCATGATTCATGATTCATGATTCATGATTCAATTCATGATTCATGATTCAATTCATGATTCAATTCATGATTCATGTGTCATGATTCAATTCATGAATCAATTCATGATTCATGATTCAATTCATGATTCATGATTCAATTCTTGATTCATGATTCATGATTCAATTCATGACTCATGATTCATGATTCATGATTTAATTCATGATTCAATTCATGATTCATGATTCATGATTCATGACACATGATTCATGATGCAATTCATGACTCATGATTCAATTCATGATTCATGAATCATGATTCAATTCATGATTCATGATTTAATTCCTAATTCATGATTCATGATTCATGATTCAATTCATGATTCATGATTCAATTCATGATTCATGATTCAATTCATGATTCATGATTCAATTCATGATTCGTGATTCATGAGTCAATTCATGATTCAATTCATGATTCATGATTCAATTCATGATTCATGATTAAATTCATGATTCATGATTTAATTCATGATTCATGATTCAATTCATGATTCATGATTCAATTCATGATTCATTTAATGATTCATGATTTATGATTCAATTCATGATTTATGATTCGAATCATGATTTGATTCATGATTCGTGATTCATGAATCATGATTCGATTCATGAATCATGATTCGATTCATGAATCATGATTTATGAATCATGATTCATGATTTATGAATCATGATTCGATTTATGATTCATGATTCATGAATCATGATTCATTTATTGATTCATGATTTATGATTCAATTCATGATTTATGATTCGATTCATGATTCTTGATTCATGAATCATGATTCGATTCATGAATCATGATTCGATTCAATTGAATCATTAATCATGAATTGAATCATGAATTGAATCATGAATCACAAATCATGAATTGAATCATGAATCATGATTGGATTCATGATTCATGATTCATGAATCATGATTCGATTCATGATTCATGATTCATGAATCATGATTCAATTCATGATTCATGATTCAATTCATGATTAATGATTTAATTCATGATTCATTATACATGATTCAATTTAAGATTCATTTCATGATTCATGATTCATGATTCATGATTTAATTCATGATTCATGATTCAATTCATGATTCATTTAATGATTCATGATTTATGATTCAATTCATGATTTATGATTCGATTCATTATTCATGATTCAATTCATGATTAATGATTAATGATTCAATTCATGATTCATGATTCATGATTCAATTCAGGACTCATGATTCATGAATCATGGTTCGATTCATGATTCATGATTCATGAATCATGATTAAATTCATGATTCATGATTCATAAATCATGATTCGATTCATGATTTATTTCATGATTCATGATTCATGATTCAATTCATGATTCATGATTCATGATTCAATTCATGAATCAATTCATGATTCATGATTCAATTCATGATTTATGATTCGATTCATGATTCATGATTCATGAATCATGATTCATGATTCATGAATCATGATTCGATTCATGAATCATGATTCGATTCATGATTCGTGATTCATGAATCAGGATTCGATTCATGATTCGTGATTCATGAATCATGATTCGATTCATGATTCGTGATTCACGAATCATGATTCATGATTCATGAATCATGATTCGATTCATGATTCATAATTCATGAATCATGATTCGATTCATGATTCATGATTCATGAATCATGATTTTATTCATGATTCATGATTCAATTCATGATTTAATTCATGAATCATGATTTGATTCATGATTCATTTCATGATTCATGATTCATGATTCAATTCATGATTCATGAATCATGATTCAATTCATGATTCATGATTCAATTCATGATTCATGATTCAATTCATGATTCGTGATTCATGATTTAATTCATGATTCAATTCATGATTCATGATTCAATTCATGATTCATGATTTAATTCCTAATTCATGATTCGTGATTCATGATTCAATTCATGATTCATGATTCAATTCATGATTCATGATTCAATTCATGATTCATGATTTAATTCATGATTCATGATTCAATTCATGATTCATTTAATGATTCATGATTTATGATTCAATTCATGATTTATGATTCGAATCATGATTCGATTCATGATTCGTGATTCATGAATCATGATTCAATTCATGATTCAATTCATGATTAATGATTCATTTCATGATTCATTATACATGATTCAATTTAAGATTCATTTCATGATTCATGATTCATGATTCATGATTTAATTCATGATTCATGATTCAATTCATGATTCATTTAATGATTCATGATTTATGATTCAATTCATGATTTATGATTCGATTCATTATTCATGATTTAATTCATGATTAATGATTCAATTCATGATTCATGATTCATGATTCAATTCAGGACTCATGATTCATGAATCATGGTTCGATTCATGATTCATGATTCATGAATCATGATTAAATTCATGATTCATGATTCATGATTCAATTCATGATTCATGATTCATGATTCAATTCATGAATCAATTCATGATTCATGATTCAATTCATGATTTATGATTCGATTCATGATTCATGATTCATGAATCATGATTCATGATTCATGAATCATGATTCGATTCATGAATCATGATTCGATTCATGATTCGTGATTTATGAATCAGGATTCGATTCATGATTCGTGATTCATGAATCATGATTCGATTCATGATTCGTGATTCACGAATCATGATTCATGAATCATGAATCATGATTTTATTCATGATTCATGATTCAATTCATGATTAAATTCATGAATCATGATTTGATTCATGATTCATTTCATGATTCATGATTCATGATTCAATTCATGATTCATGAATCATGATTCAATTCATGATTCATGATTCAATTCATGATTCATGATTCAATTCATGATTCATGATTTAATTCCTAATTCATGATTCAATTCATGATTCATGATTCATGATTCAATTCATGATTCATGATTCAATTCATGATTCGTGATTCATGAGTCAATTCATGATTCAATTCATGATTCATGATTCAATTCATGATTCATGATTCAATTCATGATTCATGATTTAATTCATGATTCATGATTCAATTCATGATTCATTTAATGATTCATGATTTATGATTCAATTCATGATTTATGATTCGAATCATGATTCGATTCATGATTCGTGATTCATGAATCATGATTCAATTCATGAATCATGATTCGATTCATGAATCATGTTTCGATTCATGATTCATGATTTATGAATCATGATTCATGATTTATGAATCATGATTCGATTTATGATTCATGATTCATGAATCATGATTCATTTATTGATTCATGATTTATGATTCAATTCATGATTTATGATTCGATTCATGATTCTTGATTCATGAATCATGATTCGATTCATGAATCATGATTGGATTCATGATTCATGATTCATGAATCATGATTGGATTCATGATTCATGATTTATGAATCATGATTGGATTCATGATTCATGATTCATGAATCATGATTCAATTCTTGATTCTTGATTCATGAATCATGATTCGATTCATGATTCATGATTCATGAATCATGATTCAATTCATGATTCATGATTCAATTCATGATTTGTGATTCATGATTCAATTCATGATTCAATTCATGATTAATGATTCAATTCATGATTCATTATACATGATTCAATTTAAGATTCATTTCATGATTCATGATTCATGATTCATGATTCATGATTTAATTCATGATTCATGATTCAATTCATGATTCATTTAATGATTCATGATTTATGATTCAATTCATGATTTATGATTCGATTCATTATTCATGATTCAATTCATGATTAATGATTAATGATTCAATTCATGATTCATGATTCATGATTCAATTCAGGACTCATGATTCATGATTCATGATTTAATTCATGATTCAATTCATGATTCATGATTCATGATTCATGATTCAATTCATGATTCATGATTCAATTCTTGATTCATGATTCATGATTCAATTCATGACTCATGATTCATGATTCATGATTTAATTCATGATTCAATTCATGATTCATGATTCATGATTCATGACACATGATTCATGATTCAATTCATGACTCATGATTCAATTCATGATTCATGAATCATGATTCAATTCATGATTCATGATTTAATTCCTAATTCATGATTCATGATTCATGATTCAATTCATGATTCATGATTCAATTCATGATTCATGATTCAATTCATGATTCATGATTCAATTCATGATTCATGATTCAATTCATGATTCGTGATTCATGAGTCAATTCATGATTCAATTCATGATTCATGATTCAATTCATGATTCATGATTAAATTCATGATTCATGATTTAATTCATGATTCATGATTCAATTCATGATTCATGATTCAATTCATGATTCATTTAATGATTCATGATTTATGATTCAATTCATGATTTATGATTCGAATCATGATTTGATTCATGATTCGTGATTCATGAATCATGATTCGATTCATGAATCATGATTCGATTCATGAATCATGATTTATGAATCATGATTCATGATTTATGAATCATGATTCGATTTATGATTCATGATTCATGAATCATGATTCATTTATTGATTCATGATTTATGATTCAATTCATGATTTATGATTCGATTCATGATTCTTGATTCATGAATCATGATTCGATTCATGAATCATGATTCGATTCAATTGAATCATTAATCATGAATTGAATCATGAATTGAATCATGAATCACAAATCATGAATTGAATCATGAATCATGATTGGATTCATGATTCATGATTCATGAATCATGATTCAATTCTTGATTTATGATTTATGAATCATGATTGGATTCATGATTCATGATTCATGAATCATGATTCGATTCATGATTCATGATTCATGAATCATGATTCAATTCATGATTCATGATTCAATTCATGATTTGTGATTCATGATTCAATTCATGATTCAATTCATGATTAATGATTTAATTCATGATTCATTATACATGATTCAATTTAAGATTCATTTCATGATTCATGATTCATGATTCATGATTTAATTCATGATTCATGATTCAATTCATGATTCATTTAATGATTCATGATTTATGATTCAATTCATGATTTATGATTCGATTCATTATTCATGATTCAATTCATGATTAATGATTAATGATTCAATTCATGATTCATGATTCATGATTCAATTCAGGACTCATGATTCATGAATCATGGTTCGATTCATGATTCATGATTCATGAATCATGATTAAATTCATGATTCATGATTCATAAATCATGATTCGATTCATGATTTATTTCATGATTCATGATTCATGATTCAATTCATGATTCATGATTCATGATTCAATTCATGAATCAATTCATGATTCATGATTCAATTCATGATTTATGATTCGATTCATGATTCATGATTCATGAATCATGATTCATGATTCATGAATCATGATTCGATTCATGAATCATGATTCGATTCATGATTCGTGATTCATGAATCAGGATTCGATTCATGATTCGTGATTCATGAATCATGATTCGATTCATGATTCGTGATTCACGAATCATGATTCATGATTCATGAATCATGATTCGATTCATGATTCATAATTCATGAATCATGATTCGATTCATGATTCATGATTCATGAATCATGATTTTATTCATGATTCATGATTCAATTCATGATTTAATTCATGAATCATGATTTGATTCATGATTCATTTCATGATTCATGATTCATGATTCAATTCATGATTCATGAATCATGATTCAATTCATGATTCATGATTCAATTCATGATTCATGATTCAATTCATGATTCGTGATTCATGATTTAATTCATGATTCAATTCATGATTCATGATTCAATTCATGATTCATGATTTAATTCCTAATTCATGATTCGTGATTCATGATTCAATTCATGATTCATGATTCAATTCATGATTCATGATTCAATTCATGATTCATGATTTAATTCATGATTCATGATTCAATTCATGATTCATTTAATGATTCATGATTTATGATTCAATTCATGATTTATGATTCGAATCATGATTCGATTCATGATTCGTGATTCATGAATCATGATTCAATTCATGATTCAATTCATGATTAATGATTCATTTCATGATTCATTATACATGATTCAATTTAAGATTCATTTCATGATTCATGATTCATGATTCATGATTTAATTCATGATTCATGATTCAATTCATGATTCATTTAATGATTCATGATTTATGATTCAATTCATGATTTATGATTCGATTCATTATTCATGATTTAATTCATGATTAATGATTCAATTCATGATTCATGATTCATGATTCAATTCAGGACTCATGATTCATGAATCATGGTTCGATTCATGATTCATGATTCATGAATCATGATTAAATTCATGATTCATGATTCATGATTCAATTCATGATTCATGATTCATGATTCAATTCATGAATCAATTCATGATTCATGATTCAATTCATGATTTATGATTCGATTCATGATTCATGATTCATGAATCATGATTCATGATTCATGAATCATGATTCGATTCATGAATCATGATTCGATTCATGATTCGTGATTTATGAATCAGGATTCGATTCATGATTCGTGATTCATGAATCATGATTCGATTCATGATTCGTGATTCACGAATCATGATTCATGAATCATGAATCATGATTTGATTCATGATTCATGATTCAATTCATGATTAAATTCATGAATCATGATTTGATTCATGATTCATTTCATGATTCATGATTCATGATTCAATTCATGATTCATGAATCATGATTCAATTCATGATTCATGATTCAATTCATGATTCATGATTCAATTCATGATTCGTGATTCATGATTCAATTCATGATTCAATTCATGATTCATGATTCAATTCATGATTCATGATTTAATTCCTAATTCATGATTCAATTCATGATTCATGATTCAATTCATGATTCATGATTCAATTCATGATTCGTGATTCATGAGTCAATTCATGATTCAATTCATGATTCATGATTCAATTCATGATTCATGATTCAATTCATGATTCATGATTTAATTCATGATTCATGATTCAATTCATGATTCATTTAATGATTCATGATTTATGATTCAATTCATGATTTATGATTCGAATCATGATTCGATTCATGATTCGTGATTCATGAATCATGATTCAATTCATGAATCATGATTCGATTCATGAATCATGTTTCGATTCATGATTCATGATTTATGAATCATGATTCATGATTTATGAATCATGATTCGATTTATGATTCATGATTCATGAATCATGATTCATTTATTGATTCATGATTTATGATTCAATTCATGATTTATGATTCGATTCATGATTCTTGATTCATGAATCATGATTCGATTCATGAATCATGATTGGATTCATGATTCATGATTCATGAATCATGATTGGATTCATGATTCATGATTTATGAATCATGATTGGATTCATGATTCATGATTCATGAATCATGATTCAATTCTTGATTCTTGATTCATGAATCATGATTCGATTCATGATTCATGATTCATGAATCATGATTCAATTCATGATTCATGATTCAATTCATGATTTGTGATTCATGATTCAATTCATGATTCAATTCATGATTAATGATTCAATTCATGATTCATTATACATGATTCAATTTAAGATTCATTTCATGATTCATGATTCATGATTCATGATTCATGATTTAATTCATGATTCATGATTCAATTCATGATTCATTTAATGATTCATGATTTATGATTCAATTCATGATTTATGATTCGATTCATTATTCATGATTCAATTCATGATTAATGATTAATGATTCAATTCATGATTCATGATTCATGATTCAATTCAGGACTCATGATTCATGATTCATGATTTAATTCATGATTCAATTCATGATTCATGATTCATGATTCATGATTCAATTCATGATTCATGATTCAATTCATGATTCAATTCATGATTCATGTGTCATGATTCAATTCATGATTCAATTCATGATTCATGATTCAATTCATGATTCATGATTCATGATTCAATTCATGATATATGATTCATGATTCAATTCATGACTTATGATTCAATTCATGATTCATGATTCAATTCATGATTCATGAATCATGATTCATGAATCATGATTCAATTCATGATTCATGATTCGATTCATGATTCATGATTCATGATTCAAATCATGATCCATGATTCATGATTCGATTCATGATTTATGATTCATGATTCAATGCATGATTCATTTCAAGATTCATGATTCATGATTCAATTCATGATTCATGATTCAATTCATGACTCATGATTCAATTCATGATTCATGTTTTAATTCATGATTCATTTAATGATTCATGATTTATGATTCAATTCATGATTTATGATTCAATTCATGATTCATGATTCATGAATCATGGTTCGATTCATGATTCATGATTCATGAATCATGATTAAATTCATGATTCATGATTCATAAATCATGATTCGATTCATGATTTATTTCATGATTCATGATTTATGATTCAATTCATGATTCATGATTCATGATTCAATTCATGAATCAATTCATGATTCATGATTCAATTCATGATTTATGATTCGATTCATGATTCATGATTCATGAATCATGATTCATGATTCATGAATCATGATTCGATTCATGAATCATGATTCGATTCATGATTCATGATTCATGAATCATGATTCATTATTCATGAATCATGATTCGATTCATGAATCATGATTCGATTCATGATTCGTGATTCATGAATCATGATTCATGATTCATGAATCATGATTCGATTCATGATTCATAATTCATGAATCATGATTCGATTCATGATTCATGATTCATGAATCATGATTTTATTCATGATTCATGATTCAATTCATGATTTAATTCATGAATCATGATTTGATTCATGATTCATTTGATGATTCATGATTCAATTCATGATTCATGAATCATGATTCAATTCATGATTCATGATTCAATTCATGATTCATGATTCAATTCATGATTCGTGATTCATGATTCAATTCATGATTCAATTCATGATTCATGATTCAATTCATGATTCATGATTTAATTCCTAATTCATGATTCATGATTCATGATTCAATTCATGATTCATGATTCAATTCATGATTCATGATTCAATTCATGATTCATGATTCAATTCATGATTCATGATTCAATTCATGATTCGTGATTCATGAGTCAATTCATGATTCAATTCATGATTCATGATTCAATTCATGATTCATGATTCAATTCATGATTCATGATTTAATTCATGATTCATGATTCAATTCTTGATTCATTTAATGATTCATGATTTATGATTCAATTCATGATTTATGATTCGAATCATGATTCGATTCATGATTCGTGATTCATGAATCATGATTCGATTCATGAATCATGATTCGATTCATGAATCATGATTCGATTCATGAATCATGATTTATGAATCATGATTCATGATTTATGAATCATGATTCGATTTATGATTCATGATTCATGAATCATGATTCATTTATTGATTCATGATTTATGATTCAATTCATGATTTATGATTCGATTCATGATTCTTGATTCATGAATCATGATTCGATTCATGAATCATGATTCGATTCATGATTCATGAATCATGATTGGATTCATGATTCATGATTTATGAATCATGATTGGATTCATGATTCATGATTCATGAATCATGATTCGATTCATGATTCATGATTCATGAATCATGATTCAATTCATGATTCATGATTCAATTCATGATTTGTGATTCATGATTCAATTCATGATTCAATTCATGATTAATGATTCAATTCATGATTCATTATACATGATTCAATTTAAGATTAATTTCATGATTCATGATTCATGATTCATGATTTAATTCATGATTCATGATTCAATTCATGATTCATTTAATGATTCATGATTTATGATTCAATTCATGATTTATGATTCGATTCATTATTCATGATTCAATTCATGATTAATGATTAATGATTCAATTCATGATTCATGATTCAATTCAGGACTCATGATTCATGATTCATGATTTAATTCATGATTCAATTCATGATTCATGATTCATGATTCATGATTCAATTCATGATTCATGATTCAATTCATGATTCAATTCATGATTCATGTGTCATGATTCAATTCATGATTCAATTCATGATTCATGATTCAATTCATGATTCAATTCTTGATTCATGATTCATGATTCAATTCATGACTCATGATTCATGATTCATGATTTAATTCATGATTCAATTCATGATTCATGATTCATGACACATGATTCATGATTCAATTCATGACTCATGATTCAATTCATGATTCATGAATCATGATTCAGATCATGATTCATGATTTAATTCATGATTCATGATTCAATTCATGATTCATTTAATGATTCATGATTTATGATTCAATTCATGATTTATGATTCGATTCATGATTCATGAATCATGATTCGATTCATGATTCATGATTCATGAATCATGATTCAATTCATGATTCATGTGTCATGATTCAATTCATGATTCAATTCATGATTCATGATTCAATTCATGATTCATGATTCAATTCATGACTCATGATTCATGATTCAATTCATGACTCATGATTCATGATTCATGATTTAATTCATGATTCAATTCATGATTCATGATTCATGATTCATGACACATGATTCATGATTCAATTCATGACTCATGATTCAATTCATGATTCATGAATCATGATTCAATTCATGATTCATGATTTAATTCATGATTCATGATTCAATTCATGATTCATTTAATGATTCATGATTTATGATTCAATTCATGATTTATGATTCGATTCATGAATCATGATTCGATTCATGATTCATGAATCATGATTCAATTCATGATTCATGATTAAATTCATGATTCATGATTCAATTCATGATTCGTGATTCATGATTCAATTCATGATTCAATTCATGATTCATGATTCAATTCATGATTTATGATTTAATTCCTAATTCATGATTCATGATTCATGATTCAATTCATGATTCATGATTCAATTCATGATTCGTGATTCATGAGTCAATTCATGATTCAATTCATGATTCATGATTCAATTCATGATTCATGATTCAATTCATGATTCATGATTTAATTCATGATTCATGATTCAATTCATGATTCATTTAATGATTCATGATTTATGATTCAATTCATGATTTATGATTCGAATCATGATTCGATTCATGATTCGTGATTCATGAATCATGATTCAATTCATGAATCATGATTCGATTCATGAATCATGTTTCGATTCATGATTCATGATTTATGAATCATGATTCATGATTTATGAATCATGATTCGATTTATGATTCATGATTCATGAATCATGATTCATTTATTGATTCATGATTTATGATTCAATTCATGATTTATGATTCGATTCATGATTCTTGATTCATGAATCATGATTCGATTCAGGAATCATGATTGGATTCATGATTCATGATTCATGAATCATGATTGGATTCATGATTCATGATTTATGAATCATGATTGGATTCATGATTCATGATTCATGAATCATGATTCAATTCTTGATTCTTGATTCATGAATCATGATTCGATTCATGATTCATGATTCATGAATCATGATTCAATTCATGATTCATGATTCAATTCATGATTTGTGATTCATGATTCAATTCATGATTCAATTCATGATTAATGATTCAATTCATGATTCATTATACATGATTCAATTTAAGATTCATTTCATGATTCATGATTCATGATTCATGATTCATGATTTAATTCATGATTCATGATTCAATTCATGATTCATTTAATGATTCATGATTTATGATTCAATTCATGATTTATGATTCGATTCATTATTCATGATTCAATTCATGATTAATGATTAATGATTCAATTCATGATTCATGATTCATGATTCAATTCAGGACTCATGATTCATGATTCATGATTTAATTCATGATTCAATTCATGATTCATGATTCACGATTCATGATTCAATTCATGATTCATGATTCAATTCATGATTCAATTCATGATTCATGTGTCATGATTCAATTCATGATTCAATTCATGATTCATGATTCAATTCATGATTCATGATTCATGATTCAATTCATGATATATGATTCATGATTCAATTCATGACTCATGATTCAATTCATGATTCATGATTCAATTCATGATTCATGAATCATGATTCATGAATCATGATTCAATTCATGATTCATGATTCGATTCATGATTCATGATTCATGATTCAAATCATGATCCATGATTCATGATTCGATTCATGATTTATGATTCATGATTCAATGCATGATTCATTTCAAGATTCATGATTCATGATTCAATTCATGATTTATGATTCAATTCATGACTCATGATTCAATTCATGATTCATGTTTTTATTCATGATTCATTTAATGATTCATGATTTATGATTCAATTCATGATTTATGATTCAATTCATGATTCATGATTCATGAATCATGGTTCGATTCATGATTCATGATTCATGAATCATGATTAAATTCATGATTCATGATTCATAAATCATGATTCGATTCATGATTTATTTCATGATTCATGATTTATGATTCAATTCATGATTCATGATTCATAAATCATGATTCGATTCATGATTTATTTCATGATTCATGATTCATGATTCAATTCATGATTTATGATTCGATTCATGATTCATGATTCATGAATCATGATTCATGATTCATGAATCATGATTCGATTCATGAATCATGATTCGATTCATGATTCATGATTCATGAATCATGATTCATGATTCATGAATCATGATTCGATTCATGAATCATGATTCGATTCATGATTCGTGATTCATGAATCATGATTCATGATTCATGAATCATGATTCGATTCATGAATCATGATTCGATTCATGATTCATAATTCATGAATCATGATTCGATTCATGATTCATGATTCATGAATCATGATTTTATTCATGATTCATGATTCAATTCATGATTTAATTCATGAATCATGATTTGATTCATGATTCATTTGATGATTCATGATTCATGATTCAATTCATGATTCATGAATCATGATTCAATTCATGATTCATGATTCAATTCATGATTCGTGATTCATGATTCAATTCATGATTCAATTCATGATTCATGATTCAATTCATGATTCATGATTTAATTCCTAATTCATGATTCATGATTCATGATTCAATTCATGATTCATGATTCAATTCATGATTCATGATTCAATTCATGATTCATGATTCAATTCATGATTCGTGATTCATGAGTCAATTCATGATTCAATTCATGATTCATGATTCAATTCATGATTCATGATTCAATTCATGATTCATGATTTAATTCATGATTCATGATTCAATTCTTGATTCATTTAATGATTCATGATTTATGATTCAATTCATGATTTATGATTCGAATCATGATTCGATTCATGATTCGTGATTCATGAATCATGATTCGATTCATGAATCATGATTCGATTCATGAATCATGATTCGATTCATGAATCAAGATTTATGAATCATGATTCATGATTTATGAATCATGATTCGATTTATGATTCATGTTTCATGAATCATGATTCATTTATTGATTCATGATTTATGATTCAATTCATGATTTATGATTCGATTCATGATTCTTGATTCATGAATCATGATTCGATTCATGAATCATGATTCGATTCATGATTCATGATTCATGAATCATGATTGGATTCATGATTCATGATTTATGAATCATGATTGGATTCATGATTCATGATTCATGAATCATGATTCGATTCATGATTCATGATTCATGAATCATGATTCAATTCATGATTCATGATTCAATTCATGATTTGTGATTCATGATTCAATTCATGATTCAATTCATGATTAATGATTCAATTCATGATTCATTATACATGATTCAATTTAAGATTCATTTCATGATTCATGATTCATGATTCATGATTTAATTCATGATTCATGATTCAATTCATGATTCATTTAATGATTCATGATTTATGATTCAATTCATGATTTATGATTCGATTCATTATTCATGATTCAATTCATGATTAATGATTAATGATTCAATTCATGATTCATGATTCATGATTCAATTCAGGACTCATGATTCATGATTCATGATTTAATTCATGATTGAATTCATGATTCATGATTCATGATTCATGATTCAATTCATGATTCATGATTCAATTCATGATTCAATTCATGATTCATGTGTCATGATTCAATTCATGATTCAATTCATGATTCATGATTCAATTCATGATTCATGATTCAATTCTTGATTCATGATTCATGATTCAATTCATGACTCATGATTCATGATTCATGATTTAATTCATGATTCAATTCATGATTCATGATTCATGACACATGATTCATGATTCAATTCATGACTCATGATTCAATTCATGATTCATGAATCATGATTCAATTCATGATTTATGATTTAATTCATGATTCATGATTCAATTCATGATTCATTTAATGATTCATGATTTATGATTCAATTCATGATTTATGATTCGATTCATGATTCATGAATCATGATTCGATTCATGATTCATGATTCATGAATCATGATTCAATTCATGATTCATGTGTCATGATTCAATTCATGATTCAATTCATGATTCATGATTCAATTCATGATTCATGATTCAATTCTTGATTCATGATTCATGATTCAATTCATGACTCATGATTCATGATTCATGATTTAATTCATGATTCAATTCATGATTCATGATTCATGATTCATGACACATGATTCATGATTCAATTCATGACTCATGATTCAATTCATGATTCATGAATCATGATTCAATTCATGATTCATGATTTAATTCATGATTCATGATTCAATTCATGATTCATTTAATGATTCATGATTTATGATTCAATTCATGATTTATGATTCGATTCATGAATCATGATTCGATTCATGATTCATGAATCATGATTCAATTCATGATTCATGATTAAATTCATGATTCATGATTCAATTCATGATTCGTGATTCATGATTCAATTCATGATTCAATTCATGATTCATGATTCAATTCATGATTTATGATTTAATTCCTAATTCATGATTCATGATTCATGATTCAATTCATGATTCATGATTCAATTCATGATTCATGATTCAATTCATGATTCATGATTCAATTCATGATTCGTGATTCATGAGTCAATTCATGATTCAATTCATGATTCATGATTCAATTCATGATTCATGATTCAATTCATGATTCATGATTCAATTCATGATTCATGATTTAATTCATGATTCATGATTCAATTCATGATTCATTTAATGATTCATGATTTATGATTCAATTCATGATTTATGATTCGAATCATGAATCATGATTCGATTCATGATTCATGATTTATGAATCATGATTCATGATTTATGAATCATGATTCGATTTATGATTCATGATTCATGAATCATGATTCATTTATTGATTCATGATTTATGATTCAATTCATGATTTATGATTCGATTCATGATTCTTGATTCATGAATCATGATTCGATTCATGAATCATGATTCGATTCATGATTCATGATTCATGAATCATGATTGGATTTATGATTCATGATTAATGAATCATGATTGGATTCATGATTCATGATTCATGAATCATGATTCAATTCTTGATTCATGATTCATGAATCATGATTCGATTCATGATTCATGATTTATGAATCATGATTCAATTCATGATTCATGATTCAATTCATGATTTGTGATTCATGATTCAATTCATGATTCAATTCATGATTAATGATTCAATTCATGATTCATTATACATGATTCAATTTAAGATTCATTTCATGATTCATGATTCATGATTCATGATTTAATTCATGATTCATGATTCAATTCATGATTCAATTCATGATTCATGTGTCATGATTCAATTCATGATTCAATTCATGATTCATGATTCAATTCATGATTCATGATTCAATTCATGACTCATGATTCATGAATCATGATTTAATTCATGATTCAATTCATGATTCCTGATTCATGATTCATGATTCATGATTCAATTCATGATTCATGATTCAATTCATGATTTAATTCATGATTCATGTGTCATGATTCAATTCATGATTCAATTCATGATTCAATTCATGATTCATGATTCAATTCATGATTCATGATTCATGATTCAATTCATGATTCATGATTCATGATTCAATTCATGACTCATGATTCAATTCATGATTCATGATTCAATTCATGATTCATGAATCATGATTCAATTCATGATTCATGATTCGATTCATGATTTATGATTCATGATTCATGATTCATGATTCAATGCATGATTCATTTCAAGATTCATGATTCATGATTCAATTCATGATTCATGATTCAATTCATGACTCATGATTCAATTCATGATTCATGTTTTAATTCATGATTCATTTAATGATTCATGATTTATGATTCAATTCATGATTTATGATTCAATTCATGATTCATGATTCATGAATCATGGTTCGATTCATGATTCATGATTCATGAATCATGATTAAATTCATGATTCATGATTCATAAATCATGATTCGATTCATGATTTATTTCATGATTCATGATTCATGATTCAATTCATGATTCATGATTCATGATTCAATTCATGAATCAATTCATGATTCATGATTCAATTCATGATTTATGATTCGATTCATGCTTCATGATTCATGAATCATGATTCATGATTCATGAATCATGATTCGATTCATGAATCATGATTCGATTCATGATTCGTGATTCATGAATCAGGATTCGATTCATGATTCGTGATTCATGAATCATGATTCGATTCATGATTCGTGATTCACGAATCATGATTCATGATTCATGAATCATGATTCGATTCATGATTCATAATTAATGAATCATGATTCGATTCATGATTCATGATTCATGAATCATGATTTTATTCATGATTCATGATTCAATTCATGATTCATGATTCAATTCATGATTCGTGATTCATGATTCAATTCATGATTCAATTCATGATTCATGATTCAATTCATGATTCATGATTTAATTCCTAATTCATGATTCATGATTCATGATTCAATTCATGATTCATGATTCAATTCCTGATTCATGATTCAATTCATGATTCATGATTCAATTCATGATTCGTGATTCATGAGTCAATTCATGATTCAATTCATGATTCATGATTCAATTCATGATTCATGATTCAATTCATGATTCATGATTCAATTCATGATTCATGATTTAATTCATGATTCAATTCATGATTCATTTAATGATTCATGATTTATGATTCAATTCATGATTTATGATTCGAATCATGATTCGATTCATGATTCGTGATTCATGAATCATGATTCAATTCATGAATCATGATTCGATTCATGAATCATGATTCGATTCATGATTCATGATTTATGAATCATGATTCATGATTTATGAATCATGATTCGATTTATGATTCATGATTCGTGAATCATGATTCATTTATTGATTCATGATTTATGATTCAATTCATGATTTATGATTCGATTCATGATTCTTGATTCATGAATCATGATTCGATTCATGAATCATGATTGGATTCATGATTCATGATTCATGAATCATGATTGGATTCATGATTCATGATTTATGAATCATGATTGGATTCATGATTCATGATTCATGAATCATGATTCAATTCTTGATTCATGATTCATGAATCATGATTCAATTCATGATTCATGTTTTAATTCATGATTCATTTAATGATTCATGATTTATGATTCAATTCATGATTTATGATTCAATTCATGATTCATGATTCATGAATCATGGTTCGATTCATGATTCATGATTCATGAATCATGATTAAATTCATGATTCATGATTCATAAATCATGATTCGATTCATGATTTATTTCATGATTCATGATTCATGATTCAATTCATGATTCATGATTCAATTCATGAATCAATTCATGATTCATGATTCAATTCATGATTTATGATTCGATTCATGATTCATGATTCATGAATCATGATTCATGATTCATGAATCATGATTCGATTCATGAATCATGATTCGATTCATGATTCGTGATTCATGAATCATGATTCGATTCATGATTCGTGATTCATGAATCATGATTCGATTCATGATTCGTGATTCACGAATCATGATTCATGATTCATGAATCATGATTCGATTCATGATTCATGATTCAATTCATGATTCATGATTCAATTCATGATTCGTGATTCATGAGTCAATTCATGATTCAATTCATGATTCATGATTCAATTCATGATTCATGATTCAATTCATGATTCATGATTTAATTCATGATTCATGATTCAATTCATGATTCATTTAATGATTCATGATTTATGATTCAATTCATGATTTATGATTCGAATCATGATTTGATTCATGATTCGTGATTCATGAATCATGATTCGATTCATGAATCATGATTCGATTCATGAATCATGATTCGATTCATGATTCATGATTTATGAATCATGATTCGATTTATGATTCATGATTCATGAATCATGATTCATTTATTGATTCATGATTTATGATTCAATTCATGATTTATGATTCGATTCATGATTCTTGATTCATGAATCATGATTCGATTCATGAATCATGATTCGATTCATGATTCATGAATCATGATTCGATTCATGATTCATGATTTATGAATCATGATTGGATTCATGATTCATGATTCATGAATCATGATTCAATTCTTGATTCATGATTCATGAATCATGATTCGATTCATGATTCATGATTCATGAATCATGATTCAATTCATGATTCATGATTCAATTCATGATTTGTGATTCATGATTCAATTCATATTTCAATTCATGATTAATGATTCAATTCATGATTCATTATACATGATTCAATTTAAGATTCATTTCATGATTCATGATTCATGATTCATGATTTAATTCATGATTCATGATTCAATTCATGATTCATTTAATGATTCATGATTTATGATTCAATTCATGATTTATGATTCGATTCATTATTCATGATTCAATTCATGATTAATGATTAATGATTCAATTCATGATTCATGATTCATGATTCAATTCAGGACTCATGATTCATGAATCATGATTAAATTCATGATTCATGATTCATAAATCATGATTCGATTCATGATTTATTTCATGATTCATGATTCATGATTCAATTCATGATTCATGATTCATGATTCAATTCATGAATCAATTCATGATTCATGATTCAATTCATGATTTATGATTCGATTCATGATTCATGATTCATGAATCATGATTCATGATTCATGAATCATGATTCGATTCATGAATCATGATTCGATTCATGATTCGTGAATCATGAATCAGGATTCGATTCATGATTCGTGATTCATGAATCATGATTCGATTCATGATTCGTGATTCACGAATCATGATTCATGATTCATGAATCATGATTCGATTCATGATTCATAATTCATGAATCATGATTCGATTCATGATTCATGATTCATGAATCATGATTTTATTCATGATTCATGATTCAATTCATGATTTAATTCATGAATCATGATTTGATTCATGATTCATTTCATGATTCATGATTCATGATTCAATTCATGATTCATGAATCATGATTCAATTCATGATTCATGATTCAATTCATGATTCATGATTCAATTCATGATTCATGATTCAATTCATGATTCATGATTCATGATTTAATTCATGATTCAATTCATGATTCATGATTCAATTCATGATTCATGATTTAATTCCTAATTCATGATTCATGATTCATGATTCAATTCATGATTCATGATTCAATTCATGATTCATGATTCAATTCATGATTCATGATTCAATTCATGATTCGTGATTCATGAGTCAATTCATGATTCAATTCATGATTCATGATTCAATTCATGATTCATGATTCAATTCATGATTCATGATTCAATTCATGATTCATGATTTAATTCATGATTCATGATTCAATTCATGATTCATTTAATGATTCATGATTTATGATTCAATTCATGATTTATGATTCGAATCATGATTCGATTCATGATTCGTGATTCATGAATCATGATTCAATTCATGATTCAATTCATGATTAATGATTCAATTCATGATTCATTATACATGATTCAATTTAAGATTCATTTCATGATTCATGATTCATGATTCATGATTTAATTCATGATTCATGATTCAATTCATGATTCATTTAATGATTCATGATTTATGATTCAATTCATGATTTATGATTCGATTCATTATTCATGATTCAATTCATGATTAATGATTAATGATTCAATTCATGATTCATGATTCATGATTCAATTCAGGACTCATGATTCATGAATCATGGTTCGATTCATGATTCATGATTCATGAATCATGATTAAATTCATGATTCATGATTCATGATTCAATTCATGATTCATGATTCATGATTCAATTCATGAATCAATTCATGATTCATGATTCAATTCATGATTTATGATTCGATTCATGATTCATGATTCATGAATCATGATTCATGATTCATGAATCATGATTCGATTCATGAATCATGATTCGATTCATGATTCGTGATTCATGAATCAGGATTCGATTCATGATTCGTGATTCATGAATCATGATTCGATTCATGATTCGTGATTCACGAATCATGATTCATGAATCATGAATCATGATTTTATTCATGATTCATGATTCAATTCATGATTTAATTCATGAATCATGATTTGATTCATGATTCATTTCATGATTCATGATTCATGATTCAATTCATGATTCATGAATCATGATTCAATTCATGATTCATGATTCAATTCATGATTCATGATTCAATTCATGATTCGTGATTCATGAGTCAATTCATGATTCAATTCATGATTCATGATTCAATTCATGATTCATGATTCAATTCATGATTCATGATTTAATTCATGATTCATGATTCAATTCATGATTCATTTAATGATTCATGATTTATGATTCAATTCATGATTTATGATTCGAATCATGATTCGATTCATGATTCGTGATTCATGAATCATGATTCAATTCATGAATCATGATTCGATTCATGAATCATGTTTCGATTCATGATTCATGATTTATGAATCATGATTCATGATTTATGAATCATGATTCGATTTATGATTCATGATTCATGAATCATGATTCATTTATTGATTCATGATTTATGATTCAATTCATGATTTATGATTCGATTCATGATTCTTGATTCATGAATCATGATTCGATTCATGAATCATGATTGGATTCATGATTCATGATTCATGAATCATGATTGGATTCATGATTCATGATTTATGAATCATGATTGGATTCATGATTCATGATTCATGAATCATGATTCAATTCTTGATTCTTGATTCATAAATCATGATTCGATTCATGATTCATGATTCATGAATCATGATTCAATTCATGATTCATGATTCAATTCATGATTTGTGATTCATGATTCAATTCATGATTCAATTCATGATTAATGATTCAATTCATGAATCGAATCATGATTCATGAATCATGAATCATGAATCGAATCATGATTCATGAATCATGAATCATGATTCGTGAATCACGAATCATGAATCGAATCATGATTCATGAATCGAATTATGATTCATGAATCTTGAATCATGATTCATGAATCATGAATCGAATCATAAATCATGAATTGAATCATAAATCATGAATCATTAAATGAATCATGATTTATGAATCATGAATCATGAATCGAATCATGATTCATGAATCATGAATCATGATTCGTGAATCACGAATCATGAATCGAATCATGATTCATGAATCAAATTATGATTCATGAATCTTGAATCATGAATCGAATCATGATTCATGAATCATGAATCATGAATCGAATCATGATTCATGAATCATGAATAATGAATCGAATCATGATTCATGATTCATGATTCATGAATCATGATTCGATTCATGATTCATGAATCATGAATCATGAATCGAATCATGATTCATGAATCGAATCATGATTCATGAATCATGAATCATGAATCGAATTATAATTCACGAATCATGATTCATGATTCATGAATCATGATTCGATTCATGATTCGTGAATCATGAATCATGAATCGAATCATGATTCATGAATCAAATCATGATTCATGAATCATGAATCATGATTCGTGAATCACGAATCATGAATCGAATCATGATTCATGAATCAAATCATGATTCATGAATCATGAATTATGATTCGTGAATCACGAATCATGAATCGAATCATGATTCATGAATCGAATCATGATTCATGAATCATGAATCATGATTCGTGAATCACGAATCATGAATCGAATCATGATTCATGAATCGAATTATGATTCATGAATCTTGAATCATGATTCATGAATCATGAATCGAATCATAAATCATGAATTGAATCAGAAATCATGAATCATTAAATGAATCATGATTTATGAATCATGAATCATGAATCGAATCATGATTCATGAATCATGAATCATGATTCGTGAATCACGAATCATGAATCGAATCATGATTCATGAATCGAATTATGATTCATGAATCTTGAATCATGATTCATGAATCATGAATCGAATCATAAATCATGAATTGAATCAGAAATCATGAATCATTAAATTAATCATGATTTATGAATCATGAATCATGAATCGAATCATGATTCATGAATCATGAATCATGAATCGAATCATGATTCATGAATCATGAATCATGAATTGAATCATGAATCATTAAATGAATCATGATTTATGAATCATGAATCATGAATCGAATCATGATTCATGAATCATGAATCATGAATCGAATCATGATTCATGAATCATGAATCATCAATCATGAATCGAATCATAAATCATGAATTGAATCATAAATCATGAATCATGAATCGAATCATGATTCATGAATCATGAATCATGAATCATGAATCATGATTCATGAATCATGAATCATGAATCGAATCATGATTCATGAATCATGAATCATGAATCGAATGATGATTCATGAATCATGAATCGAATCATGATTCATGAATCATGAATCATGAATCGAATCATGATTCATGAATCATGAATCATGAATCGAATCATGATTCATGAATCATGAATCATGAATCAAATCATGATTCATGAATCATGAATCATGATTCGTGAATCACGAATCATGAATCATGATTCGTGAATCACGAATCATGAATCGAATCATGATTCATAAATCGAATTATGATTCATGAATCTTGAATCATGATTCATGAATCATGAATCGAATCATAAATCATGAATTGAATCATAAATCATGAATCATTAAATGAATCATGATTTATGAATCATGAATCATGAATCGAATCATGATTCATGAATCATGAATCATGATTCGTGAATCACGAATCATGAATCGAATCATGATTCATGAATCAAATTATGATTCATGAATCTTGAATCATGAATCGAATCATGATTCATGAATCATGAATCATGAATCGAATCATGATTCATGAATCATGAATCATGAATCGAATCATGATTCATGAATCATGAATCATGAATCGAATCATGATTCATGAATCATGAATCATGAATCGAATCATGATTCATGAATCATGAATCATGAATCGAATCATGATTCATGAATCATGAATCATGATTCGTGAATCACGAATCATGAATCGAATCATGATTCATGAATCAAATTATGATTCATGAATCTTGAATCATGAATCGAATCATGATTCATGAATCATGAATCATGAATCGAATCATGATTCATGAATCATGAATCATGATTCGTGAATCACGAATCATGAATCGAATCATGATTCATGAATCAAATTATGATTCATGAATCTTGAATCATGAATCGAATCATGATTCATGAATCATGAATCATGAATCGAATCATGATTCATGAATCATGAATAATGAATCGAATCATGATTCATGATTCATGATTCATGAATCATGATTCGATTCATGATTCGTGAATCATGAATCATGAATCGAATCATGATTCATGAATCGAATCATGATTCATGAATCATGAATCATGAATCAAATTATAATTCACGAATCATGATTCATGATTCATGAATCATGATTCGATTCATGATTCGTGAATCATGAATCATGAATCGAATCATGATTCATGAATCAAATCATGATTCATGAATCATGAATCATGATTCGTGAATCACGAATCATGAATCGAATCATGATTCATGAATCGAATTATGATTCATGAATCTTGAATCATGATTCATGAATCATGAATCGAATCATAAATCATGAATTGAATCAGAAATCATGAATCATTAAATTAATCATGATTTATGAATCATGAATCGAATCATGATTCATGAATCATGAATCATGAATCGAATCATGATTCATGAATCATGAATCATGAATTGAATCATGAATCATTAAATGAATCATGATTTATGAATCATGAATCATGAATCGAATCATGATTCATGAATCATGAATCATGAATCGAATCATGATTCATGAATCATGAATCATCAATCATGAATCGAATCATAAATCATGAATTGAATCATAAATCATGAATCATGAATCGAATCATGATTCATGAATCATGAATCATTAATCATGAATCATGATTCATGAATCATGAATCATGAATCGAATCATGATTCATGAATCATGATTCATGAATCATGAATCATGAATCGAATCATGATTCATGAATCATGAATCATGAATCGAATCATGATTCATGAATCATGAATCATGAATCGAATCATGATTCATGAATCATGAATCATGATTCGTGAATCACGAATCATGAATCGAATCATGATTCATGAATCGAATTATGATTCATGAATCTTGAATCATGATTCATGAATCATGAATCGAATCATAAATCATGAATTGAATCATAAATCATGAATCATTAAATGAATCATGATTTATGAATCATGAATCATGAATCGAATCATGATTCATGAATCATGAATCATGAATCGAATCATGATTCATGAATCATGAATCATGATTCATGAATCGAATCATAAATCATGAATTGAATCATAAATCATGAATCATGAATCGAATCATGATTCATGAATCATGAATCATGAATCATGAATCATGATTCATGAATCATGAATCATGAATCGAATCATGATTCATGAATCATGAATCGAATCATGATTCATGAATCATGAATCATGAATCGAATCATGATTCATGAATCATAAATCATGATTCGTGAATCACGAATCATGAATCGAATCATGATTCATGAATCAAATTATGATTCATGAATCTTGAATCATGAATCGAATCATGATTCATGAATCATGAATCATGAATCGAATCATGATTCATGAATCATGAATAATGAATCGAATCATGATTCATGATTCATGATTCATGATTCATGAATCATGATTCGATTCATGATTCGTGAATCATGAATCATGAATCGAATCATGATTCATGAATCGAATCATGATTCATGAATCATGAATCATGAATCTAATTATAATTCACGAATCATGATTCATGATTCATGAATCATGATTCGATTCATGATTCGTGAATCATGAATCATGAATCGAATCATGATTCATGAATCAAATCATGATTCATGAATCATGAATCATGATTCGTGAATCACGAATCATGAATCGAATCATGATTCATGAATCAAATCATGATTCATGAATCATGAATCATGATTCATGAATCACGAATCATGAATCGAATCATGATTCATGAATCGAATTATGATTCATGAATCTTGAATCATGATTCATGAATCATGAATCGAATCATAAATCATGAATTGAATCATAAATCATGAATCATTAAATGAATCATGATTTATGAATCATGAATCATGAATCGAATCATGATTCATGAATCATGAATCGAATCATAAATCATGAATTGAATCATAAATCATGAATCATTAAATGAATCATGAATTGAATCATGAATCATGAATTGAATCATGAGTCATGAATTGAATCATGAATCATGAATTGAATCATGAATCATGAATTGAATCATGAATCATGAATCATGAATCATGAATCATGAATCGAATCATGATTCATGAATCATGAATCATGAATTGAATCATGAATCATGAATCATGAATCATGAATCATGATTCATGAATCATGAATCATGAATCGAATCATGATTCATGAATCATGAATCATCAATCAAGAATCGAATCATAAATCATGAATTGAATCATAAATCATGAATCATTAAATGAATCATGATTCATGAATCATGAATCGAATCATGATTCATGAATCATGAATCATGAATCAAATCATGATTCATGAATCATGAATCATGAATCATGAATCATGAATCATGAATCAAATCATGATTCATGAATCATGAATCATGAATCATGAATCAAATCATGATTCATGAATCATGAATCATGAATCATGAATCATGAATCATGAATCGAATCATGATTCATGAATCGAATCATGATTCATGAATCATGAATCATGATTCATGAATCATGAATCATGAATCGAATCATGATTCATAAATCATGAATCATGAATCGAATCATGATTCATAAATCGAATCATGATTCATAAATCGAATCATGATTCATGAATCACGAATCATGAATCGAATCATGATTCATGAATCATGAATCGAATCATAAATCATGAATTGAATCATAAATCATGAATCATTAAATGAATCATGAATTGAATCATGAATCATGAATCATGAATCATGAATCGTACCATGATTCATGAATCATGAATCATGAATTGAATTATAAATCATGAATTGAATCATGAGTCATGAATTGAATCATGAATCATGAATTGAATCATGAATCATGAATCATGAAATGAATCATGCATTGAATCATGAATCATGAATCATGAATCGAATCATGAATCATGGATCATGAATTGAATCATGAATCATGAATCATGAATCGAATTAATGAATCATGAAATGAATCATGATTCGTGAATCATGAATTGAATCATTAATCATGAATTGAATCATGAGTCATGAATTGAATCATGAATCATGAGTCATGAATCATGAACCATGAATCATGAATTGAATCATGAATTAAATCATGAATCATGAATCATGATTCATGAATCATTAATCGAATCATGATTCATGAATCATGAACCATGAATCATGAATTGAATCATGAATTAAATCATGAATCATGAATCATGATTCATGAATCATTAATCGAATCATGATTCATGAATCATGAATCGAATCATTATTCATGAATCGATTCATGATTAAAATCATGATTCGTGAATCATGAATCGAATCATGATTCATGAATCGATTCATGATTCATGAATCATAAATCATGATTCATGAATCAAATCATGATTCATGAATCATTATTTATGATTCATGAATCATGAATCATGAATCGAATCATGATTCATGAATCATGAATCATGAATCGAATCATGATTCATGATTCATGAATAATGAATCGAATCATGATTCATGAATCATGAATCATGAATCGAATTATGATTCACGAATCATGATTCATGATTCATGAATCATGATTTGATTCATGATTCGTGAATCATGAATAATGAATCGAATCATGATTCATGATTCATGATTCATGAATCATGATTCATGAATCATGAATAATGAATCGAATCATGATTCATGAATCATGAATCATGAATCGAATTATGATTCACGAATCATGATTCATGATTCATGAATCATGATTTGATTCATGATTCGTGAATCATGAATAATGAATCGAATCATGATTCATGATTCATGATTCATGAATCATGATTCGATTCATGAATCATGAATCGAATCATGATTCATGAATCGAATCATGATTCATGAATCATGAATCATGAATCGAATTATGATTCACGAATCATGATTCATGATTCATGAATCATGATTTGATTCATGATTCGTGAATCATGAATCATGAATCGAATCATGATTCATGAATCAAATCATGATTCATGAATCATGAATCATGATTCGTGAAGCACGAATCATGAATCGAATCATGATTCATGAATCATGAATCATGATTCGTGAATCACGAATCATGAATCGAATCATGATTCATGAATCGAATTATGATTCATGAATCTTGAATCATGATTCATGAATCATGAATCGAATCATAAATCATGAATTGAATCATAAATCATGAATCATTAAATGAATCATGATTTATGAATCATGAATCATGAATCGAATCATTATTCATGAATCATGAATCATGATTCGTGAATCACGAATCATGAATCGAATCATGATTCATGAATCGAATTATGATTCATGAATCTTGAATCATGATTCATGAATCATGAATCGAATCATAAATCATGAATTGAATCATAAATCATGAATCATTAAATGAATCATGATTTATGAATCATGAATCATGAATCGAATCATGATTCATGAATCATGAATCATGAATTGAATCATGAATCATTAAATGAATCATGATTTATGAATCATGAATCATGAATCGAATCATGATTCATGAATCATGAATCATGAATCGAATCATGATTCATGAATCATGAATCATGAATTGAATCATGAATCATTAAATGAATCATGATTTATGAATCATGAATATCAATCATGAATCGAATCATGATTCATGAATCATGAATCATGAATCGAATCATGATTCATGAATCATGAATATCAATCATGAATCGAATCATAAATCATGAATTGAATCATAAATCATGATTCATGAATCGAATCATGATTCATGAATCATGAATCATGAATCATGAATCATGATTCATGAATCGAATCATGATTCATGAATCGAATCATGATTCATGAATCATGAATCATGATTCATGAATCATGAATCATGAATCGAATCATGATTCATAAATCATGAATCATGAATCGAATCATGATTCATGAATCGAATCATGATTCATAAATCGAATCATGATTCATGAATCACTAATCATGAATCGAATCATGATTCATGAATCATGAATCGAATCATAAATCATGAATTGAATCATAAATCATGAATCATTAAATGAATCATGAATTGAATCATGAATCATGAATTGAATCATGAATCATGAATTGAATCATGAGTCATGAATTGAATCATGAATCATGAATCATGAATCATGAATCATGAATCGAATCATGATTCATGAATCATGAATCATGAATCGAATCATGATTCATGAATCATGAATCATGAATCGAATCATGAATCATGATTCATGAATCATGAATCATGAATCGAATCATGATTCATGAATCATGAATCATGAATCGAATCATGATTCATGAATCATGAATCATGAATCGAATCATGATTCATGAATCATGAATCATGAATCGAATCATGATTCATGAATCATGAATCATGATTCGTGAATCACGAATTATGAATCGAATCATGATTCATGAATCGAATTATGATTCATGAATCTTGAATCATGATTCATGAATCATGAATCGAATCATAAATCATGAATTGAATCATAAATCATGAATCATTAAATGAATCATGACTTATGAATCATGAATCATGAAATGAATCATGATTCATGAATCATGAATCATGAATCGAATCATGATTCATGAATCGAAACATGATTCATGAATCGAATCATGATTCATGAATCACGAATCATGAATCGAATCACGAATCATGAATCGAATCATGATTCATAAATCATGAATCATGAATCGAATCATGATTCATGAATCATGAATCATGAATCATGAATCGAATCATAACTCATGAATCACGAATCATAAATCATGAATCATTAAATGAATCATGATTCATGAATCATGATTCATGAATCGAATCATGATTCATGAATCGAATCATGATTCATGAATCATGAATCATGAATCGAATTATGATTCACGAATCATGAATCATGAATCGAATCATGATTCATGAATCGAATCATGATTCATGAATCATGAATCATGATTCATGAATCATGAATCATGAATCGAATCATGATTCATGAATCATGAATCATGAATCGAATCATGATTCATGAATCATGAATCATGAATCGAATCATGATTCATGAATCATTAATCATGAATCGAATCATGATTCATGAATCATGAATCATGATTCGTGAATCATGAATCATGAATCGAATCATGATTCATAAATCGAATTATGATTCATGAATCTTGAATCATGATTCATGAATCATGAATCGAATCATAAATCATGAATTGAATCATAAATCATGAGTCATTAAATGAATCATGATTTATGAATCATGAATCATGAATCGAATCATGATTCATGAATCGAATCATGATTCATGAATCATGAATCGAATTATGATTCACGAATCATGAATCATGAATCGAATCATGATTCATGAATCGAATCATGATTCATGAATCATGAATCATGATTCATGAATCATGAATCATGAATCGAATCATGATTCATGAATCATGAATCATGAATCGAATCATGATTCATGAATTATGAATCATGAATCATGAATCATGAATCATGAATCGAATCATGATTCATGAATTATGAATCATGAATCATGAATCATGAATCGAATCATGATTCATGAATCATGAATCATGAATCGAATCATGATTCATGAATCATGAATCATGATTCGTGAATCATGAATCATGATTCGTGAATCATGAATCGAATCATGATTCATGAATCGAATTATGATTCATGAATCTTGAATCATGATTCATGAATCATGAATCGAATCATAAATCATGAATTGAATCATAAATCATGAATCATTAAATGAATCATGATTTATGAATCATGAATCATGAATCGAATCATGATTCATGAATCATGAATCATGAATCGAATCATGATTCATGAATCATGAATCATGAATCGAATCATGAATCATTAAATGAATCATGATTTATGAATCATGAATCATGAATCGAATCATGATTCATGAATCATGAATCATGAATCGAATCATGATTCATGAATCATGAATCATCAATCATGAATCGAATCATAAATCATGAATTGAATCATAAATCATGAATCATTAAATGAATCATGATTCATTAATCATGAATCATGAATCGAATCATGATTAATGAATCATGAATCATGAATCATGAATCATGATTCATGAATCGAATCATGATTCATGAATCGAATCATGATTCATGAATCATGAATCATGATTCATGAATCATGAATCATGAATTGAATCATGAATCATTAAATGAATCATGATTTATGAATCATGAATCATGAATCGAATCATGATTCATGAATCATGAATCATGAATCGAATCATGATTCATGAATCATGAATATCAATCATGAATCGAATCATAAATCATGAATTGAATCATAAATCATGAATCATGAATCGAATCATGATTCATGAATCATGAATCATGAATCATGAATCATGAATCATGATTCATGAATCGAATCATGATTCATGAATCGAATCATGATTCATGAATCATGAATCATGATTCATGAATCATGAATCATGAATCGAATCATGATTCATAAATCATGAATCATGAATCGAATCATGATTCATGAATCGAATCATGATTCATAAATCGAATCATGATTCATGAATCACTAATCATGAATCGAATCATGATTCATGAATCATGAATCGAATCATAAATCATGAATTGAATCATAAATCATGAATCATTAAATGAATCATGAATTGAATCATGAATCATGAATTGAATCATGAATCATGAATTGAATCATGAGTCATGAATTGAATCATGAATCATGAATCATGAATCATGAATCATGAATCGAATCATGATTCATGAATCATGAATCATGAATCGAATCATGATTCATGAATCATGAATCATGAATCGAATCATGAATCATGATTCATGAATCATGAATCATGAATCGAATCATGATTCATGAATCATGAATCATGAATCGAATCATGATTCATGAATCATGAATCATGAATCGAATCATGATTCATGAATCATGAATCATGAATCGAATCATGATTCATGAATCATGAATCATGATTCGTGAATCACGAATTATGAATCGAATCATGATTCATGAATCGAATTATGATTCATGAATCTTGAATCATGATTCATGAATCATGAATCGAATCATAAATCATGAATTGAATCATAAATCATGAATCATTAAATGAATCATGACTTATGAATCATGAATCATGAAATGAATCATGATTCATGAATCATGAATCATGAATCGAATCATGATTCATGAATCGAAACATGATTCATGAATCGAATCATGATTCATGAATCACGAATCATGAATCGAATCACGAATCATGAATCGAATCATGATTCATAAATCATGAATCATGAATCGAATCATGATTCATGAATCATGAATCATGAATCATGAATCGAATCATAACTCATGAATCACGAATCATAAATCATGAATCATTAAATGAATCATGATTCATGAATCATGATTCATGAATCGAATCATGATTCATGAATCGAATCATGATTCATGAATCATGAATCATGAATCGAATTATGATTCACGAATCATGAATCATGAATCGAATCATGATTCATGAATCGAATCATGATTCATGAATCGAATCATGATTCATGAATCATGAATCATGATTCATGAATCATGAATCATGAATCGAATCATGATTCATGAATCATGAATCATGAATCGAATCATGATTCATGAATCATGAATCATGAATCGAATCATGATTCATGAATCATGAATCATGAATCGAATCATGATTCATGAATCATGAATCATGATTCGTGAATCATGAATCATGAATCGAATCATGATTCATAAATAGAATTATGATTCATGAATCTTGAATCATGATTCATGAATCATGAATCGAATCATAAATCATGAATTGAATCATAAATCATGAGTCATTAAATGAATCATGATTTATGAATCATGAATCATGAATCGAATCATGATTCATGAATCGAATCATGATTCATGAATCATGAATCGAATTATGATTCACGAATCATGAATCATGAATCGAATCATGATTCATGAATCGAATCATGATTCATGAATCATGAATCATGATTCATGAATCATGAATCATGAATCGAATCATGATTCATGAATCATGAATCATGAATCGAATCATGATTCATGAATCATGAATCATGAATCATGAATCATGAATCGAATCATGATTCATGAATCATGAATCATGATTCGTGAATCATGAATCATGATTCGTGAATCATGAATCGAATCATGATTCATGAATCGAATCATGATTCATGAATCATGAATCATGATTCATGAATCATGAATCATGAATCGAATCATGATTCATGAATCATGAATCATGAATCGAATCATGATTCATGAATCATGAATCATGAATCATGAATCATGAATCGAATCATGATTCATGAATCATGAATCATGATTCGTGAATCATGAATCATGATTCGTGAATCATGAATCGAATCATGATTCATGAATCGAATTATGATTCATGAATCTTGAATCATGATTCATGAATCATGAATCGAATCATAAATCATGAATTGAATCATAAATCATGAATCATTAAATGAATCATGATTTATGAATCATGAATCATGAATCGAATCATGATTCATGAATCATGAATCATGAATCGAATCATGATTCATGAATCATGAATCATGAATCGAATCATGAATCATTAAATGAATCATGATTTATGAATCATGAATCATGAATCGAATCATGATTCATGAATCATGAATCATGAATCGAATCATGATTCATGAATCATGAATCATGAATCATGAATCGAATCATAAATCATGAATTGAATCATAAATCATGAATCATTAAATGAATCATGATTCATTAATCATGAATCATGAATCGAATCATGATTAATGAATCATGAATCATGAATCATGAATCATGATTCATGAATCGAATCATGATTCATGAATCGAATCATGATTCATGAATCATGAATCATGATTCATGAATCATGAATCATGAATCGAATCATGATTCATGAATCATGAATCATGAATCGAATCATGATTCATGAATCATGAATCATCAATCATGAATCGAATCATAAATCATGAATTGAATCATAAATCATGAATCATGAATCGAATCATGATTCATGAATCATGAATCATGAATCATGATTCATGAATCATGAATCATGAATTGAATCATGATTCATGAATCATGAATCATGAATCGAATCATGATTCATGAATCATGAATCATGAATCGAATCATGATTCATGAATCATGAATCATGAATCGAATCATGATTCGTGAATCACGAATCATGAATCGAATCATGATTCATGAATCGAATTATGATTCATGAATCGAATCATGATTCATGAATCATGAATCGAATCATAAATCATGAATTGAATCATAAATCATGAATCATTAAATGAATCATGATTTATGAATCATGAATCATGAATCGAATCATGATTCATGAATCATGAATCATGATTCGTGAATCACGAATCATGAATCGAATCATGATTCATGAATCAAATTATGATTCATGAATCTTGAATCATGATTCATGAATCGAATCATGAATCATGAATCATGAATCGAATCATGATTCACGAATCATGAATCATGAATCGAATCATGATTCATGAATCGAATCATGATTCATGAATCATGAATCATGATTCATGAATCATGAATCATGAATCGAATCATGATTCATGAATCATGAATCATGAATCGAATCATGATTCATGAATCATGAATCATGAATCGAATCATGATTCATGAATCATGAATCATGAATCATGAATCATGAATCGAATCATGATTCATGAATCATGAATCATGAATCGAATCATGATTCATGAATCATGAATCATGATTCGTGAATCATGAATCATGATTCGTGAATCATGAATCGAATCATGATTCATGAATCGAATTATGATTCATGAATCTTGAATCATGATTCATGAATCATGAATCGAATCATAAATCATGAATTGAATCATAAATCATGAATCATTAAATGAATCATGATTTATGAATCATGAATCATGAATCGAATCATGATTCATGAATCATGAATCATGAATCATGAATCGAATCATGATTCATGAATCATGAATCATGAATCGAATCATGAATCATTAAATGAATCATGATTTATGAATCATGAATCATGAATCGAATCATGATTCATGAATCATGAATCATGAATCGAATCATGATTCATGAATCATGAATCATCAATCATGAATCGAATCATAAATCATGAATTGAATCATAAATCATGAATCATTAAATGAATCATGATTCATTAATCATGAATCATGAATCGAATCATGATTAATGAATCATGAATCATGAATCGAATCATGATTAATGAATCATGAATCATGAATCATGAATCATGATTCATGAATCGAATCATGATTCATGAATCGAATCATGATTCATGAATCATGAATCATGATTCATGAATCATGAATCATGAATCGAATCATGATTCATGAATCATGATTTATGAATCATGAATCATGAATCGAATCATGATTCATGAATCATGAATCATGAATCGAATCATGATTCATGAATCATGAATCATCAATCATGAATCGAATCATAAATCATGAATTGAATCATAAATCATGAATCATGAATCGAATCATGATTCATGAATCATGAATCATTAATCATGAATCATGATTCATGAATCATGAATCATGAATCGAATCATGATTCATGAATCATGATTCATGAATCATGAATCATGAATCGAATCATGATTCATGAATCATGAATCATGAATCGAATCATGATTCATGAATCATGAATCATGAATCGAATCATGATTCATGAATCATGAATCATGATTCGTGAATCACGAATCATGAATCGAATCATGATTCATGAATCGAATTATGATTCATGAATCTTGAATCATGATTCATGAATCATGAATCGAATCATAAATCATGAATTGAATCATAAATCATGAATCATTAAATGAATCATGATTTATGAATCATGAATCATGAATCGAATCATGATTCATGAATCATGAATCATGAATCGAATCATGATTCATGAATCATGAATCATGATTCATGAATCGAATCATAAATCATGAATTGAATCATAAATCATGAATCATGAATCGAATCATGATTCATGAATCATGAATCATGAATCATGAATCATGATTCATGAATCATGAATCATGAATCGAATCATGATTCATGAATCATGAATCGAATCATGATTCATGAATCATGAATCATGAATCGAATCATGATTCATGAATCATAAATCATGATTCGTGAATCACGAATCATGAATCGAATCATGATTCATGAATCAAATTATGATTCATGAATCTTGAATCATGAATCGAATCATGATTCATGAATCATGAATCATGAATCGAATCATGATTCATGAATCATGAATAATGAATCGAATCATGATTCATGATTCATGATTCATGATTCATGAATCATGATTCGATTCATGATTCGTGAATCATGAATCATGAATCGAATCATGATTCATGAATCGAATCATGATTCATGAATCATGAATCATGAATCTAATTATAATTCACGAATCATGATTCATGATTCATGAATCATGATTCGATTCATGATTCGTGAATCATGAATCATGAATCGAATCATGATTCATGAATCAAATCATGATTCATGAATCATGAATCATGATTCGTGAATCACGAATCATGAATCGAATCATGATTCATGAATCAAATCATGATTCATGAATCATGAATCATGATTCATGAATCACGAATCATGAATCGAATCATGATTCATGAATCGAATTATGATTCATGAATCTTGAATCATGATTCATGAATCATGAATCGAATCATAAATCATGAATTGAATCATAAATCATGAATCATTAAATGAATCATGATTTATGAATCATGAATCATGAATCGAATCATGATTCATGAATCATGAATCGAATCATAAATCATGAATTGAATCATAAATCATGAATCATTAAATGAATCATGAATTGAATCATGAATCATGAATTGAATCATGAGTCATGAATTGAATCATGAATCATGAATTGAATCATGAATCATGAATCATGAATCATGAATCATGAATCGAATCATGATTCATGAATCATGAATCATGAATTGAATCATGAATCATGAATCATGAATCATGAATCATGATTCATGAATCATGAATCATGAATCGAATCATGATTCATGAATCATGAATCATCAATCAAGAATCGAATCATAAATCATGAATTGAATCATAAATCATGAATCATTAAATGAATCATGACTTATGAATCATGAATCATGAAATGAATCATGATTCATGAATCATGAATCATGAATCGAATCATGATTCATGAATCGAAACATGATTCATGAATCGAATCATGATTCATGAATCACGAATCATGAATCGAATCACGAATCATGAATCGAATCATGATTCATAAATCATGAATCATGAATCGAATCATGATTCATGAATCATGAATCATGAATCATGAATCGAATCATAACTCATGAATCACGAATCATAAATCATGAATCATTAAATGAATCATGATTCATGAATCATGATTCATGAATCGAATCATGATTCATGAATCGAATCATGATTCATGAATCATGAATCATGAATCGAATTATGATTCACGAATCATGAATCATGAATCGAATCATGATTCATGAATCGAATCATGATTCATGAATCGAATCATGATTCATGAATCATGAATCATGATTCATGAATCATGAATCATGAATCGAATCATGATTCATGAATCATGAATCATGAATCGAATCATGATTCATGAATCATGAATCATGAATCGAATCATGATTCATGAATCATGAATCATGAATCGAATCATGATTCATGAATCATGAATCATGATTCGTGAATCATGAATCATGAATCGAATCATGATTCATAAATCGAATTATGATTCATGAATCTTGAATCATGATTCATGAATCATGAATCGAATCATAAATCATGAATTGAATCATAAATCATGAGTCATTAAATGAATCATGATTTATGAATCATGAATCATGAATCGAATCATGATTCATGAATCGAATCATGATTCATGAATCATGAATCGAATTATGATTCACGAATCATGAATCATGAATCGAATTATGATTCACGAATCATGAATCATGAATCGAATCATGATTCATGAATCGAATCATGATTCATGAATCATGAATCATGATTCATGAATCATGAATCATGAATCGAATCATGATTCATGAATCATGAATCATGAATCGAATCATGATTCATGAATCATGAATCATGAATCATGAATCATGAATCGAATCATGATTCATGAATCATGAATCATGATTCGTGAATCATGAATCATGATTCGTGAATCATGAATCGAATCATGATTCATGAATCGAATCATGATTCATGAATCATGAATCATGATTCATGAATCATGAATCATGATTCATGAATCATGAATCATGAATCGAATCATGATTCATGAATCATGAATCATGAATCGAATCATGATTCATGAATCATGAATCATGAATCATGAATCATGAATCGAATCATGATTCATGAATCATGAATCATGATTCGTGAATCATGAATCATGATTCGTGAATCATGAATCGAATCATGATTCATGAATCGAATTATGATTCATGAATCTTGAATCATGATTCATGAATCATGAATCGAATCATAAATCATGAATTGAATCATAAATCATGAATCATTAAATGAATCATGATTTATGAATCATGAATCATGAATCGAATCATGATTCATGAATCATGAATCATGAATCGAATCATGATTCATGAATCATGAATCATGAATCGAATCATGAATCATTAAATGAATCATGATTTATGAATCATGAATCATGAATCGAATCATGATTCATGAATCATGAATCATGAATCGAATCATGATTCATGAATCATGAATCATGAATCATGAATCGAATCATAAATCATGAATTGAATCATAAATCATGAATCATTAAATGAATCATGATTCATTAATCATGAATCATGAATCGAATCATGATTAATGAATCATGAATCATGAATCATGAATCATGATTCATGAATCGAATCATGATTCATGAATCGAATCATGATTCATGAATCATGAATCATGATTCATGAATCATGAATCATGAATCGAATCATGATTCATGAATCATGAATCATGAATCGAATCATGATTCATGAATCATGAATCATCAATCATGAATCGAATCATAAATCATGAATTGAATCATAAATCATGAATCATGAATCGAATCATGATTCATGAATCATGAATCATGAATCATGATTCATGAATCATGAATCATGAATTGAATCATGATTCATGAATCATGAATCATGAATCGAATCATGATTCATGAATCATGAATCATGAATCGAATCATGATTCATGAATCATGAATCATGAATCGAATCATGATTCGTGAATCACGAATCATGAATCGAATCATGATTCATGAATCGAATTATGATTCATGAATCGAATCATGATTCATGAATCATGAATCGAATCATAAATCATGAATTGAATCATAAATCATGAATCATTAAATGAATCATGATTTATGAATCATGAATCATGAATCGAATCATGATTCATGAATCATGAATCATGATTCGTGAATCACGAATCATGAATCGAATCATGATTCATGAATCAAATTATGATTCATGAATCTTGAATCATGATTCATGAATCGAATCATGAATCATGAATCATGAATCGAATCATGATTCACGAATCATGAATCATGAATCGAATCATGATTCATGAATCGAATCATGATTCATGAATCATGAATCATGATTCATGAATCATGAATCATGAATCGAATCATGATTCATGAATCATGAATCATGAATCGAATCATGATTCATGAATCATGAATCATGAATCGAATCATGATTCATGAATCATGAATCATGAATCATGAATCATGAATCGAATCATGATTCATGAATCATGAATCATGAATCGAATCATGATTCATGAATCATGAATCATGATTCGTGAATCATGAATCATGATTCGTGAATCATGAATCGAATCATGATTCATGAATCGAATTATGATTCATGAATCTTGAATCATGATTCATGAATCATGAATCGAATCATAAATCATGAATTGAATCATAAATCATGAATCATTAAATGAATCATGATTTATGAATCATGAATCATGAATCGAATCATGATTCATGAATCATGAATCATGAATCATGAATCGAATCATGATTCATGAATCATGAATCATGAATCGAATCATGAATCATTAAATGAATCATGATTTATGAATCATGAATCATGAATCGAATCATGATTCATGAATCATGAATCATGAATCGAATCATGATTCATGAATCATGAATCATCAATCATGAATCGAATCATAAATCATGAATTGAATCATAAATCATGAATCATTAAATGAATCATGATTCATTAATCATGAATCATGAATCGAATCATGATTAATGAATCATGAATCATGAATCGAATCATGATTAATGAATCATGAATCATGAATCATGAATCATGATTCATGAATCGAATCATGATTCATGAATCGAATCATGATTCATGAATCATGAATCATGATTCATGAATCATGAATCATGAATCGAATCATGATTCATGAATCATGAATCATGAATCGAATCATGATTCATGAATCATGAATCATCAATCATGAATCGAATCATAAATCATGAATTGAATCATAAATCATGAATCATGAATCGAATCATGATTCATGAATCATGAATCATGAATCATAAATCATGATTCATGAATCATATTATATTTCATGAATCTTGAATCATGATTCATGAATCATGAATCGAATCATAAATCATGAATTGAATCAGAAATCATGAATCATTAAATGAATCATGATTTATGAATCATGAATCATGAATCGAATCATGATTCATGAATCATGAATCATGAATCGAATCATGATTCATGAATCATGAATCATGATTCGTGAATCACGAATCATGAATCGAATCATGATTCATGAATCGAATTATGATTCATGAATCTTGAATCATGATTCATGAATCATGAATCGAATCATAAATCATGAATTGAATCATAAATCATGAATCATTAAATGAATCATGATTTATGAATCATGAATCATGAATCGATTCATGATTCATGATTTATGATTCAATTCATGATTTATGATTCGATTCATGATTGATGATTCATGATTCATGAATCACGATTCGATTCATGATTCATGATTCATGAATCATGATTCGATTCATGATTCATGATTCATGATTCATGATTCATGATTCATGAATCATGATTCGATTCATGATTCATGATTTATGATTCAATTCATGATTTATGATTCGATTCATGATTGATGATTCATGATTCATGAATCATGATTCGATTCATGATTCATGATTCATGAATCAAGATTCGATTCATGATTCATGATTCATAAATCATGATTCATTTAATGATTAATGATTCGATACATGATTCATGATTCATGAATCATGATTCGATTCATGATTAATGATTCATGAATCATGATTCGATTCATGAATCATGAATCATGAATCATGAATCGAATCATGATTCATGAATCATGAATCATGAATCGAATCATGATTCATGAATCATGAATCATGATTCGTGAATCACGAATCATGAATCGAATCATGATTCATGAATCGAATTATGATTCATGAATCTTGAATCATGATTCATGAATCATGAATCGAATCATAAATCATGAATTGAATCATAAATCATGAATCATTAAATGAATCATGATTTATGAATCATGAATCATGAATCGAATCATGATTCATGAATCATGAATCATGATTCGTGAATCACGAATCATGAATCGAATCATGATTCATGAATCAAATTATGATTCATGAATCTTGAATCATGATTCATGAATCATGAATCGAATCATAAATCATGAATTGAATCAGAAATCATGAATCATTAAATGAATCATGATTTATGAATCATGAATCATAAATCGAATCATGATTCATGAATCATGAATCATGAATCGAATCATGATTCATGAATCATGAATCATTAATCGAATCATGAATCATTAAATGAATCATGATTTATGAATCATGAATCATGAATCGAATCATGATTCATGAATCATGAATCATGAATCGAATCATGATTCATGAATCATGAATCATGAATCGAATCATGATTCATGAATCATGAATCATGAATCGAATCATGATTCATGAATCATGAATCATGATTCGTGAATCACGAATCATGAATCGAATCATGATTCATGAATCGAATTATGATTCATGAATCTTGAATCATGAATCATGAATCATGAATCGAATCATGATTCATGAATCATGAATCATGAATCGAATCATGATTCATGAATCATGAATCATGAATCGAATCATGATTCATGAATCATGAATCATGAATCGAATCATGATTCGTGAATCATGAATCATGAATCGAATCATGATTCGTGAATCACGAATCATGAATCGAATCATGATTCATGAATCATGAATCATGATTCGTGAATCACGAATCATGAATCGAATCATGATTCATGAATCGAATTATGATTCATGAATCGAATCATGATTCATGAATCATGAATCGAATCATAAATCATGAATTGAATCATAAATCATGAATCATTAAATGAATCATGATTTATGAATCATGAATCATGAATCGAATCATGATTCATGAATCATGAATCATGATTCGTGAATCACGAATCATGAATCGAATCATGATTCATGAATCAAATTATGATTCATGAATCTTGAATCATGATTCATGAATCGAATCATGAATCATGAATCATGAATCGAATCATGATTCACGAATCATGAATCATGAATCGAATCATGATTCATGAATCGAATCATGATTCATGAATCATGAATCATGATTCATGAATCATGAATCATGAATCGAATCATGAATCGAATCATGATTCATGAATCATGAATCATGAATCGAATCATGATTCATGAATCATGAATCATGAATCGAATCATGATTCATGAATCATGAATCATGAATCATGAATCATGAATCGAATCATGATTCATGAATCATGAATCATGAATCGAATCATGATTCATGAATCATGAATCATGATTCATGAATCATGAATCATGATTCGTGAATCATGAATCGAATCATGATTCATGAATCGAATTATGATTCATGAATCTTGAATCATGATTCATGAATCGAATCATAAATCATGAATTGAATCATAAATCATGAATCATTAAATGAATCATGATTTATGAATCATGAATCATGAATCGAATCATGATTCATGAATCATGAATCATGAATCGAATCATGATTCATGAATCATGAATCATGAATCGAATCATGAATCATTAAATGAATCATGATTTATGAATCATGAATCATGAATCGAATCATGATTCATGAATCATGAATCATGAATCGAATCATGATTCATGAATCATGAATCATCAATCATGAATCGAATCATAAATCATGAATTGAATCATAAATCATGAATCATTAAATGAATCATGATTCATTAATCATGAATCATGAATCGAATCATGATTAATGAATCATGAATCATGAATCGTATCATGATTAATGAATCATGAATCATGATTCATGAATCATGAATCATCAATCGAATCATGATTCATGAATCATGAATCATGAATCGAATCATGATTCATGAATCATGAATCATCAATCATGAATCGAATCATAAATCATGAATTGAATCATAAATCATGAATCATGAATCGAATCATGATTCATGAATCATGAATCATGAATCATGAATCATGATTCATGAATCATGAATCATGAATCGAATCATGATTCATGAATCATGAATCATGAATCGAATCATGATTCATGAATCATGAATCATGAATCGAATCATGATTCATGAATCATGAATCATGAATCGAATCATGATTCGTGAATCACGAATCATGAATCGAATCATGATTCATGAATCATGAATCATGATTCGTGAATCACGAATCATGAATCGAATCATGATTCATGAATCGAATTATGATTCATGAATCGAATCATGATTCATGAATCATGAATCGAATCATAAATCATGAATTGAATCATAAATCATGAATCATTAAATGAATCATGATTTATGAATCATGAATCATGAATCGAATCATGATTCATGAATCATGAATCATGATTCGTGAATCACGAATCATGAATCGAATCATGATTCATGAATCAAATTATGATTCATGAATCTTGAATCATGATTCATGAATCATGAATCGAATCATAAATCATGAATTGAATCAGAAATCATGAATCATTAAATGAATCATGATTTATGAATCATGAATCATGAATCGAATCATGATTCATGAATCATGAATCATGAATCGAATCATGATTCATGAATCATGAATCATGAATCGAATCATGATTCATGAATCATGAATCATGAATCGAATCATGATTCATGAATCATGAATCATGATTCGTGAATCACGAATCATGAATCGAATCATGATTCATGAATCGAATTATGATTCATGAATCTTGAATCATGATTCATGAATCATGAATCGAATCATAAATCATGAATTGAATCATAAATCATGAATCATTAAATGAATCATGATTTATGAATCATGAATCATGAATCGAATCATGATTCATGATTCATGAATCATGATTCATGATTCATGATTCATGAATCATGATTCGATTCATGATTCATGATTTATGATTCAATTCATGATTTATGATTCGATTCATGATTGATGATTCATGATTCATGAATCACGATTCGATTCATGATTCATGATTCATGAATCATGATTCGATTCATGATTCATGATTCATGAATCATGATTCATGATTCATGAATCATGATTCGATTCATGATTCATGATTCATGAATTATGATTCATGATTCATGAATCATGATTCGATTCATGAATCATGATTCGATTCATGAATCATGATTCATGATTCATGATTCATAATTCATTAATCATGATTCGATTCATGATTCATGATTCATGAATCATGAATCGAATCATAAATTCATGATTAATGAATCATGATTCATTTAATGATTCATGATTTATGATTCAATTCATGATTTATGATTCGATTCATGATTGATGATTCATGATTCATGAATCATGATTCGATTCATGATTCATGATTCATGAATCAAGATTCGATTCATGATTCATGATTCATAAATCATGATTCATTTAATGATTAATGATTCGATACATGATTCATGATTCATGAATCATGATTCGATTCATGATTAATGATTCATGAATCATGATTCGATTCATGAATCATGAATCATGAATCATGAATCGAATCATGATTCATGAATCATGAATCATGAATCGAATCATGATTCATGAATCATGAATCATGATTCGTGAATCACGAATCATGAATCGAATCATGATTCATGAATCGAATTATGATTCATGAATCTTGAATCATGATTCATGAATCATGAATCGAATCATAAATCATGAATTGAATCATAAATCATGAATCATTAAATGAATCATGATTTATGAATCATGAATCATGAATCGAATCATGATTCATGAATCATGAATCATGATTCGTGAATCACGAATCATGAATCGAATCATGATTCATGAATCAAATTATGATTCATGAATCTTGAATCATGATTCATGAATCATGAATCGAATCATAAATCATGAATTGAATCAGAAATCATGAATCATTAAATGAATCATGATTTATGAATCATGAATCATAAATCGAATCATGATTCATGAATCATGAATCATGAATCGAATCATGATTCATGAATCATGAATCATTAATCGAATCATGAATCATTAAATGAATCATGATTTATGAATCATGAATCATGAATCGAATCATGATTCATGAATCATGAATCATGAATCGAATCATGATTCATGAATCATGAATCATGAATCGAATCATGATTCATGAATCATGAATCATGAATCGAATCATGATTCATGAATCATGAATCATGAATCGAATCATGATTCATGAATCATGAATCATGATTCGTGAATCACGAATCATGAATCGAATCATGATTCATGAATCGAATTATGATTCATGAATCTTGAATCATGATTCATGAATCATGAATCGAATCATAAATCATGAATTGAATCATAAATCATGAATCATTAAATGAATCATGATTTATGAATCATGAATCATGAATCGAATCATGATTCATGAATCATGAATCATGATTCGTGAATCACGAATCATGAATCGAATCATGATTCATGAATCAAATTATGATTCATGAATCTTGAATCATGATTCATGAATCATGAATCGAATCATAAATCATGAATTGAATCAGAAATCATGAATCATTAAATGAATCATGATTTATGAATCATGAATCATGAATCGAATCATGATTCATGAATCATGAATCATGAATCGAATCATGATTCATGAATCATGAATCATTAATCGAATCATGAATCATTAAATGAATCATGATTTATGAATCATGATTCATGAATCGAATCATGATTCATAAATCGAATCATGATTCATGAATCACTAATCATGAATCGAATCATGATTCATGAATCATGAATCGAATCATAAATCATGAATTGAATCATAAATCATGAATCATTAAATGAATCATGAATTGAATCATGAATCATGAATTGAATCATGAATCATGAATTGAATCATGAGTCATGAATTGAATCATGAATCATGAATTGAATCATGAATCATGAATTGAATCATGAATCATGAATCATGAATCATGAATCATGATTCATGAATCATGAATCATGAATCGAATCATGATTCATGAATCATGAATCATCAATCAAGAATCGAATCATAAATCATGAATTGAATCATAAATCATGAATCATTAAATGAATCATGATTCATGAATCATGAATCGAATCATGATTCATGAATCATGAATCATGAATCAAATCATGATTCATGAATCATGAATCATGAATCATGAATCATGAATCATGAATCAAATCATGATTCATGAATCATGAATCATGAATCATGAATCAAATCATGATTCATGAATCATGAATCCTGAATCATGAATCATGAATCATGAATCGAATCATGATTCATGAATCGAATCATGATTCATGAATCATGAATCATGATTCATGAATCATGAATCATGAATCGAATCATGATTCATGAATCATGAATCATGAATCGAATCATGATTCATGAATCATGAATCATGAATCGAATCATGATTCATGAATCATGAATCATGAATCGAATCATGATTCATGAATCGAATTATGATTCATGAATCTTGAATCATGATTCATGAATCATGAATCGAATCATAAATCATGAATTGAATCATAAATCATGAATCATTAAATGAATCATGACTTATGAATCATGAATCATGAAATGAATCATGATTCATGAATCATGAATCATGAATCGAATCATGATTCATGAATCGAATCATGATTCATGAATCACGAATCATGAATCGAATCACGAATCATGAATCGAATCATGATTCATAAATCATGAATCATGAATCGAATCATAACTCATGAATTGAATCATAAATCATGAATCATTAAATGAATCATGATTCATGAATCATGAATCATGAATCGAATCATGATTCATGAATCGAATCATGATTCATGAATCATGAATCATGAATCGAATTATGATTCACGAATCATGAATCATGAATCGAATCATGATTCATGAATCGAATCATGATTCATGAATCATGAATCATGATTCATGAATCATGAATCATGAATCGAATCATGATTCATGAATCATGAATCATGAATCGAATCATGATTCATGAATCATGAATCATGAATCGAATCATGATTCATGAATCATGAATCATGAATCGAATCATGATTCATGAATCATGAATCATGATTCGTGAATCATGAATCATGAATCGAATCATGATTCATAAATCGAATTATGATTCATGAATCTTGAATCATGATTCATGAATCATGAATCGAATCATAAATCATGAATTGAATCATAAATCATGAATCATTAAATGAATCATGATTTATGAATCATGAATCATGAATCGAATCATGATTCATGAATCGAATCATGATTCATGAATCATGATTCATGAATCATGAATCGAATTATGATTCACGAATCATGAATCATGAATCGAATCATGATTCATGAATCGAATCATGATTCATGAATCATGAATCATGATTCATGAATCATGAATCATGAATCGAATCATGATTCATGAATCATGAATCATGAATCGAATCATGATTCATGAATCATGAATCATGAATCGAATCATGATTCATGAATCATGAATCATGAATCATGAATCGAATCATGATTCATGAATCATGAATCATGAATCGAATCATGATTCATGAATCATGAATCATGATTCGTGAATCATGAATCATGATTCGTGAATCATGAATCGAATCATGATTCATGAATCGAATTATGATTCATGAATCTTGAATCATGATTCATGAATCATGAATCGAATCATAAATCATGAATTGAATCATAAATCATGAATCATTAAATGAATCATGATTTATGAATCATGAATCATGAATCGAATCATGATTCATGAACCATGAATCATGAATCGAATCATGATTCATGAATCATGAATCATTAAATGAATCATGATTTATGAATCATGAATCATGAATCGAATCATGATTCATGAATCATGAATCATGAATCGAATCATGATTCATGAATCATGAATCATCAATCATGAATCGAATCATAAATCATGAATTGAATCATAAATCATGAATCATTAAATGAATCATGATTCATTAATCATGAATCATGAATCGAATCATGATTAATGAATCATGAATCATGAATCATGAATCATGATTCATGAATCGAATCATGATTCATGAATCGAATCATGATTCATGAATCATGAATCATGATTCATGAATCATGAATCATGAATCGAATCATGATTCATGAATCATGAATCATGAATCGAATCATGATTCATGAATCATGAATCATCAATCATGAATCGAATCATAAATCATGAATTGAATCATAAATCATGAATCATGAATCGAATCATGATTCATGAATCATGAATCATGAATCATGAATCATGAATCATGATTCATGAATCATGAATCATGAATCAAATCATGATTCATGAATCATGAATCATGAATCGAATCATGATTCATGAATCATGAATCATGAATCGAATCATGATTCATGAATCATGAATCATGATTTGTGAATCACGAATCATGAATCGAATCATGATTCATGAATCAAATTATGATTCATGAATCGAATCATGATTCATGAATCATGAATCGAATCATAAATCATGAATTGAATCATAAATCATGAATCATTAAATGAATCATGATTTATGAATCATGAATCATGAATCGAATCATGATTCATGAATCATGAATCATGATTCGTGAATCACAAATCATGAATCGAATCATGATTCATGAATCAAATTATGATTCATGAATCTTGAATCATGATTCATGAATCATGAATCGAATCATAAATCATGAATTGAATCAGAAATCATGAATCATTAAATGAATCATGATTTATGAATCATGAATCATGAATCGAATCATGATTCATGAATCATGAATCATGAATCGAATCATGATTCATGAATCATGAATCATTAATCGAATCATGAATCATTAAATGAATCATGATTTATGAATCATGAATCATGAATCGAATCATGATTCATGAATCATGAATCATGAATCGAATCATGATTCATGAATCATGAATCATGAATCGAATCATGATTCATGAATCATGAATCATGAATCGAATCATGATTCATGAATCATGAATCATGATTCGTGAATCACGAATCATGAATCGAATCATGATTCATGAATCGAATTATGATTCATGAATCTTGAATCATGATTCATGAATCATGAATCGAATCATAAATCATGAATTGAATCATAAATCATGAATCATTAAATGAATCATGATTTATGAATCATGAATCATGAATCGAATCATGATTCATGAATCATGAATCATGATTCGTGAATCACGAATCATGAATCGAATCATGATTCATGAATCGAATCATGATTCATGAATCAAATTATGATTCATGAATCTTGAATCATGATTCATGAATCATGAATCGAATCATAAATCATGAATTGAATCAGAAATCATGAATCATTAAATGAATCATGATTTATGAATCATGAATCATGAATCGAATCATGATTCATGAATCATGAATCATGAATCGAATCATGATTCATGAATCATGAATCATTAATCGAATCATGAATCATTAAATGAATCATGAATTGAATCATAAATCATGAATTGAATCATGAGTCATGAATTGAATCATGAATCATGAATTGAATCATGAATAATGAATCATGAAATGAATCATGCATTGAATCATGAATCATGAATCATGAATCGAATCATGAATCATGGATCATGAATTGAATCATGAATCATGAATCATGAATCGAATTAATGAATCATGAAATGAATCATGATTCGTGAATCATGAATTGAATCATGAATTAAATCATGAATCATGAATCATGATTCATGAATCATTAATCGAATCATGAATCATGATTCATGAATCATTAATCGAATCATGATTCATGAATCATGAATCATGAATCGAATCATTATTCATGAATCGATTCATGACTAAAATCATGATTCGTGAATCATGAATCGAATCATGATTCATGAATCGATTCATGATTCATGAATCATTATTTATGATTCATGAATCATGAATCATGAATCGAATCATGATTCATGAATCATGAATCATGAATCGAATCATGATTCATGAATCATGAATAATGAATCGAATCATGATTCATGATTCATGATTCATGAATCATGATTCGATTCATGATTCGTGAATCATGAATCATGAATCGAATCATGATTCATGAATCGAATCATGATTCATGAATCATGAATCATGAATCGAATTATGATTCACGAATCATGATTCATGATTCATGATTCATGATTCATTAATCATGATTCGATTCATGATTCATGATTAATGAATCATGATTCATTTAATGATTCATGATTTATGATTCAATTCATGATTTATGATTCGATTCATGATTGATGATTCATGATTCATGAATCATGATTCGATTCATGATTCATGATTCATGAATCATGATTCGATTCATGATTCATGATTCATAAATCATGATTCATTTAATGATTCATGATTCGATTCATGATTCATGATTCATGAATCATGATTCGATTCATGATTCATGATTCAAGAATCATGATTCGATTCATGAATCATGAATCATGAATCATGAATCGAATCATGATTCATGAATCATGAATCATGAATCGAATTATGATTCATGAATCTTGAATCATGATTCATGAATCATGAATCGAATCATAAATCATGAATTGAATCATAAATCATGAATCATTAAATGAATCATGATTTATGAATCATGAATCATGAATCGAATCATGATTCATGAATCATGAATCATGATTCGTGAATCACGAATCATGAATCGAATCATGATTCATGAATCGAATTATGATTCATGAATCTTGAATCATGATTCATGAATCATGAATTGAATCATAAATCATGAATTGAATCATAAATCATGAATCATTAAATGAATCATGATTTATGAATCATGAATCATGAATCGAATCATGATTCATGAATCATGAATCATGAATCGAATCATGATTCATGAATCATGAATCATTAATCGAATCATGAATCATTAAATGAATCATGATTTATGAATCATGATTCATGAATCGAATCATGATTCATGAATCGAATCATGATTCATGAATCATGAATCATGATTCATGATTCATGAATCATGATTCATGAATCATGAATCATGAATCGAATCATGATTCATAAATCATGAATCATGAATCGAATCATGATTCATAAATCATGAATCATGAATCGAATCATGATTCATGAATCGAATCATGATTCATAAATCGAATCATGATTCATGAATCACTAATCATGAATCGAATCATGATTCATGAATCATGAATCGAATCATAAATCATGAATTGAATCATAAATCATGAATCATTAACTGAATCATGAATTGAATCATGAATCATGAATTGAATCATGAATCATGAATTGAATCATGAGTCATGAATTGAATCATGAATCATGAATTGAATCATGAATCATGAATCATGAATCATGAATCATGAATCGAATCATGATTCATGAATCATGAATCATGAATCGAATCATGATTCATGAATCATGTATCATCAATCATGATTCATGAATCATGAATCATGAATCGAATCATGATTCATGAATCATGAATCATCAATCAAGAATCGAATCATAAATCATGAATTGAATCATAAATCATGAATCATTAAATGAATCATGATTCATGAATCATTAATCGAATCATGAATCATGATTCATGAATCATTAATCGAATCATGATTCATGAATCATGAATCATGAATCGAATCATTATTCATGAATCGATTCATGATTAAAATCATGAATCATGAATCATGATTCATGAATCATTAATCGAATCATGATTCATGAATCATGAATCATGAATCGAATCATTATTCATGAATCGATTCATGACTAAAATCATGATTCGTGAATCATGAATCGAATCATGATTCATGAATCGATTCATGATTCATGAATCATTATTTATGATTCATGAATCATGAATCATGAATCGAATCATGATTCATGAATCATGAATCATGAATCGAATCATGATTCATGAATCATGAATAATGAATCGAATCATGATTCATGATTCATGATTCATGAATAATGATTCGATTCATGATTCGTGAATCATGAATCATGAATCGAATCATGATTCATGAATCGAATCATGAGTCATGAATCATGAATCATGAATCGAATTATGATTCACGAATCATGATTCATGATTCATGATTCATGATTCATTAATCATGATTCGATTCATGATTCATGATTAATGAATCATGATTCATTTAATGATTCATGATTTATGATTCAATTCATGATTTATGATTCGATTCATGATTGATGATTCATGATTCATGAATCATGATTCGATTCATGATTCATGATTCATGAATCATGATTCGATTCATGATTCATGATTCATAAATCATGATTCATTTAATGATTCATGATTCGATTCATGATTCATGATTCATGAATCATGATTCAATTCATGATTCATGATTCATGAATCATGATTCGATTCATGAATCATGAATCATGAATCATGAATCGAATCATGATTCATGAATCATGAATCATGAATCGAATCATGATTCATGAATCATGAATCATGATTCGTGAATCACGAATCATGAATCAAATCATGATTCATGAATCGAATTATGATTCATGAATCTTGAATCATGATTCATGAATCATGAATCGAATCATAAATCATGAATTGAATCATAAATCATGAATCATTAAATGAATCATGATTTATGAATCATGAATCATGAATCGAATCATGATTCATGAATCATGAATCATGATTCGTGAATCACGAATCATGAATCGAATCATGATTCATGAATCATGAATCATGATTCGTGAATCACGAATCATGAATCGAATCATGATTCATGAATCGAATTATGATTCATGAATCTTGAATCATGATTCATGAATCATGAATCGAATCATAAATCATGAATTGAATCATAAATCATGAATCATTAAATGAATCATGATTTATGAATCATGAATCATGAATCGAATCATGATTCATGAATCATGATTCGTGAATCACGAATCATGAATCGAATCATGATTCATGAATCAAATTATGATTCATGAATCTTGAATCATGATTCATGAATCATGAATCGAATCATAAATCATGAATTGAATCAGAAATCATGAATCATTAAATGAATCATGATTTATGAATCATGAATCATGAATCGAATCATGATTCATGAATCATGAATCATGAATCGAATCATGATTCATGAATCATGAATCATTAATCGAATCATGAATCATTAAATGAATCATGATTTATGAATCATGATTCATGAATCGAATCATGATTCATGAATCGAATCATGATTCATGAATCATGAATCATGATTCATGATTCATGAATCATGATTCATGAATCATGAATCATGAATCGAATCATGATTCATAAATCATGAATCATGAATCGAATCATGATTCATAAATCATGAATCATGAATCGAATCATGATTCATGAATCGAATCATGATTCATAAATCGAATCATGATTCATGAATCACTAATCATGAATCGAATCATGATTCATGAATCATGAATCGAATCATAAATCATGAATTGAATCATAAATCATGAATCATTAAATGAATCATGAATTGAATCATGAATCATGAATTGAATCATGAGTCATGAATTGAATCATGAATCATGAATTGAATCATGAATCATGAATCATGAATCATGAATCATGAATCGAATCATGATTCATGAATCATGAATCATGAATCGAATCATGATTCATGAATCATGAATCATCAATCATGATTCATGAATCATGAATCATGAATCGAATCATGATTCATGAATCATGAATCATCAATCAAGAATCGAATCATAAATCATGAATTGAATCATAAATCATGAATCATTAAATGAATCATGATTCATGAATCATGAATCGAATCATGATTCATGAATCATGAATCATGAATCAAATCATGATTCATGAATCATGAATCATGAATCATGAATCATGAATCATGAATCATGAATCAAATCATGATTCATGAATCATGAATCATGAATCATGAATCATGAATCATGAATCGAATCATGATTCATGAATCGAATCATGATTCATGAATCATGAATCATGATTCATGAATCATGAATCATGAATCGAATCATGATTCATAAATCATGAATCATGAATCGAATCATGATTCATGAATCGAATCATGATTCATAAATCGAATCATGATTCATGAATCATGAATCATGAATCGAATCATGATTCATAAATCATGAATCGAATCATAAATCATGAATTGAATCATAAATCATGAATCATTAAATGAATCATGAATTGAATCATAAATCATGAATTAAATCATGAGTCATGAATTGAATCATGAATCATGAATTGAATCATGAATCATGAATCATGAAATGAATCATGCATTGAATCATGAATCATGAATCATGAATCGAATCATGAATCATGGATCATGAATTGAATCATGAATCATGAATCATGAATCGAATTAATGAATCATGAAATGAATCATGATTCGTGAATCATGAATTGAATCATGGATCATGAATTGAATCATGAATCATGAATTGAATCATGAATCATGAGTCATGAATCATGAACCATGAATCATGAATTGAATCATGAATTAAATCATGAATCATGAATCATGATTCATGAATCATTAATCGAATCATGAATCATGATTCATGAATCATTAATCGAATCATGATTCATGAATCATGAATCGAATCATGATTCATGAATCATGTATCATCAATCATGATTCATGAATCATGAATCATGAATCGAATCATGATTCATGAATCATGAATCATCAATCAAGAATCGAATCATAAATCATGAATTGAATCATAAATCATGAATCATTAAATGAATCATGATTCATGAATCATGAATCGAATCATGATTCATGAATCATGAATCATGAATCAAATCATGATTAATGAATCATGAATCATGAATCATGAATCATGAATCAAATCATGATTCATGAATCATGAATCATGAATCATGAATCATGAATCATGAATCGAATCATGATTCATGAATCGAATCATGATTCATGAATCATGAATCATGATTCATGAATCATTAATCGAATCATGAATCATGATTCATGAATCATTAATCGAATCATGATTCATGAATCATGAATCATGAATCGAATCATTATTCATGAATCGATTCATGATTAAAATCATGAATCATGAATCATGATTCATGAATCATTAATCGAATCATGATTCATGAATCATGAATCATGAATCGAATCATTATTCATGAATCGATTCATGACTAAAATCATGATTCGTGAATCATGAATCGAATCATGATTCATGAATCGATTCATGATTCATGAATCATTATTTATGATTCATGAATCATGAATCATGAATCGAATCATGATTCATGAATCATGAATCATGAATCGAATCATGATTCATGAATCATGAATAATGAATCGAATCATGATTCATGATTCATGATTCATGAATAATGATTCGATTCATGATTCGTGAATCATGAATCATGAATCGAATCATGATTCATGAATCGAATCATGAGTCATGAATCATGAATCATGAATCGAATTATGATTCACGAATCATGATTCATGATTCATGATTCATGATTCATTAATCATGATTCGATTCATGATTCATGATTAATGAATCATGATTCATTTAATGATTCATGATTTATGATTCAATTCATGATTTATGATTCGATTCATGATTGATGATTCATGATTCATGAATCATGATTCGATTCATGATTCATGATTCATGAATCATGATTCGATTCATGATTCATGATTCATAAATCATGATTCATTTAATGATTCATGATTCGATTCATGATTCATGATTCATGAATCATGATTCAATTCATGATTCATGATTCATGAATCATGATTCGATTCATGAATCATGAATCATGAATCATGAATCGAATCATGATTCATGAATCATGAATCATGAATCGAATCATGATTCATGAATCATGAATCATGATTCGTGAATCACGAATCATGAATCAAATCATGATTCATGAATCGAATTATGATTCATGAATCTTGAATCATGATTCATGAATCATGAATCGAATCATAAATCATGAATTGAATCATAAATCATGAATCATTAAATGAATCATGATTTATGAATCATGAATCATGAATCGAATCATGATTCATGAATCATGAATCATGATTCGTGAATCACGAATCATGAATCGAATCATGATTCATGAATCATGAATCATGATTCGTGAATCACGAATCATGAATCGAATCATGATTCATGAATCGAATTATGATTCATGAATCTTGAATCATGATTCATGAATCATGAATCGAATCATAAATCATGAATTGAATCATAAATCATGAATCATTAAATGAATCATGATTTATGAATCATGAATCATGAATCGAATCATGATTCATGAATCATGATTCGTGAATCACGAATCATGAATCGAATCATGATTCATGAATCAAATTATGATTCATGAATCTTGAATCATGATTCATGAATCATGAATCGAATCATAAATCATGAATTGAATCAGAAATCATGAATCATTAAATGAATCATGATTTATGAATCATGAATCATGAATCGAATCATGATTCATGAATCATGAATCATGAATCGAATCATGATTCATGAATCATGAATCATTAATCGAATCATGAATCATTAAATGAATCATGATTTATGAATCATGATTCATGAATCGAATCATGATTCATGAATCGAATCATGATTCATGAATCATGAATCATGATTCATGATTCATGAATCATGATTCATGAATCATGAATCATGAATCGAATCATGATTCATAAATCATGAATCATGAATCGAATCATGATTCATAAATCATGAATCATGAATCGAATCATGATTCATGAATCGAATCATGATTCATAAATCGAATCATGATTCATGAATCACTAATCATGAATCGAATCATGATTCATGAATCATGAATCGAATCATAAATCATGAATTGAATCATAAATCATGAATCATTAAATGAATCATGAATTGAATCATGAATCATGAATTGAATCATGAGTCATGAATTGAATCATGAATCATGAATTGAATCATGAATCATGAATCATGAATCATGAATCATGAATCGAATCATGATTCATGAATCATGAATCATGAATCGAATCATGATTCATGAATCATGAATCATCAATCATGATTCATGAATCATGAATCATGAATCGAATCATGATTCATGAATCATGAATCATCAATCAAGAATCGAATCATAAATCATGAATTGAATCATAAATCATGAATCATTAAATGAATCATGATTCATGAATCATGAATCGAATCATGATTCATGAATCATGAATCATGAATCAAATCATGATTCATGAATCATGAATCATGAATCATGAATCATGAATCATGAATCATGAATCAAATCATGATTCATGAATCATGAATCATGAATCATGAATCATGAATCATGAATCATGAATCGAATCATGATTCATGAATCGAATCATGATTCATGAATCATGAATCATGATTCATGAATCATGAATCATGAATCGAATCATGATTCATAAATCATGAATCATGAATCGAATCATGATTCATGAATCGAATCATGATTCATAAATCGAATCATGATTCATGAATCATGAATCATGAATCGAATCATGATTCATAAATCATGAATCGAATCATAAATCATGAATTGAATCATAAATCATGAATCATTAAATGAATCATGAATTGAATCATAAATCATGAATTGAATCATGAGTCATGAATTGAATCATGAATCATGAATTGAATCATGAATCATGAATCATGAAATGAATCATGCATTGAATCATGAATCATGAATCATGAATCGAATCATGAATCATGGATCATGAATTGAATCATGAATCATGAATCATGAATCGAATTAATGAATCATGAAATGAATCATGATTCGTGAATCATGAATTGAATCATGGATCATGAATTGAATCATGAATCATGAATTGAATCATGAATCATGAGTCATCAATCATGAACCATGAATCATGAATTGAATCATGAATTAAATCATGAATCATGAATCATGATTCATGAATCATTAATCGAATCATGAATCATGATTCATGAATCATTAATCGAATCATGATTCATGAATCATGAATCGAATCATTATTCATGAATCGATTCATGATTAAAATCATGAATCGATTCATGATTAAAATCATGAATCATGATTCATGAATCATTAATCGAATCATGATTCATGAATCATGAATCATGAATCGAATCATTATTCATGAATCGATTCATGACTAAAATCATGATTCGTAAATCATCAATCGAATCATGATTCATGAATCGATTCATGATTCATGAATCATAAATCATGATTCATGAATCAAATCATGATTCATGAATCATTATTTATGATTCATGAATCATGAATCATGAATCGAATCATGATTCATGAATCATGAATCATGAATCGAATCATGATTCATGAATCATGAATAATGAATCGAATCATGATTCATGATTCATGATTCATGAATCATGATTCGATTCAAGATTCGTGAATCATGAATCATGAATCGAATCATGATTCATGAATCGAATCATGATTCATGAATCATGAATCATGAATCGAATTATGATTCACGAATCATGATTCATGATTCATGAATCATGATTCGATTCATGATTCGTGAATCATGAATCATCAATCGAATCATGATTCATGAATCAAATCATGATTCATGAATCATGAATCATGATTCGTGAATCACGAATCATGAATCGAATCATGATTCATGAATCATGAATCATAATTCGAATCATGATTCATGAATCATGAAGCATGATTCGTGAATCACGAATCATGAATCGAATCATGATTCATGAATCGAATTATGATTCATGAATCTTGAATCATGATTCATGAATCGTGAATCGAATCATAAATCATGAATTGAATCAGAAATCATGAATCATTAAATGAATCATGATTTATGAATCATGAATCATGAATCGAATCATGATTCATGAATCATGAATCATGAATTGAATCATGAATCATTAAATGAATCATGATTTATGAATCATGAATCATGAATCGAATCATGATTCATGAATCATGACTCATGAATCGAATCATGATTCATGAATCATGAATCATCAATCATGAATCGAATCATAAATCATGAATTGAATCATAAATCATGAATTATGAATCGAATCATGATTCATGAATCATGAACCGAATCATGATTCATGAATCGAATCATGATTCATAAATCGAATCATGATTCATGAATTACTAATCATGAATCGAATCATGATTCATGAATCATGAATCGAATCATAAATCATGAATTGAATCATAAATCATGAATCATTAAATGAATCATGAATTGAATCATGAGTCATGAATTGAATCATGAATCATGAATCATGAATCATGAATCATGAATCGAATCATGATTCATGAATCATGAATCATGAATCGAATCATGATTCATGGATCATGAATCATGAATCGAATCATGAATCATGATTCATGAATCATGAATCATGAATCGAATCATGAATCATGATTCATGAATCATGAATCATGAATCGAATCATGAATCATGATTCATGAATCATGAATCATGAATCGAATCATGATTCATGAATCATGAATCATGAATCGAATCATGATTCATGAATCATGAATCATGATTCGTGAATCACGAATTATGAATCGAATCATGATTTGTGAATCACGAATTATGAATCGAATCATGATTCATGAATCGAATTATGATTCATGAATCTTGAATCATGATTCATGAATCATGAATCGAATCATAAATCATGAATTGAATCATAAATCATGAATCATTAAATGAATCATGACTTATGAATCATGAATCATGAAATGAATCATGATTCATGAATCATGAATCATGAATCGAATCATGATTCATGAATCGAATCATGATTCATGAATCGAATCATGATTCATGAATCACGAATCATGAATCTAATCACGAATCATGAATCGAATCATGATTCATAAATCATGAATCATGAATCGAATCATGATTCATGAATCATGAATCATGAATCATGAATCGAATCATAAATCATGAATTGAATCATAAATCATGAATCATTAAATGAATCATGATTCGTGAATCATGAATCGAATCATGATTCATGAATCGATTCATGAATCATAAATCATGATTCATGAATCAAATCATGATTCATGAATCATTATTTATGATTCATGAATCATGAATCATGAATCGAATCATGATTCATGAATCATGAATCGAATCATGATTCATGAATCATGATTCATGAATCATGAATCGAATCATGATTCATGAATCATGAATAATGAATCGAATCATGATTCATGATTCATGATTCATGAATCATGATTCGATTCATGATTCGTGAATAATGAATCATGAATCGAATCATGATTCATGAATCGAATCATGATTCATGAATCATGAATCATGAATCGAATTATGATTCACGAATCATGATTCATGATTCATGAATCATGATTCGATTCATGATTCGTGAATCATGAATCATGAATCGAATCATGATTCATGAATCAAATCATGATTCATGAATCATGAATCATAATTCGAATCATGATTCATGAATCATGAATCATAATTCGAATCATGATTCATGAATCATGAAGCATGATTCGTGAATCACGAATCATGAATCGAATCATGATTCATGAATCGAATTATGATTCATGAATCTTGAATCATGATTCATGAATCGTGAATCGAATCATAAATCATGAATTGAATCAGAAATCATGAATCATTAAATGAATCATGATTTATGAATCATGAATCATGAATCGAATCATGATTCATGAATCATGAATCATGAATCGAATCATGATTCATGAATCATGAATCATGAATTGAATCATGAATCATTAAATGAATCATGATTTATGAATCATGAATCATGAATCGAATCATGATTCATGAATCATGACTCATGAATCGAATCATGATTCATGAATCATGAATCATCAATCATGAATCGAATCATAAATCATGAATTGAATCATAAATCATGAATCATGAATCGAATCATGAATCGAATCTTGATTCATAATTAATGAATCATGAATCGAATCATGATTCATCAATCGAATCATGATTCATAAATCGAATCATGATTCATGAATCACTAATCATGAATCGAATCATGATTCATGAATCATGAATCGAATCATAAATCATGAATTGAATCATAAATCATGAATCATTAAATGAATCATGAATTGAATCATGAATCATGAATTGAATCATGAATCATGAATTGAATCATGAGTCATGAATTGAATCATGAATCATGAATTGAATCATGATTCATGAATCATGAGTCATGAATCATGAATCGAATCATGATTCATGAATCATGAATCATGAATCGAATCATGATTCATGAATCATGAATCATGAATCGAATCATGAATCATGATTCATGAATCATGAATCATGAATGGAATCATGATTCATGTATCATGAATCATGAATCGAATCATGATTCATGAATCATGAATCATGAATGGAATCATGATTCATGAATCATGAATCATGAATCGAATCATGATTCATGAATCATGAATCATGAATCGAATCATGATTCATGAATCATGAATTATGATTCGTGAATCACGAATTATGAATCGAATCATGATTCATGAATCGAATCATGAATCATTAAATGAATCATGATTTATGAATCATGAATCATTAATCGAATCATGATTCATGAATCATGAATCGAATCATGATTCATGAATCATGAATCATCAATCATTAATCGAATCATAAATCATGAATTGAATCATAAATCATGAATCATTAAATGAATCATGATTCATTAATCATGAATCATGAATTGAATCATAAATCATGAATCATTAAATGAATCATGATTCATTAATCATGAATCATGAATTGAATCATGAATCATGAATCATGAATCATGAATCATGAATCGAATCATGATTCATAAATCATGAATCATGAATCGAATCATGATTCATGAATCGAATCATGATTCATAAATCGAATCATGATTCATGAATCACGAATCATGAATCGAATCATGATTCATGAATCATGAATCGAATCATAAATCATGAATTGAATCATAAATCATGAATCATTAAATGAATCATGAATTGAATCATGAATCATGAATCATGAATCATGAATCGTACCATGACTCATGAATCATGAATCATGAATTGAATCATAAATCATGAATTGAATCATGAGTCATGAATTGAATCATGAATCATGAATTGAATCATGAATCATGAATCATGAAATGAATCATGCATTGAATCATGAATCATGAATCATAAATCGAATCATGAATCATGGATCATGAATTGAATCATGAATCATGAATCGAATTAATGAATCATGAAATGAATCATGATTCGTGAATCATGAATTGAATCATGAATCATGAATTGAATCATGAGTCATGAATTGAATCATGAATCATGAGTCATGAATCATGAACCATGAATCATGAATTGAATCATGAATTAAATCATGAATCATGAATCATGATTCATGAATCATTAATCGAATCATGAATCATGAATCAAATCATTATTCATGAATCGATTCATGATTAAAATCATGAATCATGAATCTTGATTCATGAATCATTAATCGAATCATGATTCATGAATCATGAATCATGAATCGAATTATGATTCACGAATCATGATTCATGAATCATGAAGCATGATTCGTGAATCACGAATCATGAATCGAATCATGATTCATGAATCGAATTATGATTCATGAATCTTGAATCATGATTCATGAATCGTGAATCGAATCATAAATCATGAATTGAATCATAAATCATGAATTATGAATCGAATCATGATTCATGAATCATGAATCGAATCATGATTCATGAATCGAATCATGATTCATAAATCGAATCATGATTCATGAATCACTAATCATGAATCGAATCATGATTCATGAATCATGAATCGAATCATAAATCATGAATTGAATCATAAATCATGAATCATTAAATGAATCATGAATTGAATCATGAGTCATGAATTGAATCATGAATCATGAATCATGAATCATGAATCATGAATCGAATCATGATTCATGAATCATGAATCATGAATCGAATCATGATTCATGGATCATGAATCATGAATCGAATCATGAATCATGATTCATGAATCATGAATCATGAATCGAATCATGAATCATGATTCATGAATCATGAATCATGAATCGAATCATGAATCATGAATCATGAATCGAATCATGAATCATGATTCATGAATCATGAATCATGAATCGAATCATGATTCATGAATCATGAATCATGAATCGAATCATGATTCATGAATCATGAATCATGATTCGTGAATCACGAATTATGAATTGAATCATGATTTGTGAATCACGAATTATGAATCGAATCATGATTCATGAATCGAATTATGATTCATGAATCTTGAATCATGATTCATGAATCATGAATCGAATCATAAATCATGAATTGAATCATAAATCATGAATCATTAAATGAATCATGACTTATGAATCATGAATCATGAAATGAATCATGATTCATGAATCATGAATCATGAATCGAATCATGATTCATGAATCGAATCATGATTCATGAATCGAATCATGATTCATGAATCACGAATCATGAATCTAATCACGAATCATGAATCGAATCATGATTCATAAATCATGAATCATGAATCGAATCATGATTCATGAATCATGAATCATGAATCATGAATCGAATCATAAATCATGAATTGAATCATAAATCATGAATCATTAAATGAATCATGATTCGTGAATCATGAATCGAATCATGATTCATGAATCGATTCATGAATCATAAATCATGATTCATGAATCAAATCATGATTCATGAATCATTATTTATGATTCATGAATCATGAATCGAATCATGATTCATGAATCATGAATCGAATCATGATTCATGAATCATGATTCATGAATCATGAATCGAATCATGATTCATGAATCATGAATAATGAATCGAATCATGATTCATGATTCATGATTCATGAATCATGATTCGATTCATGATTCGTGAATAATGAATCATGAATCGAATCATGATTCATGAATCGAATCATGATTCATGAATCATGAATCATGAATCGAATTATGATTCACGAATCATGATTCATGATTCATGAATCATGATTCGATTCATGATTCGTGAATCATGAATCATGAATCGAATCATGATTCATGAATCAAATCATGATTCATGAATCATGAATCATAATTCGAATCATGATTCATGAATCATGAATCATAATTCGAATCATGATTCATGAATCATGAAGCATGATTCGTGAATCACGAATCATGAATCGAATCATGATTCATGAATCGAATTATGATTCATGAATCTTGAATCATGATTCATGAATCGTGAATCGAATCATAAATCATGAATTGAATCAGAAATCATGAATCATTAAATGAATCATGATTTATGAATCATGAATCATGAATCGAATCATGATTCATGAATCATGAATCATGAATCGAATCATGATTCATGAATCATGAATTGAATCATGAATCATTAAATGAATCATGATTTATGAATCATGAATCATGAATCGAATCATGATTCATGAATCATGAATCATGAATCGAATCATGATTCATGAATCATGAATCATCAATCATGAATCGAATCATAAATCATGAATTGAATCATAAATCATGAATCATGAATCGAATCATGAATCGAATCTTGATTCATAATTAATGAATCATGAATCGAATCATGATTCATCAATCGAATCATGATTCATAAATCGAATCATGATTCATGAATCACTAATCATGAATCGAATCATGATTCATGAATCATGAATCGAATCATAAATCATGAATTGAATCATAAATCATGAATCATTAAATGAATCATGAATTGAATCATGAATCATGAATTGAATCATGAATCATGAATTGAATCATGAGTCATGAATTGAATCATGAATCATGAATTGAATCATGATTCATGAATCATGAGTCATGAATCATGAATCGAATCATGATTCATGAATCATGAATCATGAATCGAATCATGATTCATGAATCATGAATCATGAATCGAATCATGAATCATGATTCATGAATCATGAATCATGAATGGAATCATGATTCATGTATCATGAATCATGAATCGAATCATGATTCATGAATCATGAATCATGAATCGAATCATGATTCATGAATCATGAATCATGAATCGAATCATGATTCATGAATCATGAATCATGAATCGAATCATGATTCATGAATCATGAATTATGATTCGTGAATCACGAATTATGAATCGAATCATGATTCATGAATCGAATCATGAATCATTAAATGAATCATGATTTATGAATCATGAATCATTAATCGAATCATGATTCATGAATCATGAATCGAATCATGATTCATGAATCATGAATCATCAATCATTAATCGAATCATAAATCATGAATTGAATCATAAATCATGAATCATTAAATGAATCATGATTCATTAATCATGAATCATGAATTGAATCATGATTCATGAATCATGAATCATGAATCATGAATTGAATCATGATTCATGAATCATGAATCATGAATCATGAATCATGATTCATGAATCATGAATCATGAATCGAATCATGATTCATAAATCATGAATCATGAATCGAATCATGATTCATAAATCATGAATCAAATCATAAATCATGAATTGAATCATAAATCATGAATCATTAAATGAATCATGAATTGAATCATGAATCATGAATTGAATCATGAATCATGAATTGAATCATGAATCATGAATTGAATCATGAGTCATGAATTGAATCATGAATCATGAATTGAATCATGAATCATGAATCATGAATTGAATCATGAATCATGAATCATGAATCATGAATCGAATCATGATTCATAAATCATGAATCATGAATTGAATCATGAATCATGAATCATGAATCATGAATCATGAATCATGAATCGAATCATGATTCATGAATCATCAATCATCAATCAAGAATCGAATCATAAATCATGAATTGAATCATAAATCATGAATCATTAAATGAATCATGATTCATGAATCATGAATCGAATCATGATTCATGAATCATGAATCATGAATCAAATCATGATTCATGAATCATGAATCATGAATTATGAATCATGAATCAAATCATGATTCATGAACCATGAATCATGAACCATGAATCATGAATCAAATCATGATTCATGAATCATGAATCATGAATCATGAATCATGAATCAAATCATGATTCATGAATCATGAATCATGAATCATGAATCATGAATCAAATCATGATTCATGAATCATGAATCATGAATCATGAATCATGAATCATGAATCGAATCATGAATCATGAATCAAATCATGATTCATGAATCATGAATCATGAATCATGAATCATGAATCATGAATCGAATCATGATTCATAAATCATGAATCATGAATCGAATCATGATTCATGAATCGAATCATGATTCATAAATCGAATCATGATTCATGAATCACGAATCATGAATCGAATCATGATTCATGAATCATGAATCGAATCATAAATCATGAATTGAATCATAAATCATGAATCATTAAATGAATCATGAATTGAATCATGAATCATGAATCATGAATCATGAATCGTACCATGATTCATGAATCATGAATCATGAATTGAATCATAAATCATGAATTGAATCATGAGTCATGAATTGAATCATGAATAATGAATTGAATCATGAATCATGAATCATGAAATGAATCATGCATTGAATCATGAATCATGAATCATGAATCGAATCATGATTCATGAATCGAATCATGATTCATAAATCGAATCATGATTCATGAATCACTAATCATGAATCGAATCATGATTCATGAATCATGAATCGAATCATAAATCATGAATTGAATCATAAATCATGAATCATTAAATGAATCATGAATTGAATCATGAGTCATGAATTGAATCATGAATCATGAATCATGAATCATGAATCATGAATCGAATCATGATTCATGAATCATGAATCATGAATCGAATCATGATTCATGGATCATGAATCATGAATCGAATCATGAATCATGATTCATGAATCATGAATCATGAATCGAATCATGAATCATGATTCATGAATCATGAATCATGAATCGAATCATGAATCATGATTCATGAATCATGAATCATGAATCGAATCATGATTCATGAATCATGAATCATGAATCGAATCATGATTCATGAATCATGAATCATGATTCGTGAATCACGAATTATAAATCGAATCATGATTTGTGAATCACGAATTATGAATCGAATCATGATTCATGAATCGAATTATGATTCATGAATCTTGAATCATGATTCATGAATCATGAATCGAATCATAAATCATGAATTGAATCATAAATCATGAATCATTAAATGAATCATGACTTATGAATCATGAATCATGAAATGAATCATGATTCATGAATCATGAATCATGAATCGAATCATGATTCATGAATCGAATCATGATTCATGAATCGAATCATGATTCATGAATCACGAATCATGAATCTAATCACGAATCATGAATCGAATCATGATTCATAAATCATGAATCATGAATCGAATCATGATTCATGAATCATGAATCATGAATCATGAATCGAATCATAAATCATGAATTGAATCATAAATCATGAATCATTAAATGAATCATGATTCGTGAATCATGAATCGAATCATGATTCATGAATCGATTCATGAATCATAAATCATGATTCATGAATCAAATCATGATTCATGAATCATTATTTATGATTCATGAATCATGAATCATGAATCGAATCATGATTCATGAATCATGAATCGAATCATGATTCATGAATCATGATTCATGAATCATGAATCGAATCATGATTCATGAATCATGAATAATGAATCGAATCATGATTCATGATTCATGATTCATGAATCATGATTCGATTCATGATTCGTGAATAATGAATCATGAATCGAATCATGATTCATGAATCGAATCATGATTCATGAATCATGAATCATGAATCGAATTATGATTCACGAATCATGATTCATGATTCATGAATCATGATTCGATTCATGATTCGTGAATCATGAATCATGAATCGAATCATGATTCATGAATCAAATCATGATTCATGAATCATGAATCATAATTCGAATCATGATTCATGAATCATGAATCATAATTCGAATCATGATTCATGAATCATGAAGCATGATTCGTGAATCACGAATCATGAATCGAATCATGATTCATGAATCGAATTATGATTCATGAATCTTGAATCATGATTCATGAATCGTGAATCGAATCATAAATCATGAATTGAATCAGAAATCATGAATCATTAAATGAATCATGATTTATGAATCATGAATCATGAATCGAATCATGATTCATGAATCATGAATCATGAATCGAATCATGATTCATGAATCATGAATCATGAATTGAATCATGAATCATTAAATGAATCATGATTTATGAATCATGAATCATGAATCGAATCATGATTCATGAATCATGAATCATGAATCGAATCATGATTCATGAATCATGAATCATCAATCATGAATCGAATCATAAATCATGAATTGAATCATAAATCATGAATCATGAATCGAATCATGAATCGAATCTTGATTCATAATTAATGAATCATGAATCGAATCATGATTCATCAATCGAATCATGATTCATAAATCGAATCATGATTCATGAATCACTAATCATGAATCGAATCATGATTCATGAATCATGAATCGAATCATAAATCATGAATTGAATCATAAATCATGAATCATTAAATGAATCATGAATTGAATCATGAATCATGAATTGAATCATGAATCATGAATTGAATCATGAGTCATGAATTGAATCATGAATCATGAATCGAATCATGATTCATGAATCATGAATCATGAATCGAATCATGATTCATGAATCATGAATCATGAATCGAATCATGATTCATGAATCATGAATCATGAATCGAATCATGATTCATGAATCATGAATTATGATTCGTGAATCACGAATTATGAATCGAATCATGATTCATGAATCGAATCATGAATCATTAAATGAATCATGATTTATGAATCATGAATCATTAATCGAATCATGATTCATGAATCATGAATCGAATCATGATTCATGAATCATGAATCATCAATCATTAATCGAATCATAAATCATGAATTGAATCATAAATCATGAATCATTAAATGAATCATGATTCATTAATCATGAATCATGAATTGAATCATGATTCATGAATCATGAATCATGAATCATGAATTGAATCATGATTCATGAATCATGAATCATGAATCATGAATCATGAATCATGATTCATGAATCATGAATCATGAATCGAATCATGATTCATAAATCATGAATCATGAATCGAATCATGATTCATAAATCATGAATCAAATCATAAATCATGAATTGAATCATAAATCATGAATCATTAAATGAATCATGAATTGAATCATGAATCATGAATTGAATCATGAATCATGAATTGAATCATGAATCATGAATTGAATCATGAGTCATGAATTGAATCATGAATCATGAATTGAATCATGAATCATGAATCATGAATTGAATCATGAATCATGAATCATGAATCATGAATCATGAATCGAATCATGATTCATAAATCATGAATCATGAATTGAATCATGAATCATGAATCATGAATCATGAATCATGAATCATGAATCGAATCATGATTCATGAATCATCAATCACCAATCAAGAATCGAATCATAAATCATGAATTGAATCATAAATCATGAATCATTAAATGAATCATGATTCATGAATCATGAATCGAATCATGATTCATGAATCATGAATCATGAATCAAATCATGATTCATGAATCATGAATCATGAATTATGAATCATGAATCAAATCATGATTCATGAACCATGAATCATGAACCATGAATCATGAATCAAATCATGATTCATGAATCATGAATCATGAATCATGAATCATGAATCAAATCATGATTCATGAATCATGAATCATGAATCATGAATCATGAATCAAATCATGATTCATGAATCATGAATCATGAATCATGAATCATGAATCATGAATCGAATCATGAATCATGAATCAAATCATGATTCATGAATCATGAATCATGAATCATGAATCATGAATCATGAATCGAATCATGATTCATAAATCATGAATCATGAATCGAATCATGATTCATGAATCGAATCATGATTCATAAATCGAATCATGATTCATGAATCACGAATCATGAATCGAATCATGATTCATGAATCATGAATCGAATCATAAATCATGAATTGAATCATAAATCATGAATCATTAAATGAATCATGAATTGAATCATGAATCATGAATCATGAATCATGAATCGTACCATGATTCATGAATCATGAATCATGAATTGAATCATAAATCATGAATTGAATCATGAGTCATGAATTGAATCATGAATCATGAATTGAATCATGAATCATGAATCATGAAATGAATCATGCATTGAATCATGAATCATGAATCATGAATCGAATCATGAATCATGGATCATGAATTGAATCATGAATCATGAATCGAATTAATGAATCATGAAATGAATCATGATTCGTGAATCATGAATTGAATCATGAATCATGAATTGAATCATGAGTCATGAATTGAATCATGAATCATGAGTCATGAATCATGAACCATGAATCATGAATTGAATCATGAATTAAATCATGAATCATGAATCATGATTCATGAATCATTAATCGAATCATGATTCATGAATCATGAATCATGAATCAAATCATTATTCATGAATCGATTCATGATTAAAATCATGAATCATGAATCTTGATTCATGAATCATTAATCGAATCATGATTCATGAATCATTAATCGAATCATTATTCATGAATCGATTCATGATTAAAATCATGATTCGTGAATCATGAATCGAATCATGATTCATGAATCGATTCATGATTCATGAATCATAAATCATGATTCATGAATCAAATCATGATTCATGAATCATTATTTATGATTCATGAATCATGAATCATGAATCGAATCATGATTCATGAATCATGAATCATGAATCGAATCATGATTCATAAATCATGAATAATGAATCGAATCATGATTCATGATTCATGATTCATGATTCATGATTCATGATTCATGAATCATGATTCGATTCATGAATAATGAATCGAATCATGATTCATGATTCATGATTCATGATTCATGATTCATGAATCGAATTATGATTCACGAATCATGATTCATGATTCATGAATCATGATTCGATTCATGATTCGTGAATCATGAATCATGAATCAAATCATGATTCATGAATCATGAATCATGATTCGTGAATCACGAATCATGAATCGAATCATGATTCATGAATCATGAATCATGAATCGAATCATGATTCATGAATCATGAATCATGATTCGTGAATCACGAATCATGAATCGAATCATGATTCATGAATCGAATTCTGATTCATGAATCTTGAATCATGATTCATGAATCATGAATTGAATCATAAATCATGAATTGAATCATAAATCATGAATCATTAAATGAATCATGATTTATGAATCATGAATCATGAATCGAATCATGATTCATGAATCATGAATCATGATTCGTGAATCACGAATCATGAATCGAATCATGATTCATGAATCGAATTATGATTCATGAATCTTGAATCATGATTCATGAATCATGAATCGAATCATAAATCATGAATTGAATCAGAAATCATGAATCATTAAATGAATCATGATTTATGAATCATGAATCATGAATCGAATCATGATTCATGAATCATGAATCATGAATCGAATCATGATTCATGAATCATGAATTGAATCATGAATCATTAAATGAATCATGATTTATGAATCATGAATCATGAATCGAATCATGATTCATGAATCATGAATCATGAATCGAATCATGATTCATGAATCATGAATCATCAATCATGAATTGAATCATAAATCATGAATTGAATCATAAATCATGAATCATGAATCATGAATCATGAATCATGAATCATGATTCATGAATCGAATCATGATTCATGAATCGAATCATGATTCATGAATCATGAATCATGATTCATGAATCATGAATCATGATTCATGAATCATGAATCATGAATCGAATCATGATTCATAAATCATGAATCATGAATCGAATCATGATTCATCAATCGAATCATGATTCATAAATCGAATCATGATTCATGAATCACTAATCATGAATCGAATCATGATTCATGAATCATGAATCGAATCATAAATCATGAATTGAATCATAAATCATGAATCATTAAATGAATCATGAATTGAATCATGAATCATGAATTGAATCATGAATCATGAATTGAATCATGAGTCATGAATTGAATCATGAATCATGAATTGAATCATGAATCATGAATCATGAATCATGAATCATGAATCGAATCATGATTCATGAATCATGAATCATGAATCGAATCATGATTCATGAATCATGAATCATGAATCGAATCATGAATCATGATTCATGAATCATGAATCATGAATGGAATCATGATTCATGTATCATGAATCATGAATCGAATCATGATTCATGAATCATGAATCATGAATCGAATCATGATTCATGAATCATGAATCATGAATCGAATCATGATTCATGAATCATGAATCATGAATCGAATCATGATTCATGAATCATGAATCATGAATCGAATCATGATTCATGAATCATGAATTATGATTCGTGAATCACGAATTATGAATCGAATCATGATTCATGAATCGAATCATGAATCATTAAATGAATCATGATTTATGATTCATGAATCATGAATCGAATCATGATTCATGAATCATGAATCATCAATCATGAATCGAATCATAAATCATGTATTGAATCATAAATCATGAATCATTAAATGAATCATGATTCATTAATCATGAATCATGAATTGAATCATGATTCATGAATCATGAATCATGAATCATGAATCATGAATCATGATTCATGAATCGAATCATGATTCATGAATCGAATCTTGATTCATGAATCATGAATCATGATTCATGAATCATGAATCATGAATCGAATCATGATTCATGAATCATGAATCATGAATCGAATCATGATTCATAAATCATGAATCATGAATCGAATCATGATTCATAAATCATGAATCATGAATCGAATCATGATTCATGAATCGAATCATGATTCATAAATCGAATCATGATTCATGAATCACTAATCATGAATCGA